>JBBBDQ010001347.1:1057500-1102500 GCA_037127315.1 Ascarosepion bandense | reverse complement strand
TTCACAAAGGTATAGCATGGATCAAGAAATCCCACAACGGAGCATTCGATGTACCACAAGGATCGTGTGATGAAGCAGAAATCTCAGAATTGATGGGAATATACATTTTAATCAAAATTAACAAAATGATCCACATTGACAACCAAGGATTATATAGAGATGACAGATTAATACTAGCACCAGGCAACAAAAGAATGAATGATAAAATAAGGAAACAGCTTTTAAATTATTCAAAGAACTAGATTTTGATATTACAGTGGACACAAATAATAAAGTGGTACAATATTTAGATGTAGAACTTAATTTACAAACTGAAAATGTCTCGCCATACATGAAAACAAACACTAAATTATCATACATAAATACAAAGTCCAATCATCCAAATAATATAATTAAACACATTTACAAAGGCATAGAACACAGACTATCTAATAATTCGTCAAACGGATCAATATTTAATGAAAAGAAAAATATATATTAGGATGCACTAAAAAAATCTGGCCTTCAAAAACATTTTACAATATAATTCTGAACCAAATAGACAAATCAAAAACAACAATAGAAAACGAAACATTCTTTCGTAATATATTTTTGAACATTTTGTCGGGTAGGCAAATATGTACAATACATATGTACAAGAAATGGGAAGTGCATTATATTAGCGATGGCCACAATTTTAAATGCATGCTTTTATTATTGATATGTTAGTAGAATAAATCATGTTATTTATTTATTCTTAATAGTTTTATATGTAGAATTGGCTTCGTTTAAGAAATGTGAAGTCATCCACATTTGATCTTCTTTGTCGAAAATAAATAAGCAATAAATTTATAGGTAAAAATAAGCGTGTATTCTTGTAATTCTTTGAACGACAACAGATTATTATAGTCAAGATCTATGATTGTTGGTGGGTTGATTTGGTTTTATGTCAAATCAGCCTCGGCGGGTCATTTATTGCCAACTAAATTTTATTTATTTATTGCTGGTAATACCTTTTTCTTTTATTAATTTATTGTTGTATATTGCATAAGTTTTGTGTCTAGTAATACTTTTTTTTTCGAGTATCAAGATTCATTAGGATTTGTTTTTAAGGGCAGGGTCCCCAAGTCCTACCCTTGTTATTTAACCCTTAATAACTGAATGGAATGGACGAATTAATAACTTTAACAAGGATACCAGTGCTGAAATGAATGCAGGGTATTCAACTGGAATTCGAACTCGGCTCAACGATTTCTCTTTCCGAGCCGATATCCACTGCACCCCAACGCACATCCGTCACTAAACGCTTACAGCACTTGGTATTCCCAAGCGGTCACTTATCTAAGTACTGACCAGTCTCAACGTTGCTTAACTTCGGTGATCAAGCGAGAACCGTGTATTCAACGTGATAGGCCGTAAGCCCCAGGATATATGAAATTATAGAGTTAGAAATTATCTTTGCACATTACTTAACATGGTTTATTGAACAATATCACATGTAAATTTATAAAATTGCTTTGCATATTATTTCTTCATTGAAAGGTTTTTAAAAGGGTAAAGCAGATCAAGTCAGAACGCTTAGAATTCTTTCGTCCGTCAAGGAAGAAGGAATTTAGCAGGTATTACTTTCTTTTTATTACAGTTGTATTATATATAAAGTTAGGATCAAAATGTCATGAAATAGGAAAACCTTTATGAATTTGGTATGTTCCACGACTGATTTGGGGATTTGTAGATGCGGAAATGTTTAAAATTACAAAACTTTTGTTATAATGGTACATTACATTTGTCTTGTAGATGTCAGGTATTCAGGTTACATATTAAAATATCTCAGCACTCCTCATTTGCTACGAATGTCTGATTAAACTAAATATTGAAATATCTAAGCTTCATAAAGTTTTCCCGATTGATCCTTATATACGTTTTTGCCTGATATAATACACTTTTACTATATATAGAAGGAGGCAGATCTTTAGCGTCTTTATTATGATTATACATGCCCAATAGCTGAGAGTGTTCTAATTCATTGCTAAATGAACGATTCGTAGGTGCCAGAGTAGGTACTGTTTTTCAGTATATATATATATATATATATATATATATATATGTGTGTGTGTGTGTGTGTGTGTGTGTGTGTGTGTGTGTGTGTGTGCGCGTGTGTGTGTGTGTGTGTGTGTGTATTTGAAATGATTTGTTTGAAAATTATTTTTGATCGATACACGTATTTAAGTACATAATTCTGTTTATAATCAAACCTGCAAACAAGCGAATCCTATCCACATAAAGGAAGCCACCAATTGATAGGGCGCGTCTTAGACCTCTCGACCACGAATGACCAACAGTCTAAACAATTAAGGTTCGAATCCTGCCGAATGAAACACATTCTGGTAAAAAAACATTTATCATAAATAAATAATAAATATATAATACTGCTTGATTAAAAACAGAACACCTAATTAATTACGAGTATCGATCAAAAGTAATGTTTAAATAGTCGGTTGTTTATAATCAGCTTCGTTAATCTCCGTTAATTTCCGTAACACACACACACACACACACACACACACACACACACACACATATATATATATATATATATATTGAGACATTTAAAGTGTCCTGAAGTAGGTAAATTTTACTATTTTAAATTTCCTTATGGATATATATACGCCTCAGTGAATGAACTACATTTCACTCTCTAATGATTGTGTATTGGACACCAAAACTTTATAGCTTTTGAGTTGAAGTATTCTATTATTATATCAACAATAATAACTATACATCTATAAATACACAAATTATATACTGAGCATTTTTTATAAAAAAGGAAAAATTAAATTGTGGATTATATATCCATTAGTTGAAACCTAATTATATATATATATATATATATATATGTGTGTGTGTGTGTGTGTGTGTGTGTGTGTGTGTGTGTGTATGAACAGAGCCGCATTATATGTATATATTAATAAATATACATATGATCCTACGTCTATGGCTCAACTCGGAGTTCCATGCGTTATGCAAGCGTCAGGTGCATATGTATATTTTTAATACAAACTTCATAGCTCTATTATCTTACATTAATCAAATGTTCTATTAACATAAGATGAATATTTATATATGATTGTGTACCTGCGTGTATACACATATGCCTAATTATATATGTATATATATATGTGTGTGTGTGTGTGTGTGTGTGTGTGTATTAAATAAACACCTAATGAGTCAGACGGACCTACCTAGGTTTCACCTAAACGGATCGTCAAGAATTTTCATTGACTATCCGTTTAGGTGAAACCTAGGTAGGTCCGTCTGGCTCATCAGGTGTTTATTTATTTATAAAGCTATACCTCAGTATTGAGCGCTTTCTGTTAGTTGATTACTCGAGTCGGGGTTTTTCTTTGGGCTTCGTGCCAATCTCGGTCCGAACTCTTTTGACTGATGTTCATGTACTAAGCTCTTTCTTTTTTAAAAAATCATTTTTCCTTCTTCCTATAGTTTTCGAGGAAGGTTTTTCGACACGAGTATAATTTTTACAATTTTACTTATATATATATATATATATATATATATATATATATATATATATATACTATAATCATCCGCAGACAGATCTGATTCGCTGTATCACAACTCATCAGTACGGTTAGCCTCCGATTGCTCTTTTACCCAGGATTGAAACCCGACTGAATTGGCGTCAATCGGCGATTCTACCTCTGGGCTACAAGCGATATATATTCAAATAACACTCCGAAAATTACATATGTCTCATGACGTGACGTCATAAAACCGCATTGCAAATTTGAGAACTGCGTTAATTATTTTTGGTAACTATTGCCGTTGCTAAGCGGAGTTTTATGTCAACACAAATTAAAATCGTCGGTGATGGTGGATGTTATTGTATTACAGTCTAAATAACCTCTCTGAAAATGGCTCATGTGAGCCGAAAGCTTAGAAGCAAACTAATAAAAATTATCCAAATGTTGGAAAATTTTGTCTTCATTTTCAACTAAAATTAAAGCCAAAATACGACGTTTAGAAAGGCTCATGATTAAACATAATAGACATTCATTGTCTTTTATATTTAACAGCATATGTTTAGAAAATTATTTGCTGCCTCGACACACTATATATATATATATATATATATATATATATATATATATATATATGTACACATGTATACCTATATGTATGTGTATATATATGTTTATATGCTGTGTGTGTGCAAGTGAATTTAATAGAACAAATCAAAAACGTGTGAAGTCCAAATTGACACGTGTCACGACATTTAGCGTTGAACGTGGGAGGTGATGTGTTGCTTTTTTAGGTAATCAAGAATTGTACATTGGAGATAAGTTATTTTGTTGTTGTTTTTTTTTTAATGCAAGCTATGTTTTATTTTATGGCGATGACTTATTAATATTGATGAGCAAATCAACAGTCACCATAAAAAAGTATATTATAAACAATACAAAAATAGTATAGAGATCCAATAAAAAACAAGCTAAAAATAAATGAAGCTAACAACATCAATAACAGAAAAAAAAGCATCAATAAAAAAAAATATAATTACAGTCGCCAACCTAGCATTATCCATTGCATATATAAAAAAAGAAAACGCGTCCTCACACACGTTCTACGCTCATTGTCGTGACACGTGGTGGGTGGGACTTACAGCGTTCAGCATTTGTTTTCTTAAATCTGTCTCTTTCTTTATCTCGCAATATATATATATATATATATATATATATATATATATATATATATATATATGTATATATATATATATAAAACTAAACATACTGTTAAATATAAGAGACAATGAATCTTTATTATGTTTAACCATGAGCCGTTCTAAACATTGTAGTTTGGCTTTAATTTCAGGTGAAAATAAAGACAAAAATTCTCCAATATTTGGATAAATTTTTAGTGAGCTTAGAACCAACTTAAAGAAAAAATATCCAAATGTTGGAGAATTTGTGTCTTTATTTTCACCTGAAATTAATGACAAAATACGATGTTTCGAACGGCTCATGATTAAACATAATAGACATCTATTGTCTCTTATAAACAGTATATGTTTAGAAAATTTTCTGCTGCCTCGATACACTATATATATATTAGCAATCTTTCTTTAATGCAAGTTTCGTGGGTAAGTTTTAATCTATTATTTCAGGTGATCTTATATTTTTTCAGAACATAAATTACGTTGGGCGTAAGTTTTGGATGTGCTTTGTGGTGCAGTGAATATCAGCTCGGAATAAGAAATCGTGGAACCGGGATCGAATTCCAGTTGAATTTCTTTGCATTCGCGTACGCGTAATAACCTTGGGAAAGCCATGAATCCGTCTCTCCTCTCAAGTTATGGGTTAAATAACAGGACAGATTGGGTTCTGTAGTCTTGGCTCGCAACCAGTCTACCGCAGAAAGCAATGGCAACCTACTGCGGCATAATATTCTTCCCTGTCAGCCATTTCTCATTCAAGACATGATCGCTCAAGTGTGTTTTACGTATGTCACTTAACTGACTGATTGATATAATTATATAAAACATGAACGTTTTATTTATCCAGAATAGTCCAGTTATACCTTTTAACCATCATTAAGCATGAGTTTTATTTTACATTCAACTGAATATATACATTGTTTTATATATGTGTATAGATTTATTAAAAAAATCTTCCTTCCAAAAATATGGGACCGTATTCATATTTGATATTATTGAGTACAATTTTTTTTTTAATAATAATCATTCAATTACTTTGGCACGTTTTACATGTGAAGGATGCTATTGGTATTATTGATGATTATGTTACGGATAGAGTTTCGTAGGTCTCCATATGTTTTTAAATAAAATCTAATAGAGCTATGGTCAGAGTGATGTAACGTGAGTCTTTTTGTTAAATAACTTGTAGTATAACCAATGTCATTATTTACGAATTTGTATTTATCAGGAACACCGTTCGTTAAGGTACGTGTAAATTTGTAAATAATATTGGTTTTCTGTAATTTAGATTTTCCAGGAAAAACTTTTTAACAAAATTATATATATATATATATAAGACTATTGTAAATTTTCTATCTGTTTATGTTGATATATAATGATGAATGGTTGAATAGAAACTTCTCAGACAAATTTGCTGAATTTATAAAATATAACTGTTTTAAAACGTGTTGCATAATTTGTTTATGTGAACTGAATTTCCATTGTTTCTGATTTGAAACCGTTACGAAATTATATAATCCGATCTGAAACGTTCTTACCTGTGCATTTGATAATTGTTGTTTCATAGAAGGTAAACAGTTAATTACAGGTTAATTAAATTTATACTAACTTATCTTTATTGCGCATTAAGTATTCTTACGCACTGACTATATATATATATATATATATATATACATACATACTAGCAGTATAGCCTGGCGTTGATCGGGTTTAATGAAAGCTTTAAAACTAATCCATGGTCCTGGAGCTCAGACTCTTTGGACGTTGGCACGAAAGACTAAAAGGCAATACTTGTTTAGAGTTAAAGCGAAACCGCAGACTGAAAGAAAAATGAAGGGATGTAAGTCAAATTTCGATTTCCTGGTATCGATATCAATATCCTGCACTATTGTAGGAACTGCAACCTCGAAAATTATGAATATAGTTTCTTTTATAACCCGATTTTTTCGCTTATTGATTTTCGATATTTATCGAGGATACCTCGACACAAACCTCGCTAAGAACATTCGCAGATGCTTATAGTACAACTGTGTAAATTTTCAAGAAAATCGGTTTAGCCGTTTCGGAATCTATAGGCAACGGACACACACACACACACAGACAAAGTTCCATTTATAAATAAGTATATATATATATATATATATATATATATATATATATATATATATACTTTAAGGCAGCAAACTTTCTTTTAGACATATCAAATAAAATTAATTGCAAATATATTGTCTGCTTATTTTTGAGAAAATTCGTTCATACTCACCAATAATGCTTCGCTTCTTTTAATTGAAAGATGTAAGAAATGAGCGGTAAATTTACACATAATTTTATTATTTATTTCTGAATGTCCCCAAGTGATTTCAGTCTCATATATATATATATATATATATATATATATATATATATATATATATATATGATAAAATATCTTGTTTCGGTGTATTTATTTAAAATCCAAACACACCAAATATTCTGATATAGAAACGCAAATAAACAAGTGGCCGACATCCACTTGAGTTTGTTGATTTGAGGTGATAATTTTTCTAATAAAAATTTGATTTATGGTTACTAATTATTCTCAGAGATGCCTTGTCATTTTCCCCATATACAATTTTGTTTTTCTTTTATTCTAATCTGATGAAACCAAAGAGAGCAGACATTCTGGCTAAACGCGTCATTAATAATTTTCCACTTTGTCTCATCTTCATTACCTTTGGTTCACACACGCACGCACGCCCTGCACGCACACACACACACACACACACACACACACACACACACACATATATATATATATATATATATATATATATATGATCAGCAGTTATAATCATGAAAGGAGAGGAAGGGAAAATACTGAAGATGTAAGGAAGTTCACATGTTTTAGTTTACAAATCATTCGTTTTTAAAAATTTTTATCAAGTTTTTGGCGGCTGAAGTGTCTATACAAACAGCCTAATCTATTTCATTCATTTTTCTTTTTTTTTTCTTTGTCTTTGCTTTTATTACTGTCGCTTTTAAATATTCCCATTTAGCTACAGAAAATCTGGCACGAAAGATGAAACGCTATTAGAAACTGTCCGTAAATTAACATGGGTGATTTAGCAATCACTCCAATTTAAAAATGTGTATGTGTGTTTTTGTCAGATAACGTGTCTGTATTGTTTCAATGTTAAAAATGTTTCGTTCGATTTCACATCACTTACATCTGCATGAATATGGAAATATTTAAAATTACTTTAAATAGATGTTTAATAGTAGAAGAAATATAAAAAGCAAAAACTGAGACAAAAAAACATGCAATGAAAACTTTAGACTTCATATATGAAAGGAAAGGGGTAGAAATGATATGAGGGAAAAAAGCAAAGATAAAAGCAAAGAGAAGTGTACGGATAGAAAGATAAATTTTTAAAAAGCGTCAAGGAAGATAGGAGAAATAAGAAAAGAAGTGTTACTTTTCATTACTTCTCGAAGTGAAGGAACTAGCAACAAGAAAAAAGAAAAAAATCCCTGGCGTTCAGATAAGTTTAGAAAGCAAAAATGAAAAAAAATGAATGTACGTATATGTTTCTAGTTTTGTCAAGCGTAAGAGACCAATCAATAAACATTAAGAGATGATCTTTCATTGCTTGTATGAAATATAGGGATGAGAAGAAGAATAAAATAGAAAAGAGGTTTCGCCTCTGTAGAAATCTGTCAGCCCTTGTCTATCAAAGCGGAACAGACTTCCACACATTGGATAACGGAATATACTCGGCTTTCTTCGTAAGATTTCTTTGGATTTAACCTCGTGAAAGAATAGCTGCAACTTAATCATCGACCCAAAAGGGAAGAAAAGATTAGACCCGACTTTGACCAACATCAAAACGTAAAAAAGATAAAGAAAAAAAGGAAAAGGAAAAGAAAACATGAAACAAAAAAAAAACGTAACAGAAAAAAATGTCTGTCCATGATTAGCTTTGACGAATAGTTCTTCAGAATTATTGCTCAAAGTTGGAAACTTATTTGTATAAACTATTTCATAGTTTTATGCATAAATAAATATAGACACACACACAAAAAGGAAACACACACACACACATTATATATATATATATATATATATATATATATATATATACATATATATATATATATATATATATATATATATATATATATGCCTGTGTTTCAGATGGTGTGTGTAAGTGTAAACGCGTATGAATGAGAGCTGGTCTGTATATAATGTTCCCCGTAAATTAAATCTTTTTTTGCATTCATGAAATGCAGTTGTTAAGACCTTAAAACATCGTAAAATATATATATATAGTCATCCGCAGACTGATTTGTTTAGCTGTATCACAGCTCATCATTACGGTTAGACAGCCAATTGCCTTTTACTTAGGATTGAAACCCGACAGAATTGGAGTCAGTCGGTGATGCTACCTCTGAGCTACGGGCGCTCGGTAGAAGGAAGAAGATCTTCAGCGTCTATATTATGATTATACACGCCCAATAGCTGAGAGTGTTGTAATTCATTGCTGAATGACCGATTCGTAGGTGCCAGAGTAGCTACTATTTTTCAGTATATATATATATATATATATATATATATATATATATATATAATATTAAAGTACCCAAAACAACACGTACTCTTGAATTTTAGAAAGGAAATCATTAGTAAGTGCCGCCTTAGGGCGAATTTTGTGAACATTTAAATTTTAAATTCTGCTTTTAGTCTTTAGGAGATTAAATATAAATTTAATTATTTTTGATAAATTAATTTAATTTTTAAATAGTAATTTTAACACTTCTACCTTCCTCTCCATGTCTCCTTTGATTATCCACCTTTATAAAATATGGATTCTTTTACTAATTTACGCCCGATATCTTCTGCTAGTACATTTATCTTTTCCACAACTTAATTTTTATTAATCTTCAAAAACAATTTTAAAAATTAATTAAAAATATTTAGTTTTAAATTATATCTTTATTTAATTTTTATCTTTAATTTAATTTAATTTTTTATTTTTTATTTTTTATTTCTTATTTTAGTTTATCTATATCTAGATTTATCTTTAATTAGATTAACTTAATTTTTTTAAAATCTTATAACTATTTTCCCCTTAATATTTTTTTAATAAAAACATATGTTTTCTAATACTTTAACCCATGTATAAATGCTAGTTTTGTTTGACACATATTCTAATATATGAAACTTTTCTTTTTTCTTTTCTTTTCTTTTCTTTTCTTTTCTTTCCTTTCCTTTATACTTCTTACCCGTCCACCCTATTCCCTTCTGTTTTGTTTAACCCAATTCTCAGTTTAACACCACTTCCTATTACATCTTTTAACCCCTCCTCCTTATAAAGCTAGACGAAGACAAATTTTGAATTTTTTCCTTTCTATCTAAAAGTAAAATCTTAACAATAGACATTAATTGGAAATCAAAATTTTTTTGTGGTGTAAATTTCTTAGTTCTTAACCGACTTTTTTTTATTTTTTCATTTTGAAAAAGTTGTAGTTGCTGACGATATGTGAAATCTCTCTTAGGGATTTCATGTTGAAATGATCATACAACGACAATTTTGAACATTTAAAACTTATTTCATTTTATATATATATATATATATATATATATATATATATATATTCTACGTCTATAGCAATCATCAGATGCATAATATAAACTAGTCAATTTTACATTTGAATTTGAATTTGAATTTTTGTTTCTTGTGTTGTATAAGTTTATCATTAAATATAAATCCCGACTGCCATTACTTAATTTATTAAATGTATAATTTAATTTGATTTAGACGGAAAACTATACATGAAATTGGAAAGCAAAATCATAGAAGCTAAAAAAACTAATTAATAAATAAAATTAAATAGAAATATTAAAGGCAGATTTTGGACGTTTATTTTGTTAAGGATGACCTGCGTTTATTTATTTTCAGTGAAAGAAGGCATTGAAAAATAAATTTAACAGCAAAAAAATATTCTGCGTGTCTATCCATACATATATATATATATATATATATATATATATATATATATATGGCATAAATCTAAAAAGCGCTGCTTGTGGTTAAATCTCAAAAGAACATTTTAATATTAAAAATTAACACTGATCCGGCTAGAGGACTCAATGTAATTAAATTTATTTATTTACAGAGCCTATACATATTGCATATAAAATGATTCAAGTTTTCTAAAATCGGATGCCCATTTCGATTAGTGAATATCACACCCGTCTCATTAGTGAAAATAAAACATTACGGATGAATAAATTTATTTGCGTGTTTGTAAAAATCGGAAGTAATTTTAAGGAAATGTAAAAGGAGAAAAATAAAGAAAAATGGGACAGATACTTGTAATCGGAACATGTAGTCTTTTTCATTTAGGGGACAGAAGCGAAAAAAGGTATAATAAAATTAATTAAAAATAAAAATAAGAAAGAAATATTTCACATGAAATAACGGCTTTAAAATGCCACTGTTAAAGGGCCACGAATCTTAATATCAAAATACACTGTTTAACTAAAGTTAAAAATTAAAACAAGAAAGATTTAAAAACAGGAAGTTATTCTATAATCAAATTAAGTTATTGTCTAATAAGAAGAACTAAAACAACTATTTAAAGTAATTTTAATTTTAGATTAATCTTTAGGGAATTAAATTAAGTTTAAATTTATGATTTTAATACTAAAACAAACAAGTTAAACATAAATTAATTTAAAGATAAAACACAGAACTAGAATGAAAGTAGATTTAAGAACAGGTAATTTTTATTAACCATATAATTAAATTATATTATATAAGAAGAAATAAAACAACTATTTAAAGAAACTTTAATTTTAGATTAATTATTAGGAAACTGCTTTTAAATTTAAATCTTTGACGGTAAAGATACTAAAACAAATAGTTTAAACATAAATTAAAAGAAAACATAGAACTAAAAGGAAAATAGATTTAAGAAAGTCACTTAATATATAATTTACTTATTTGGCTAATAAATGGAGATAAGGTAACTATTTTAAAGGATTGTAATTTTAGTTTAATTATTAGGAAATTAAATTTAAATTTATGACGGCATTAATAACAAAACTGGTTAAAAATTGTTTAGAAATAAAGCAACAGAACTGGATGGAATATAGATTTAATAAAGATATGTCATTATATAATATAATTTAATTATAAGGTTAATAAGAGGGATAAGAAACATCTAATTTGAGGAATGTTAATGTTAGATTAGATTAAGAAGTTTTCATCTAAACTTAAATTTATGACGGAATTTCCTTATAAATTCTTTTCTTAAGTTCAAACCAAATTTTGCTCTGGACATTTTAATATTTTGTTTTTTCAACTAAGCATAAATTGCTTATATTCTAAAGGTTATCTAGGGTGCAGGCCGAACCTATTATTCACCAATTTACTATTAGGTTAAGATGCTCCACTTTCATTTCCCAAAATCTTCGCGAAAGAGAACTTTGGAATTTTAGATTGGGGTTTTATGTCTATACTTCCATAAACACTCCTTTTGAAAACCCAATCTAAAAATCCAAACAACTCTTACCAGAAGATTTATTTGAGAGTAGAAAGTAGGACTTGAAGAGTTTGAAAAGGACTTCAGAAAGCTCAGGTGTTCATTACTTCAAGATGACCGTTGGTATACCATCACATGCGTTTAGATATGATGTCTGAGACGAGAGACAGGTTTATGCATATATCAATCTGTAAATCCTCGGTTCTTGGTGGGAAATCGGGTGTGGTTAATCTTTTCGAGTGAAGTGTTGAGTTAGAGGAGAATTAGCGTGCGAAGCATTCAACTTTGTTCTATATATGAGAAGTTCGAATTAATGGAATAGAAGAGATATTATTGGTTTTCTGTTGTTCAGCAGAACCGATAGTAATCTTTAGAACTGACCTTGCGAGATGCTATATGTTGTTTTATTCTGACAGCAAACAATAAATTTGCATCATTTAGAAAATGGTTGCATTCGTTACGAGTAGAGACAAAGAGGCATATGCTCTATCAGACGTGTCACTCTCGTACAGACGGGAGAAGTGAGCTCTTTGCTCAAACGTGGCCGAATAAGCTGGTAAGGTCCAAAGAGATGAACGAGATTTAACTAGGAATTTCCATGTAGGAATGATATCATCAACACCGGTTTTAATCCAGGATGAGATATCAGATGCGCATTCTTTTAACATGCAGAAGAAAAATTTCGTTTCAAGGGGCATCACGAAGGAAATCCCACATCAGCACGTTAAGAATAGAAAAATATCTTGTCCGTAGGAATGCTTTGAGATGCTAGGGAAGTGATGTTTACAGAGAACACCAAATGATCAGAATTTCCGAGAGTACAGAGTTGCAAAAAAATGACATGAGTCACGGATATATGCAAGGAAGTGATGAAGAAGTGTCATTCAATTTTTCTTAGGGAAACGTGTGGCGAATTCTACAACATGCGTGAGAGTTTGAGTGACTGAGAATTTTAGAGTATGGATTTCAGTAAAATTAGTGACACAATGAAAAAGTCACTTGACATGATGGGCACTAAAGTCACCGAACAAAAATATATTTGCAAACAGCTATAGTAAAGTTGCCTTGATTATATTGTGAGAATTTCTATCTCGCACGCAAGACTCATGAAAAAAGTTAGCTGGCAAAATTTAGTAGAGATAGAGATGTGGGACATATGTAAGGATGGCTTGGAAATTCTACTGGGAGTTCTTTAGCCAGCAGAAGATGTTTTTTTATCATTTTACCCCAAACAAAGAGGTACCGCCACTGATGTGCAAGAAGACACATGAGAGAGTTAAGGCTTTAGGCAGGAGGAGAGTGAAATGAAAGACAAACCAGCTACAGTGGGTGACAGAGGAAGGACAAGAGAAGGATTGAAAATAGTTGCGAAGGTAGAGAGAAAAGAATAGAACAAGATACACTGGATGATGTAGAAAGAACTGGAGTCAAGTAGATAAGAGATGGGAATTGACATTTCATTTGAATTTCTGGAGATTGTAGCCATTAGGAATGCAAGTATATGAAAGCGACTTCGCGTATATAAACTCAAAGGAGAAAGATTCCACACTGCAAAATTTGGTACGAATATCACGGATATTTGAGAAATAGATGTTAAGGGGTTCGGCTTGTTTAGTTTTATATACTTGACTGGTTATCATCATGTTAAGTTATTTTAGTAATTAGTGGAGTATGGTAGTAGTAGCAGTCGGTTTTTAAATATAATATGTGCGGGAAGGGAAACTTACACTGGCAGCGTAGTTTAGACCCAGGAGT
Source organism: Ascarosepion bandense (assembly GCA_037127315.1). Classification (NCBI taxonomy): domain Eukaryota; kingdom Metazoa; phylum Mollusca; class Cephalopoda; order Sepiida; family Sepiidae; genus Ascarosepion; species Ascarosepion bandense. The sequence continues at coordinate 1,088,507 of JBBBDQ010001347.1, read as the reverse complement.
TGCCCACTGGAGGTGCTTGAAGAGACACCGATCAATGTGCAATATGGCACTGCAAGAACTCCGATATTATTAAACTGTTGATCAAGGCAGCCTTTATAGTCAATAAGCAAGAATTTGGACTCCTCACAACCAGTTAGAAAGCAACTGCCCACTCCGTACTCACAGTATAAAGAAATTTTACCACCATCCCCACATATTACAAAAAACTCGTGATAGCACCACTATTAAAGCTTGAGAAGAGGAAAAGAAAACGAGAACTCCTTCTAAAAGATAGATAAGCTTTTACTCCTGTTTAAGAGCAGGAGGGAGCATAAATGGCTCAACACGAATCCCCATCTATTCCTTGTTTTTTAAGTTATTAAGATTTAACTTAGTTAAATATGGGCAATACACTACAGATTGAACAAAGAATTTAAACTTGTAGATTGATCCATAACCTTGAAAAATCATTAACAAACAGTTGGTTTCACCACCAGTTAAATTTAATTCTTCCAATTTCCGATCAGAATAAATGGTTTGGTTAGTTGAATCAGCTACAAAAAGAATACTTTGACCATGTGTTGTTTAACTAACATTCTAATATATTAATCAGGGAGATAGGGATATGGGTCAATCCCAAGAAGCAAGCATGAATGACTAGCTAGTACAGCGCGTTATAAAAAGAAGGAAAAAATAAAGAAAGAAAATAAATATAAAAATAAAAGATATCAAACGAGAAAGTTTTAACAAAATATAAGCACTCAAATACCACGTAGAACGTCAATTTGTAAATAAAAATTGATATTAATAAATATTCATAAAGAAATGAAGAAAAACATGAGGAAAGAATACACGGAGAAAACATTTCTGGAATGAGAAAAAATAATTTGAAAGATAATTTAAGAAGATAATTCAAATTGGGTTAGATATTAACCTCTAAAAAAGAGGCTTCTCAAAAAAAATAAAAAATAAACTATCGGTTTCAGCACCAGTTAAATTTTTATATATTCATTTCCTGGGGTGTACAATTTCGCCCAGAAGTGTATTCGCGTTGAACGACGCAAGGCCGGCTAGATTTGAAAGAAAATAAATATTGTTTTAAAATATCAATGAGTGTGATAAACCTAGGCGGCAGGCTAGTGTTATGTTTTGACGAACCGACGCCGAGGTCAAAGAAACAAGCACTCGAAATATAAATAAGTTGAGGGTCGGAAGTGGCAAATGTCGAGCGAGGCTCGTCTATTTAATAAAACGAAGAGATCAGACAGACAGATCAGAGAAAGACAGAAGGGAGACGAGAACTTATCAGTCTCTCGTGTGCGCGCGTGCCTATCTCTGACCAACCTCTACTCCATACAAACCAAGTCACCGAAAAATATATATATATATATATTGTACATTTTTTATATATATCGTTTTTATCAGCGAGAAGAATTTCGTCATTTTGGATCATTTGTTCATCGCCGAAGTGAGAATAAAGCAAAATGACTGTCGAATTGTTAGACAAGTATGGCAATTGTTAACTCCCACTTTCTTCGTTTTTTCCTAATTTTTTTTATTCTTGCTGTTGTTATGAGACCGGTATGGGCTCATGAAACCTGCCTGGGTTTTGCCTTTTTTTGTTGAAGCTGTTACATATAAACATACCAGTAGATGGTGGTAGTAGATAATTTTAGACGTTAGCATTAGTGTCATGTTTTTTTTCACATGTACTTTTAGCCTTGAACTAGTCGTGTAATCATATCGATAGTACGGACAATCGAGATTTGCTTCACGAAATGGCATTGTAGTCAACTGGTTGCTGATCAGACTAGCCTTAAAGTGAGAGACACGATCGTATTTATCACAAACCAAGTCAGAAAGTCAGGTTTACTTAAAGTTCCTACTCGGGCCGTTCGTTTTATATCTACCTGCTTTTGTGATTATTCGTGGAATGTCTTGATACATTAACAATACTGGTTCCTCATGCGGCTCGATTATATATATATATATATATATATATATATATATATATGCATGTTTAAGTTATTACATTAAGTTTTTTATATAATTTTTCATGTGTTCAAATATTCCCTTTCTTTTCGAAACTCAGATCATATAAGAATTGTCCAATGCTTTTGTACTTTCGAGCGCTTTCGGCTATACTTTTAGCCATTATCAACAATTAATTTTGTTTTACTTATAAATGAGCATGTAGAAAGTTTATGCATATAGAGATTTGTGTGCGTTAAGTTCCGAACACAGTCAGCACATTGTTACCGTGTTCATAGTTGATGTTATTAAGTGTATAATTTGTCTTTTTTAATAGTAATGGCTTCTTTTGCATTTGGATGATTCTGTTAAGTATGTATTATGAACGAAGATATCACGGTTGAGTTCTAGAAGATCTCGATGTGTGTTTAAATAAAATCTGATGGAACTGTTGATATAAAAGTGTAAGGTCGATCTTCTCGTCAATTTCTGGTGGTATAGCCAATGTGATTGTTTACTGATTTGCATATTTGAGGAACACAGTTCTTCAATGATCATGTAGATTCGTAAACGTAGATTTTGCAGGCGAATTATTATTTCTGATTATGAGGTTGTCAGTTTGAATTTTTTGTAATAGATAATTTATTTTTCTTGCTTGAATTAATCGGTTTTAGATAATCTTGGATGATATTGTGAAGTGACGATTTGTCCTGTCTGTAGTTATTGTGCATTTGATTTTTGTAAAAGATATTGATGTTACTTTGTCCGCGTGTTTGTGGTTGCCATTGGTTACGTTATGAAGACAACATTTGATATGGTAATCAGGTAAATAATTTGGAAAGCCGTTGTTAATAAGCGTTTGTTTCAAATTGTGTATTTCTTTGAAGAAAAGCATTTGGGAATGAATTCTCGTATTAATTTTTAATAACGCCAATTCTGTACCGAAGAGGGCATTGACTAACAAAATTAAGGTGGCAAGAATTTTAGCTTGTGGGTCTTTTATATACTAAAGTGGTGAATGTATTATGACTAGAATCTACAAGAACATCCAGAAATGGGTGTTTGTTTTTTTGGTTAAGCTAATATGTGAAGTTAAGAGCAGATTTTCTAAAGTAGTTTTAAGATGATCAATTTCGTTTTTGTTATCAGCTAAAAGGAAAATATCATCAACATATTGAGCATATATTTTTGTTTAATAACTTTTTATAAACTAAGTTCCCAACATTGGACATATAAAAGTTTGAGAAGTACATACCAATAGTATTTCCCATAATTACACCATCATTTTGGGTGTAAATATTGCGATGTTGATCGTATAAAGGTACTTTATTGGTGCAGGCAAGTAAGAGATTTTAAGAATTTTTGAATTGATAGATGAGGGAAGGACTGAATTATGTTTATATAGAGAGGTAAACATTTTCGACATCAAACGATGTAAGGGTTCCAATTGTTTGGTACCGTAGATCTAAGAATTTGAAGAAATTAATGGGTTGACTTAATACTATAATTGGTAGAAAGGTCAGGGGTGGTACTGTCATTAAAGACATTTTGATAATTGATATACAGGCGTTGGAATCTGAGAAATTATAAACCGTAAGAGGGGATACAGGTTCATGTATATTCCCATTACCGTATAACTATCCAGGCTGATAATCACCAATAATTTTCATGGATCCTACAACAGCATTGTTGGATGTTACGAGTTTATTAACGTGAGTTTTAAGAGTTTCAGTGGGGCCGCTATTTAATTAATTGAATTGTGATCGGTCATTGCTGAAGTGCTGAAATTTCTTGTGGTGATTAATCCAAAATTATAAGTGTTTTATTTATCAAATCTTCGGATTGGAGTAGATAGACTAAACTATCGCCCGGTTCACACTCCATCTTCGGATGGCAATATTATGGATGTTTTTTTAGGTCTTTAGCGACATTTGCAAGATTTGTTGAGATGTGGTTGCTGGTATTGTGTGGAGAATAGTCTTTCGGATCTTCAGCCCTGAAGAGATGTTTCCGATTTGGGTGCAATTTTATTAATTTGTAATTTTCTAATTGACATAATGGGTGGTGTAGAATTTCAATTTCAGTCTTCTTTGTGAGAAGGTTAAAGTTCGGTTGAAGATGATAATTTGGTTCTAGACTTAGGAATTCTCTATGTTCAGCTGTTAAAGTATAACTGGAGAGGTATATAATTTGAGTTCCGAAAAAAAAATTATAAGAGCACATGAAAAATTACATGAAAATTAATGATAATTGATGAAACCTGTATAAAAGCGAGATTGTTGCCCACATATATAATATATATAATTCAGTAATGAATTAGAGCACTCTAACTACTGGCGTATGATACATCATATGCTGAAAAGTTTGCCTCCTTCTACTAAGCGCCCATAGCTCAGAGCTAGAATCGCCGACTGACGACAATTCTGTCGGGTTTCAATTCTAGGTAAAAGCAATCGGATGTCTAACCGTACTGATGAGCAGTGATACAGCAAAACGTATCTGTCTGTGGATGACAATATATATATATATATATATATATATATATATATATATATATAATACACTTCATACACTTTCAAGTGCTACCCTCTGATATAACATCATTATTGTATATATATATATATATATATATATATATATATATATATATATATATACAATAATGATGATATATCAGAGGGTAGCACTTGAATGTGTATGACGACGATTTTATAATCGGTGCGAAAGAGTGTCGGCCAGGAATAGAATAGACTCAGTGACTACTGGAAAGACATTTGACAGATTGGAAAGACGTAAATACGGGGTCTTTGGGGCTAGCCCCATCCCCAAAGGACACTTCTCATTTCTAAAGACATAGAGTGCTTCGAACATCGATCATTAGATAAATACAGAGGATCCCAAGAGGCGGACAACATGAGATCTTCACTAGGACAGATGCAAGGATAATGATTACAGCAAAAGCGCAAAGAACTTTGCAAATTACATGCTTCTGAGGTAAAACGTGTAAGGATCAGCATCGCCTTAAGATACAGCAGGCCAAAATGAAATGTGCTGGCGAACATTAGATGTTACGACGCATTGGTGTTCCACCAAGTAAAAAGTGAGAGCAGGCCCCATAGTCATACCACAGTGGCCAGCATCACCCAGTACCGCCTCAAGTATTGCCAGACAGAGTAGTTCTAAGCAGAATAAATGGCTCTTTTTCAAAAATTAAAATGTTCGGTACAAATTCGACGCAGATGTGTGTGAGATTATTTAAGCCAAAGCTTCAGGAAATATAGACCGAAGACTTAATGAGCAAACTCATAGTCGGCTACGGTTTGGCTATTTTGTAAAAAAAAGAGAAAACAGCAGGTAAATTCTACACCCGAAATAGGCAAAAAAAAAATGGATAAAGAAGTTAAGGTGAGAATTAAGACCTCTCAAAAAACAATTTAGACAAGACAACGAAGAAGAACGCCCTGCGCTAATCGAACTGCGGAAGGTCTTGAGAAGGAAAGTTAAGTCTCTACGAAGAGCAGAAGGACACCGTTGTCGAAGGAAAGAGCGCGCTAGAAAGAGGGCTTCTTTTATTTCTGATTCTTTTGGATTTGCTTGGAGATTACTAAGAGAAAAAAGAGCGGAAGATTGAAATGCTTAAAAGAAAATGTAGATTCGTTTCTAAAGAACTCAATCAAGTACCCAAGAAAGAATGTTGAATTGGGACATAACGGCCGCCTTATTAAGCCCAATCCTCCTGAAGTTGTCTTTGAAATGGCAACACCAAAGTTGAGTGAGGTTAAATGTATAGTTCGGTGGCTAGCTCTACCATGTCACCAGGACCAAGCGGCGTATCTTATTCTGTCTACAAACGCTACCCTGGCCTTCTCATTAATTTATGAAAAATTATAAAGGTGATTTGCTGAAGGGGCAAAATACCAGAACAATGGAGATATGCAGAAAGTGTTTGTATCCCGAACGAAGAGAATTCGACAGACATCGAGGAATTCCGGAGTATTATTTTACTCAGTACTGAAAGTAAGTTTTTTTAGTGTCATCTCCCGAGGTCTTTTTAAGTTCCTTTTAAATAATGGTTATATAGACACGTGTGTATAGAAAGGTGGCATCCCTGGTATGCCTGTCTGCTTTGAACATACGAGAGTTTTATCCCAATTGGTAAAAGACGCGAGAAAGAGCAAAGAGGACTTGACTGTCGTGTGGTTGAACTTAGCAAATGCGTATGGATTCATACCACATAAACAAAGCATTAGTTCGGCATTACCTTCCCAATTGTATCTGTGAACTTAAAATGGAGTACTATAACCAATTTCAATTAAGGATTAGATCCGGGTTAATGATGACAGACTGGTACAAGTTAGGGAGAGGAATGATAACAGGGTGTACTATCTCAGTCACCCTCTTCACTCTAGCCATGAACATGCTTGTGAAGTACGCCAAAACTGGATGCTGAGGGTCTATTTCCAGCAGTGTGGTTCGGAAGATCCACATCTGGGTTTATATTGACGATTTGACGGTCACCACAACCTCAGCACAGGATGTAGATGGTTGTTACGTGGGTTTGAAAGGCATATAGAGTGGACCAGAATGTCTTTCAAGCCTCGTAAATGTAAATCAGTGGTACTTAAAAAAGGGCAAGTCAAGGAATATCGCTTCACCATTGACGGTAAAAAAACATTCCTACTTTGACAGTAAAGCCAGTGTAAAGCCAAGGGAAAACATAATACGCTACAGGATAGAACAGCTATCGCAGAATTACGCAAAGACCTTGACTCGTGGATGGTTAAAATAGATGCATGGATTTCCAGGGCAGTTCAAAGTCTAACTATATCCCTACAGTGTGCTTCCACAGCTATTATGGCCTCTCCAGACATATAGCGTCCCCATCTCTACTGTAGAGACATAAGAAAAGAACGAAGTTTCTCGAAGATTGAGCAGCACAGTCTTTCCATTCATCTTCAAGCGCTATTCAGCTACCATTCAGAGGTTTGGTAGAGAAATGTATGGTCTCTCGGACAAGAGAAATCTACCAATATAGGAACTCCAAATATCGTAACGTGTCTAATGCAGATATTGAGATTCTGACGGGTCAGAAATGGAGCGCAGATAAAGAATTAAAAATTGCAGAAGAATACCTGAAAGTGAAATCCATAGTGGGATCTATAACTAAGGCTAGAGCAGGCCTTGGTCTTATTTCTAACAGTTTCTCCATAACAGTCGCAATAAAGGAAGTCCAACAACTCATACAAAACGAAGTAGGGCTAGCGGTGAAAGAAAGAGTTATCATATTTGTCAAACAAGGGATGAAAGCCAGGGAAAAGCAAACTAAAGCCTTTTCATTGTTATCATCCGCTCCAGATTGGCAGATAAGAGTCGATCTCAAGAACAAAATAAATTTCCCAGCACACATTTCTACCACGAAACTACGGCTGGACATAGTGATTCACTCAGATTTAACCAGACAAATAATTCTGATTGAATTAACGGTTCCAAGTGAAGAATATATGGAGAAAGCCTTCGAGTGAAGGCATAGTAAGTGCCAGAAACTTCTAGTAAGTTGGAGAACTAATGGATGGCGCACATAGTAGATAGACTAAACTATCGCCCGGTTTACACTCCACCCTCGTCTATTGAACAGGTAAAGAGGCTCATCCCTTGTTTCCTGTTTAGGATGCGGTTTCCGGTTTTCTCTTTTCTACTCTTCTAACTTTTTTTTCTCAATTGGAGTAGATAGACTAAACTATCGCCCGGTTCACACTCCACCATCGTTTATTGAACAGGTTAAGAGGGTCATCCCTTGTTTCCTGTTTAGGATGCAGTTTCCGGTTTTCTCTTTTCCAGTCTTATCCCTTTTTTTTTAATTGGAGTAGATAGACTAAACTATCGCCCGGTTCATACTCCACCCACGTCTATTGAACATGTGAAGAGGCTCATCCCTTGTTTCCTGTTTAGGATGCGGTTTCCGGTTTTCACTTTTCCAATCTTTGCACTCCTATGTAGCCCCCTGCACATCTGTGGCGTTACCGCCTTGCTCGAGGTGATATGATTAAAAAAAAAAAAGAAAATACTGTTTCCTAGTAGAGATAGGATGTAGAGGAATCACAGATCAATCTATGATAAATCCCCTCACCAGGCTAGTGATAACTGGTCGAAAAAGAAAGCAAGTAATCCAAATTATCTGGAAGCCGTAGAGAAATCTCCGAAATGGATTTCGATAAATAGGGCAAATGAGTGGTCCAGTGTTAGTTGAATTATGCTGTTCACAATAAATGTACATAGCTTTGGTAAATAAAGAAAGAGAAAGGAAACTGAAAAAAAGGGAAGTGGGCTAGAAAATGTATATAGATTTATAAATACGAGAGGCTAATAAGTAAGAAATCTGATCACTAAACATAGACAAATATTATCTTCTTCTATGTGCAGTGTCCTTTCAGGAAATAGGCGATCATGGTTTTCCACGTTTCCCTATCCTTGTTGGATCTTAGCATTCTTTCTCCTGTAACACCACGCGACCCTCGTTCTGTCATCCACCTGCTCAGGCCCTTCAAATATGTTATCCGCTACTTTACTCTCTCTCTCTTTCTTCCTCTATCAGTTAGTATCAGTTTCTCCACGCCCTCCTTCTTCATTGTATGTCCCAAGAACTTTAGTTGGCTCTTCCTGATACTCAATATTAATTTCCTTTTCGCTTCCATTCTTTCCAAAACCTCATCATTGCTCATCATTGTTTTTTCTTCATCTTTGATGATATTGTTCAGCATTCATTGCCATATTGAAGACCTGGCATCACGTAGCAATCCAGTATACTCCTCTTTGTTTCTAGCGAAATTTTCCTGTCTCTTAATAATCTACTCAACTTCTGGAATGCGTCCTTCGACATGCCGATTCGCCTTTGGGTCTCTGTGTTGCACTTTTCGGATTCTGTTAAAACACTTCCCAGGTATTTAAATTTTTGTACCTGCTTGATTTTAGTATACCTCAACCTGTATCTGATATTTTGAGTTGTTACTTTTGTTGATGACCATACATTCGGTTTTCTTGCAGTTTATTTGTAGTCCTTTCTTGTCACTCTCTTCAGTTAACTTTTGTAGAATGTCTTGCAGTTACTTTGCAGTGTCTGCTATCAGCACTGTATCATCTGCTTATTTTATGTTGTTCAAATTGTGGCCTCCAATTAAAATACTGGCATAACATCTAGGGTCCTCAAAATAGTCTCGCTGTACAAGTTGAATAGATCCGGCGAAAAGACACATCCATGTCTTACGCCCCTTTCTTATGGTGACGATGTATATTACTAGTGTAATGTCGTCCGTGATAACCAGGTTTGGATTGTTTAAAAATGACAGCCTTAAATCAATATATTAAATACTTGTTTTCATGTTACTTTTATTTCTTGATATTTTTTTAAATCACGAGTAATATATATTTTATGAGGAAACCTTTTTTTTTAGGTTCATGTTTTTTTTTTCTTTTTTCTCCAGTCAAGTCGTTAATTTTATCATTGATCTTATTTATACGTAATCTATTCGATAATAAAGTTTTGACGTTAGGCATTTTTAAACGTTTATTTATTTTTGCGACTATCGAGATGTCTTTTTTTTTATAATCATATCGCCGCAAGCAAGGCATATTACTGCCACTGTTTTGCAGGGGGTTACATTGAAGGAATGTTATGACAAAGAGTGACAGGTTATAGCGAGTGTCGGGAAGTGGGTAAGAGAAGGATGAAAATAATGATGAGAGGGGAATGGACGCAGAAAGGATCATGAGAGAGAGGATGCAGGTTAGTGAGATAGGCGTTTAGAATCTATTGGTTTTACAGTAAAATTATTGGTTTTACTGTAAATTTATTGGTTTCACTAGATGCTAATCTTGTGGCTCGTGTAAATCTATAAATAGTGGGCACCAGTGAGCTTAGTTCATTGGAGCAGAAACCATGAAAGTATTTGTAGAAAAGACACAGGGAAGCCACATTGAGCCAGTGAGAAAGTGACAGTGACCGAGCTGCCAAATCAGGATCTATCACATTACAGATCCTCCGTTGGATTTTGTAAAGGACCCCTAGGTGAATAGCTGGAGCACCCGAGCAGACATGGCAGCAGTATTCAATGAACGGGTGGATGGTAGATTTACTAATATTTTTTATTTCACTTTATTAATAACAATGACAATTGTAAATAATGAAAAATCTGTTCTAACCTCGTTAAGAAAAGTGTAGAATTTTATATATGAATATAATTTATTTCATGTTTTCTTTTTCTTTATTTTTATCATTGTTTACTCGACTACATCCTTACTACCGTTGTAATTAATCAATCCATGTTCACCTCCGTCAAGATTAGGGTAATACTTCAAATATTTTTAGGATGGAATCAGCTTTAAAGTTAGTTTATAGATAGATATTTGAAATGGAGAGGAGAAATAAAAGAAGGTAGTATGAAAATAAATACACGAATTATAGATTTTATCTTTTCCACTTTGTGGTGTTTTTTCGACCAATCTAAGACTCGTCATCGGGCTAGCAATTGAATTACTCCGCTAGAATAAATAACACGTTTTATTGAGCGTAGCTTTTTGCCTGCGGATGCGGACCGAATGCTGATCACATTACGGTCGGGTCACCCAATGAAGGAGTGTTACCTGAACCCGAAACTGCTGATGACTTGGGAGTAACAACCCTGATGACAAATACGGAGGTAGCATTTGAAGGAGTATGACGACGAGGACGACACACACACACACACACACACACACACACACACACACACACACACACACACATTATGTGTGTGTATATGATCGTATATGTGATGTGCTACAGATATACATATATATATATATACTTATAAATATATTTATATATGTGTATAGATATAAATGAATATTAATATACACACACGTATATATATATATATACTATTGAGTTGTGGTCATGATTAGTCCCACGTTTGTTGGCTTTTCGATGGTTTACTGAGAAAAAGATGTTTTGGCAAGCAGGTGTTTTGTCGTAAAGTGTTCTATATCGGGTAGATATGGAGCATTAATGGGATTAATGCGGAGAACTTTGTCATTTAACTGATCAGAGTCATGCCGATTTCGAATTTCCGTTAAGGCACCGTTATGAAATCTTCACTCGCCAGGGTTAAATGTTCAGTCTGCTGTTGTGACCCAGCTTTTTCTTATTTACATGGATCTGGGGTAATTCAATGTTTTTTTCTTATGTAAGCGGTTCTACAAGTTGTTAATTGATTTGGTTGTTTTGACTTCTTCTTTATGTTGAACTTTTTGCAGGTGGTTAGTTTTCATTTTATTGCTTGTTATTGTGCAGATCATTGATTTCTTTTTATTGCTATATATATATATATATATATATATATATATATATATCATTTCGTTGATATGTATATATATATATATATATATATATAGAGAGAGAGAGAGAGAGAGAGCATTTCGTGATATATATATATATATATATATATATATATATATCAACGAAATGGTTACAAACAACCGACAATTTGAAATTATTTGTTTGAACAAATTCGTTAATTTCCGTAACATGTTTACATTTGTTGACATTACGATACATGCAGATATGGTTATTTGCGTGAATCGAAAATTGTGTGATATAGAGTTGATTTAACGTTAAGACTGTTAGTCATTCGTGTTCGAGAGGTCTAAGGTCTATGTAGATAGGTGTCGCAGGTTTGAACCCTGCCGAATGACACATTTTCGTGACAAAAATTCATCGTAAGTAATCAGGCCGGTATATATATATATATATATATATATATATATATATATACCCTTTTATTATAAACAGAATACCTATTAAATACGAACATCTATCAAAACCAATGTTCAAACAAACAATTTCAATTATATATATATATATATATATATATATATATATATATATTCACATATATACATAAATATACATAAACACATATGTGGTTATATAAATATACATATTTGTGTATATATGTATATGTACATCTATACACATTTACAAACTATATTGGCATATACATGCATATATATATATAGTTGATAAATACACATATATATGCATATATATACATATTTATACATATGTATAAATATATATACACACATATATATATATACATATAATATAATTATACAGTGTCACAAATCTAACGAAGGCCTTTCAATATATAATTTATCCTTGATGACATGTTTACATATTGTGCTCTTCTACTTAGTTATAGAAAAACGATGTGAGACTTATTTTCTCTGCGTGTGAAATATGACATCGTTTAAATGTCATCCATTTTCTAATTCGCATAAACGTGCTCTTTCTAATGTGTTTTCCACAACTGCCCTGAACGTCTTTGGCTCCAATGATCTAATTATCGTTCTAATGATATTTTCAAGATCTGCAATTGAGAGTTGTTGACATAAATGTCTCCTGAAGATAGAAAGAAATGTGGGGCGTTGGTGTGTCCAGAAAACGAAAACAAGACGCTCAATTTATCATTGACATTCGAGTAACTCATTTTGTCTCCTGCATTTCAATTTAGCGTTCGCTATTTATTTAAAAATAATTATCCATTGTTTAGAACACGTATAACGTCTCTGATCAATAAGAATTAACCCCAAATCACAACAAAAATGTGAAATAGCCCTTTGTAATTTTGACATTTTTCCTTCAAATCTGAAAAAGGTTTAATAAAAGTGAAACTCATCTGATAGAGCTTCCTACATTGTTATTTTACTTTATTCTAATATATATATATATATATATATATATATATATATATATCATGTAGATGTCATACGTGATACACGCTTAGGTAATCATGTGTCAAAAGAGACATGATTGAGTGGGTAAAAAATTTTTCCGCAGTAGGTTGCCAACCAAGGTAATAAAAAACAATCTGTCCTTGAATTTAACGCTTAGCAAGAGGGAGAAACGAAGAATTAATTCTTTTTCAAGGGTATTTTCACGTAAGTGAACGTAATGAATTCAACTGGAATTCGAACTCGGCTCTCTTATATATATATATATATATCTATATCTATATATATATATATACATATATATATATATATATAGAGAGAGAGAGAGAGGTTCTGATCAGATATATTAATGTTAGTCTTATGGCGAACATCGCACCGAAAACCCTCATATTTTATAACAATTAGAAAAAAACAGAAAGTTGAATAAACTCACCAATGAATAAGAAACAATAGCAAGTTTTCTGACTTAAACATATAACAATAAACAGTTGGAATTTATTATTTCACAAACACAATAATGTTTTTTTTTCTAAAAATAATGCATACAAAAAGGTCTTTGCTGAAAAGAATAAAACTAAAACTTTTGCTATAAAGTTCGTAGATGCCCAGTTGAAATCAACGAACGATTTGTTTAGAAGATAGTAATTATTGTTTTTGGAAAGAGTTTTTGTAATTTTCTTTCACGATATTGATGCATAGCAAGCCGTAAAGTGAAAATAAAGAAGACATTAATAGATAAAATATAACATGACTGACTTTAAAGTATCAGTGTGCTGCTGACTATTGATGTCAAGATATATATATATATATATATATACTATGGTCATCCGCAGACAGATCTGTTTCGCTGTGTTACAGCTCATCATTACAGCTTAGAATCCGGTCGCTTTCTAACCCAGGCTTGAACTGCGACCGAATCGGCGTCATATATATATATATATATATATATATAAGTACATCGATAAATGAGTGGAAAAAACGAAAAACGGAGAGATAGAAGAAAGGTTAAAGAAGTGAGGGGGCACAAAAAGAAAAAAACAAAAATATAGGGGAGAAAAAGGGGGAAACGTGCATTTGATATGCAGGCGTGACAATTTTTAGTCAGGAAGCATATAGACACCTGTCTTCTATATATATATATATATATATATATATATATATATATATATATAAGTTGCGGAGATCAGTCGATTATTCTACTATGGTTTCGACATATTCGCTTTTATCAGGCGATTTGCATGGCACCTTCTTATATAACTGTTTACTGATCTAATCTAAATCTAATTTAAATCTGACCAATAACTGCTTAGTATATATAGTGTATCGAGGCAGCAAATAATTTTCTAAACATATACTGTTAAATATAAGATACAATGAATGTCTGTTATGTCTAATCATGAGCCGTCCTAAACGTCGTATTTTGGCTTTAATTTCAGTTGAACCTGAAGACAAAAAGAACCTTTAGATATTGGAGGCCATGTACATAAAATCCTAACAACCCACACTTAATAAGATGACTTTAAATCTGGCCATAGCATATTACATTGCATTTGAATACATGGTTCTGTTGTTATTTCGCGCTATCACGCGGTGTGAAGTCATAGAACCGCATTGCAAATTTGCGAACTGCGTTTCCAATTTTTGGTAACTATTGACGTTGCCTAGCGGAGTTGTATGTCAACACAAAATAAGATCGTCGGTGATGGTGGATGTTATTATGTTACCGTCTTGGTGACCTCTCTGAAGATGGCTCATGTAAGGCGAAAGCATAGAAACAAATTAATAAAAAATATCCAAATTTTGGAGAATTTTTGTCTTTATTTTATATATTGTATAAATGTTAAATCTGTCTACAAAACTCCCAGACACTCATTAATCAACTATATTCATTGCCCACACCAGTTTCTTCAAAATTCAAACGGACAATTCACAAGACTTATTCTTTTATCACTAACTCCCACCAACATCCCACACACAACTCACCAAATATAAGAAAAAAGGCTTTCCATTCTTGTCCAAACCACCTGAGGAGACATTGTAGTTTCAATGTCGAAACAAATGTACAATTTGTAGGTGAGATATAAAATTTTGTACATGCTCTAATATATATATATATATATATATATATATATATATATATATATATATATATACTCGTATTGAATAACAAGATACAAAATTCAAATATGAAAAATCTTTGTTAGAATAAATGAACATTCTTACTAATTATATTATATATATTTAGAGAGAGATAGAAATGTTAGCAAAAAAGCGTGCAATATAATTATATGTACCAAGAGGAAGTACTGAAAAATTTGTAGATGCCTTTTTTTAATTTATTTTCTGACTTCTACCCTATGGAAATGCGTTGTGATGCAGTGAATATCGGCTTGAAATGATAAATCATGGAGCCGAGTTCGAATTCCAGTTCAATTCCTTGCATTCACTTACGCGCAAATTACCTTGGAAAATGTAATAATCTATCTCTTCACTCGAATCATCGAATAAATAATTGAACAGATAGGGTTCTATAGCCTTGGCTGGCAACTAATCTACCGCAGGAAGCAATGGCAACCTACAGCGGGAGTATTATAAATAAAAATAAAGTAAAGGCCAAAACTCAATTATATCAATTATGAATACGGCCACAATATGCTGCCTTTGGAAAAAAAATCTTATAACTATAGATAATTCTATATTCAGTTAAATATAGTTCATACTTGATAATGGCTAAAAGTATAGTCGAAAACGCTTGGCAAAATAAGACATTCGGACAATTTTTATATAATTTTATACATTGAAAAGAAAAAATTATAAGTTCACATACAAAGTTTATAAAAACCTATAAAAACTAAAAGATACCTTATCTGTCATTTTTAATGAAACTTGCATAAAAAAGAGAATGCTGCATTATTCACAACTATATATATATATATATATATAGTATTGTGCAAAAGAATTTGAAACAAAAACTATTTTATCTATTATGAGGCATCAAAATACAGTTTAAAATCACCCTACTTGTAGTGTGCAAAGGTATTAGGACAGGGGTGATTTTCCAAAAATCTCATTGAAATTCAAATAAAGGGTGAAAATTCAAGTAAATTGCTAATAAATATTAATTATTTAAAACTTGGTGTAAAATATGTATTAAATAAAAGTTATATTTAATTTTTCCATTTTTTGTATTAAAGAAGTTATTTTGAAACTACTCATTATTCTATTATCATTGGATATGACTGACTTATTTCTTATTTGCCCCTCTCGAATTGATATAGCTGATGTTAATTTGCACGACACACTTTGGGAACAAATACAAGCGGATTGGCAGGAGATACCATTAAATATATTGAAGAAACTTGTGCTGTCAATGCCTGACAGAATGAAGGCTGTGATCAAAGCAAATAGCTATTATACTAAATATTAAATTTATTTTGTAACACATATTTTTTCCTGTTAATGCATTTGTTGAGTAAATCAAATAAAATTACTTAGTTAAATTGTTTATTATCTGTCAATATGGCTCATGAAATATAAAATAGTTCTTGTCCAAATACTTATGCACAGTAATATATATATATATACATATATATATATATATAATATATATATATATATATATATATATACTAGCAGTATAGTCCGGCGTTGCTCGGGTGTAATGAAAGCTTTAAAACTAATCCATGCTCCTGAATCTCAAACCCTTTGGGCGTTGGCACGAATGACTAAAAAGCAATAGTTTAAGACATTTGGGTCACCATGTCGATCCCGGATGTTTTTTCCGCCTGAATCCATCCTGCATATATACAAGTCAACCATCCGTCCGTGCATGGAGTACTGCTGCCATTTATGGTCAGGCGCCCCTGCCGTTCTCCTCAGTGTTCTTGACAGGCTCCAAAGGAGAGTCTGTAATGTGATAGGTACTGATTTGGCGGCTCGACTGCAGCCACATTCCTACCGTCGAAATGTGGCCTCCCTTTGTCTGTTCTATAAATACTTTCATGTCTTCTGCTCCAAGGAACTTAAGTCACTGGTGACTCCTCAACAGCTGTTTACTCGTGCAACCAGACTGGCAACTGGATCCCACCCATTCACAGTCAGGTTAGCCAAATGCAGACGACAATTCTACTCCTGCATCTTCTTCTCTCGCACTTCCCGCCTGTGGAATTCGCTCCCATATTCTTGCTTTCCTGAGGGCTACAACCTACAGAAATTTAAATACAAAGTCAATACTCATCTACTAACCACTGGACTCTAGCTCTCTCCCCATCCCCGTATAACCTTCCCTTTCTCTCCACCTATGCATTCTCAGCTTTCTATTGCTACTCTCTAACTAGTTTGTATTCCTCACTCTTTTCTAATTATTTACAGTTATGTAGCCCCCTGCACATCAGTGGCATTTCTGCATTGCTCGGGGTGAAATGATTAAAAAGAAAACGTTGTTTTCAGTTAAAGCAAAACCGTAGACTGAAAGAAAAATGAATGGATTTAAGTCAAATTTTGATTTCCGGGTATCGATATCAAATAAGTTTTTTTGTCTTAAACTGAATTTTAAAAGCTAAATAAATCATCTGAGGAAATGGTATGATGGCTGAGACTAAGAACTACAATTATACCTACTTAGAGCCAAACCCGAAGCAAAAACTAAAATAAAAGGGCTGAGAAAATATAGACATACAGGCAGATAAACAGACACACACACAAACATCTTGCCTTATATACATATATATATATATATATATATATATATATATATATATATATATATATTATCAATTTTATGCACTATTGAAAGAAATGCAACATTGAAACTTCTGAACATTGTTTCTTATGTCTTTCTCTATGAGTGTATCAAATTTGATTAAAATCGGACTACTCCTTCTATAACCCGATGTTTTCGATTATCGATTTTCGATATTAATCGGGGGTACCTCAACACAAAACCTAGCTAAAAATACTCATAAACGCTTATAGTACAACTGTGTAAATTTTCTAGAAAATTGGTTCAGCCGTTTCGGAGTCTATAGGTAACGGACACACACACAAACTGACACACACACAGACAAAGTTTCATTTATAAATAAGTTCATATATATATATATATATATATATGCGAAACCATGCATTTTTTGGTGACTCAGCACAAAATGAATATTGTTATTTTATAGTCTCCATAGACTATCATTAACTCTGCATGTAAAAACTATTTTCTACCCAAATCATCTTGAAACAATGTCTGAATTTACACAAAATATGGAGTTATTTACACGCGAAACGAAATTGTACCATTTCGTCTAAAACATCAGTTTACTTTTGCAGGGAAAAAATACGTCGAACGTCTTAATGTGTATGAATCCATTAATTTCTCGAAGAAAATAAAGCACATTAGTTGACACAGAACTATGCGATTTTCTTTATTATATCAGAAGCCCGGGAGATATTTCAGTCAACGTGTAGAGTCACTTTGACAAAAGCTGAAATGAATATTTACTAATTACACTAGCATGAATTGTATCAGCTTGCAAAAAATATACCATGAAATTATAGTTTGACGACATGCTTAAAGCAAAGATATGAAAAATCTATAAGTGAAATATATACTTAAAAAGATATATTTTTAATGGAAATATGTACAAAAAATAAACTAAATGAGTTTTCTAATTCAATAGAATGTACTGAATCTGTCTTGACATATCTATGAGTGAAACCTTTTTAATTTTTATAACTAATCTTTAAAAATATATTTTTGAGGATCCTGTAAATGGGAGATATTTTCAGTCGGCTGTTTTTAAGATCTGAAAGAAAAAAAACATCTACACGCATTTTGTAGTAATGTCAATATTTTGTATATATATATGTGTGTGTGTGTGTGTGTGTGTGTGTGTGTGTGTGTAGGGTAGTGCAGTAGATATCGGTTCTAAACGAGAAATTGGAGAACCAAGTTCGAATTCTAGTTGAATTTATTGCATTCACTTACGCGCAGATACCATTATGAAAACGATAGCTTCTTCCACCCGCTATGGGTTAAATAGTAGGACATATTCTGTTCTATATCCTTGGTTAACAACCAATCTATCGCAGTAAAAAATGACAAACTACTGCAGAAAATTTTCTGCTCAGTCAGTCATGTCCCTTTCGAGACATGATCGCCCAAGCATACATCACGTATAAGACTTAAGTGACGAGTTTAATGTAATGATCTTGTATTTATTCGGGTTTTAAGTGAGAACATGCCAACACTTTCACGGAAAATGTTTGAATATAAACATGGTATTGTAATTGGAACTCCCTGGAAATGTGTCACTAACTTCTTTGTAAAATATTATCATCAACTCTTATATTATCATTTTAATAGCATTGAACATTTACAACATTTTTATTTATATCCTGATCCCGAAAATACTCATTATTCTTTATTTTGTTGTTGATTTTATATGTTTATAAATCTATCATTCATCTGTGCTTTGAAAACTTCTGCCTCAGCTGGTCTGTCCCTCCAGCTATGTATTTCAAGATTCATGATTTAAATCTAGATGGCGGTATTCCCGACTTTTTCACCGCCGTGACGTAGCTTCTGCTGTTTTCTCCCTGTTTTTCATGGCCATTCATCGAACAACCATTCCTCACTGGTAACTCTACCTCGTCAATTCATCGGTACTTTAGATTATCCCTTAGACTTCAGGTTTTTTCTTTTTTTTTTTTTAATCGTTTCGCCCCAAGCAAGGCGGTACCGTCAATGATGCACAAGGGACTACATAAGAGTACAGGTTTAGACAGGAGGAAAGTGAAGAGAAAGACGAACCATTTATAGGAGGAGTAAGAGAAAGGGCAAGAGAAGATGGGAACACAGGTGTGAAAACAGTTGCGAAAATAGAGAGAAAGAAAAGAACAAGATATACGGGGTGATGTAGAAAGGACTTGAGTGAAGTGGATAAAAGAGTGTATTGACATTGTATTTAAATTCCTGGAGGTTGTAGCCATCAGGAAAGCAAGTAAGAAATTCCACAGGCGAAAAATGCGAGAAAAGAAGCTGATGAAGTAAAATTGTCACCTGCATTTGGTTTATCTAACTGCAAATGGGTGGGACCTTGTTGCCATTCTGATTGCACGAGTAAATTTCTTTGCCGGGGACACCAGTGATTTACGTTCGTCGGAGCAGAAGCCATGAAAATATTTGTAGAACAGACAGGAGGAAGCTGCGTGTCGCTGGTGAGAAAGTGGTTGGAGTCGAACTGCCAAGTCGGGACCTATCACTTTGCAGATTCTCCTTTTGAGGCTGTCGAGAACACTGAACAGCAGGGGCGCCTGATCATATATGACCAGTATTCTCAGCTGAATTAGCTAGAGGTATACGCTATTTCTATTCTAACGCTTTCTTTTCTCACACTTCTTGCCTGTTAAAAACTATTCCAGATTCTTGATTCTGTGTGCTCTATAATAAAAAAAATGTGGATTCAGTGGCAATCGCCCTATTCTGTCTTGTGGAACCTGTTCTATTGTTCATTCACCGCACTAAATTATTCTAATTCTCTTTTACTTCCAGTAATTTCTTGTCTTAATAGCATTCTCATCTTGCTTGAGGGTGAAATGAATAAAAAAAATATCTAGTGAAAATTAATCTCAAAACTTAGAAAATGCACAGTATTTTTTACAGTGAGACATAATCATTTCCTTCATATAAAGCAGAATATTTTCTTACTGCAGTTAATGGCCCGGGCATTTGTAAATGCAGATAATTATGAAAAGTTTAAGGAATAACAACTATATTTCATTTCGGCCGTGTGATATTGGTGATTAAATAAAGAAAGAGTTACATTTGTTAAATTTAGACTTTTAATTAGATATATTGTTTTAATCATGTCACAACTAGGAAGGCAATAAAGGCACTAAGACTCAAGAAATTGCAGAATGTGAGGAAATAGTAAAAAAATACTAATGAGTTAGAACAGTAAAAGAAACAGGAATCGAGACAGAAGATAACAATCGATATTTTACTTTAACTTTTGATTTTCAAATTTGATTGGAAAGCTAGAAGCCGGTAGAGATTTTTACAGGCAAGAAGTGCAAGAAAAGAAACATTAGTATAGAAATTGAAGTTTGGTCTAGCCATTACAATGATAAAAGTAAACCATTTCACCAATCTAGTACTAAACTTAAGTTAATATCTAGATACCAGAGAGAAAAATTTCACCAGAACAATTAGTAAGAAAATTTTTATAGTAAAATTACAGGGAAGCTCCGTTACGTTTATGGGAAAGTGACTGCATCGGAAATGTCAGGTTAGGACCAATGAGATTAGGTCTTCATTTTTGTAAACACAAGCAATAGGTAGATAAAAATGTTTAGACTGCTTGAAAAAATCGCATTATCAAAGTGCAATATTTAAGAGGATTGTCTGGGAATCTTAAATCGCAGATTGTGTTTTAATCTTTCTACAGAGATAAAAAATACGATATAAAATTAAGCGTTGATAGAGAGGAGGCGAGGCAGACAGCGGGAACGAATCAAAATCTACACAACAAACATGGTATGGTTTAGAGAATACTGATTTAGGACTTTTAATTAAAAGAAATACAGTAAGAATTTCATGCTACTTAAGCTGTAAATTATTTCCTTATGTTTATCATTTTTATAGACCAAATCCCACAGACAGACATATTTCTGAAAAATAGTGCAGAAAGGATTCCTATTTGAGATGGTTAAAAGCTTTAACCAGTATTTTTTTCTTATTTTTTCACGCTTACCTGTGGATAATAATTTTTCCTTGATGAGCATTGACAGAGATCAGTTATTAGTAAAAAGGCGTCCCTAAAATGAATTCAAGAGGTGGCATTAATTAGCGTCCATAGTCTGTTAGCAAGTTAGGTGATGAAACGTTAAACAGTAAGTTAATATTCACAGAACAACCGATTAAAGGTATCTATCACACACACACACACACACACACACACACACACACACACACATATATATATATATATATATATTATGAATTTCAGATGTGAATATATCATAATATCACTATAAATGTAGACATTTATATATATATATATACATATATATATATATATATATATATATATATGTATATATATATATTAGTCTTCGTCACACAAGCATACTTGCACTTCCCGTTCGTGAAACACCCTTCCGTCTACTTGCCTCATGGAGAGCTATAATCTATAAATGTTTAAATGCTTTTAATTTGCAATCATCTATCTTCTCATTCTCCACAGCCTGATTCTTCCAGAAACAAAGAAAGCAACAGCACTTACTAAAGTCTGCTTGCATACCTATAAGGTGTTCAATGATACAAGGTCCCCATATTTATTCTATCCACTGGTACTGCTTGTACGTAACAGATTCCAATATTCCCCATATTGTCAAACGACTCCTTCACTTGGACTCTGCGAGCAAAGAAAATGCTAAGGTATTTATCCCTATTGTACAACAGGACATTTTTCAGACTGCCTTTAGACGCTAATCAGAGGAATTACCGGGTAAGCTAAGAAAAATTAACATATCAGAGATATTTGTACAGTAGCACTTCTTTCTATATCTAAGAATTAGCTGAAGTTATTTCTCCTTGTCTTATAACTAGTGATTCATATGTGGGCATTGAGATTTCTACTGGTTAATGCATGAAACTGACTTCTGCTTAAAAGTGGACAAGATTATTCAGGTCTTCCTGGGTGATCCAGAAAGGCTTACTGTCACTTGCTTCCGAATAAAAAGAGATTAAATGTTCAGAAAAGACCAACATGGCAGAAGTTTTCGCTGAAGGCAATTCTTCATCTGATGAGAGAGAAGATCTTTTATGCTGAAGGTTTAGAGATAGAGATATTATCTGAGGTGGAAAAATGTTTCATATCTGAGTGAAGGATGGGATATCTTTTTTTTGAGAATAAACATTTAAATACGTTGTATTTGGCAGACGAAAATAATTTGAATGGTTTGCGGCTCTCTCTAGACCATAGGCGCAGTTAAGTTAAAGGCTGTTTTCTTGCTGTTAAGCCATGCAGTTAGTCTGTTATAACAGTGTTTATATGAGATTTGCTCTGATCTCCAATATTACTGTCAAAATAAAAGTACTTCTCAATATGAGAGAAACTGTTTGGTGTTGTACAACTGTCGTGAATTCCCCAGATACGTAACAATGAAATTGCCTTGTTGATGCAATCTCGGTGTTTTGAAGTGCCTGAAGCCATTGAAAGAAATATGTATTAGATTTTTATAATCTTGAAAAATAAATACACATACATATGGTTAAACCCATGCGTACCGGGCATTTGTATTTAAAGAGGACGGAATTTCGCCGCAATGAAAATGAGCCAGCATGGCTGAGTGTAGACAGCCGAAGGTGGTTATTATGTAAGTTGTTTATATTTCTTAAAAGAATACAATTCTTAAAATTTCAAAGTTTTCAAAATGAATTCAATGTTCTAAATAGAATACTTCTGTCAGTCTTGACTGCATATACAAATATACTTTGCACTTGTATATATATATTTCACCGACAGCTACAATCTCCAGGAGTCAATAGACTCCTCCTAACACACTAACTCGCACCCATTCTCTCAAACACTCTTCCTATGTACCTCCTTATTCGTCTATCACCCTCCTTCTGACATTTCCTATATCCAATCGCTCTCTCAGCACCTTCCCCTATATAACCCCCTGCACTATAGTGGCAGTGGAATGCCTTGCATTGAGGTGAAATGATTAATATATATATATATATATATATATATATATATATATATATAAATGTTGAAGTTAGGAGTGAAATCGGATTTCGTATATAAAATCCGTACCTCAAAATAAGGTTAGAAAAAATATTTTTATGCTTGCTTCTGCATCTTTTTGAGTCAATGTAATTGTTACGTGCTTATAGACTATTTTCCGAATTAGTTGATTTTAAATAAATGCTCAATTTCTTTAGCACTGTATCAAACTAATTTAAACATAATATCTACTTTTTTTACATGTAGAAAACTCATATTAAAAAAAATAGGTGACTTTATATACGGAAATATTTTTTCCTGAAACAAGCGACGAAAGACTGGATCTAATAAACCTTATTCAAAACCATATCAAGAATATTCATCATTGTCTTATCTAATCACACTGACCTTAAACTTCATATCTCCTCCTGTCGCTTCATTCTTACATTTTACTTAAAAATTAGCAAAGTTTTTAAAAAAATGTTCTATCTATTAAGAAAGTCTTAGCATGCGTTGTGAAAAGAAATAAATATGGCGTCAGTGTTGAAATGAGGATTGGCCAGAAAATGTGGTTGAAAAAATCACTTATTAAAAAACAACAGACTGTTATCCACGAGACGAAATCCCTTGGAATATATTCATCTCATCCGCATTAGGGAACTAAGAAGTATCAGCATGTATATTAACGTTATTTGTTCTTGGATATGCTTTTGTTCTACTACGTCAAGTTGTAATCTACACTATAAAGGAAGTGATTCTCAATGTGTGTCTGAAAATGCAGTGATTGAGGAAAAACAAGCAAATTCAGGACGTGCATTGCTTTTGGCACTGTCCCCACGTTTTTATTCGTTTACTAAAGACGTCGTGCTCTATCTATAAAATATTTTGGTCCTTTGTAAATGTACATGTCGGTGTGACGCTGATTACATAGGATGGACCAATCAACGCCATGAAATGCGTGTTGCTAAACATGTTCTTGGAAACATAAGAGAGAGTATGAATGTCTGTAATTCACGTCTTACTCAGACGGCACAGATTCCGCGATTAGTCAGCACGTTTTGGATAATCGAAAATGTGCGTATAAAAACAATGATTTGTGGTTTTACATTTTGAGCAAGGCACGGTAGGCTAAACATTTGCACATCTTAGAAGTAGTATTTATTAAATTGAACTGAACGTATTTGAATCGACAGAAGGAGAATTTCTTTCGTTCTCTTTCGCTTCAGGGTGCTATGTGAATTTATATTTTATATAAAATTGTGACAATATAATCTGTTTTTGCAACTCCTCCTCTTGTTTCCTCCTTTGCACCTTTAATATTAAATTATATTTTAATTGTAGCTGCTCTTCTCTTCATAGTTTCTCTATTTCTCTCAATTATCATTGTATTATGCTATTCACCAACAATTCATCTAATGAGATGTTGGCCAAGAAAATACCATGGTATGGACAAAAAATGGCGGTTCTATCTCCTCAAGACTATCTGTAAGTTCTGTGGTGCCAAAATTTAGAGAATGAGATGTAGCGAAAAAAAAAAAAGAAAATACATTCTGGTATTTTTAATTTTATGTTGTTTGATTCTGATTTGTTAATCCTGTTTCACGCGCATCAGATTTTTTAAACATTAATATAATTTGTGACATTTGGAATTCAAATTGAAACTTCCAATAAACTTGTCTCAGCTAGAATTCGTAATGCCATAACTTATATTGCAGTTTGTTTAAGTAGTCGAATGTATGTGAGACATGATTATCTGATGAAAATCAAACAAAAGAATTTACTTTTTCTTTTTCTCCATATGTCATCCAAGGAAGCGCGAATATTGACGGAGACTGTCTGTATAAAGCTATACAAAAATGTTTTGCACTCTGACCTCATTTCATGACAATTTGGTCGCTAATAACGCTAAGAAATACAAATATACCTGCTTGGAATAACAAATGTACACAGGAAATAAATAAAAATTACATTAATTTTAAATATCCAACTATTCAACAATAACTATGCCATTGATCGTCGAGATTATTCATTCCTCGTTGATAAAAGTTATTGGATGTGATGCAATAAAATATTGGAAAGCTGATTCCATCTCTGATTTATACATTTACCATTTAAAATTGTGCTTAGGTGCTTAAAAAATGATGATCACTGGGTGAAAGTTCAGTAGAATATGTCGGCTGTAGTAAATCCTCGTTACCTAAGGCTGTGAGTTTTTGCGACGTCATTCTTGAAACATGTGGCCGCGAATTGCCATAGAGCAGAATTGGACCACGTCAATTCACTAATGCAGGCCTCAGTCAACTTTGAACTCAAGTAAACAAAGACCATGTTTGGACAAAAAGGTTTTACTATTTAAAAATCTGCTTAAGTGCTTAAAATCGTATTCAGTGTGTGAAAGATCAGAAGAATATGGAAGTTGTGGTAAACTCTCGTATGCCAAGTCATTTTGCAACGTCATTTTTGCAACATGTGGCCGTGCATTATCATGGAGCAGAATTGGACTACGTCAATTCACCAATGTAGGTCTCATTTTGCAAGCGTGCAGGCACTTAAGCCAGTTTATTTACAGTACACTCAACATAATGCTCTGATTGGCTTCCAGGAAGCTGTAGATATTGATATCCATAACTGCATAGCACTAGGCAGTCACCATAATCTTTTCCTGATGTAACTCTGGCTTTGGAAAATGTTTGGGGGACTCATCACGATCAAGCCATTAATCTGGTCGTTTACGGCTATCATAAATGACCTACTATTCATCACAAGTGACAATTAGGTCAAGAAAAGGATCATTACGCAGAAAAAGCATCGAATACACTTTGAACCATTGAGATCATGAGAAACCTGTTGATCGAGCTTTTTCACCTTCCCAACTCTCAGCAAATGGCACGAGACCGTGATTACACCAAACATCTGAAATTTTTCCATGAGACTTGAGGTGAGTTTTGCTTAACAACAGCTTGCAATTGCTCGTTGTCAAAACTGCACTATATACGTCTACCTTCTTCATCTTCAAAGCTATCACCACCAATACGGAATTTTTGGAACTACCTCCGAACTTTCTGATCACTTTTGAACACTTCTTCCCATGATCTGTTGATATTGGTAGAAGTCTGGGATGCACTGTACCCATGTTTGAACATATGTAAGCAAATTATTGTTGTGTCATCTTCATAACTAAAATAAGTTCTATGCTTCAAGAATATTTCTGTTTGAAAATAAGTTAAAATTATTAAAGAGCACATATTAATTATTATTTATATCAAAATTCACCTAATAAATGGCATGGACACTATGATAACGTGACTTTTCTAAATGCAAAACATCGAGCGTCTATTATTTTTGAAACAACCTAAGTATTAAGTTACGTAAAACGCGTGCACACACACATACACTCATGCACACACATGCATATATATATATATATATATATATATATATATATATATATAAGTTTTGCACAGATGAAGTGATATAGCCTAATGGAAATGGTTCTTTTAGATTTTGTTAATGCATCCAATTAAGAGTAGGCAGGTTCTGATGCGACACCAGCGGCTTGACAAATCTAATGATTTGAGTCGTTCTTCACTTTGAGTTCACGTTATTCCTTTTCACTGAATGGAATTGACCAACAGTAATGTCTTTATCACATGAAAAATATTTTATTCAGATTCAAAGTCAAAATTGACTCTTGGAACGACAGCTTGTAAAAATCGTACTGAAGAAGGAGGTTACACTCATATATAAAATATATTAATCATCCACATACAAGCATGTTTCGCAGTATCATAACTCATCAGTGTTGATAGACAACGATTTTCCTCTAGCAGGAATCGAAATTTGACCTATTAAGTGTTAGTCGGAGTGCCTACTGCCTCAACTAATGGCGCATGACATGAGAGAAGAGGAAATTTCGCCGTGTTATATATGTGCGGGGTATACACTCAGTTAAATACTGAAGTGGGATATATATATATATATATATATATATATATATTTGTGTGTGTGTGTGTGTGTGTGTGCGCGCACGTGGGGTGGGGGTATATATGTGTGTGTGTCTGTGTGTAGTAATCATTCCACCCGAACTATGGTGGAACCACAATTAGTGCACAGGGGGTTACAATCTGAGAAAAAGCCTGGGTACAGTGGGTATTTAGGAAATGATAAAAGATGTAGAGGATACAGGAAAATAGAAGAAGTCAATTTACGTTGCATTTAAATTTTTAGAGAATGTAATTATCAGGGAATCAAGTGAACGAAAGAGGATTTCACAGGTGAGAAGAGCAAGAAAACAAACTGCTGGAATTGAAGAGGTGAATATATTTAAATATTTCATCAGTAAAATGATGGGATTTGGAAGCCAATTTAATCGTAGGTTTACATTTATGTGGCCAGGGTCTTCTATGTGCCGCGTCTTTTTAGGACGTAAGCGATCATGGCCATCCACATCTCGCTATAGATTGTGGGTCCTGACACGCTTTCGCTTGTTACCGTACCTAAACAACTCTCTGCGGGCCATTTGCTAAATCCTCACAAGTAAGTTACGCATGGTTTTGACTTGTCTCTCTGTCCTTCTATCTCTCCTCTCCGTATCACATTCTCCAAACCCTTCTTCCTCACTAAGAACTTCAGCTGTTTTTTCCTGGTGTTAAGTATTTCCGTTTGCATCATCTCAAAGAAGTCACTATTGCTAAAATTTTGGGTCCATGGTATCCTCAGAATCTTTCTGTAAAACCATATTTCGGCCGCTTCAAGTCTTGTTTCCTCTTTGAGAAAATTTTCTAACATTCACTGCAATATTCAAGAATAGACATCACTTAGCAATCCAGTATTCTCGTCTTTGTTTTCAGCTTTATTTACAGAGTTAACAAAATCTACTCTATTTCTGGAATGCATCCTTAGTCATGCCAATTAGTCTTTGAATTGCGGTGTCGTACTTTCCATCCCTTGTTAGAACACTTCCCAGGTATTTAAATGTCTGGACTTGCTTGATTTTAGTATCTTCAGCCCGTAGTGGCATTTTGCACATCATACACTTGTCCGCACAAGCCTTCGTCACCGACTGCATGCAAGGAGGTCCACCAAGAATCCGAAGCGAATCAATGTCACCAATCTGAAGTTGCCTGCTGGAGATCAATTCAGGTTGGAACTTCACTATCGGTTCTCACTTCTCTAACCTAGCTTAGAATTTCAGTCTCAGGCCTTCAAATCTGCCACGCTCATCTTGATGTCATCCGCCGCCGTCATCGGGACTGGATCACAGGGAAGAATCTACAACAAGCGGAGAAGGCGATGGGGCTGTGAACTTTCGCGATCTGCCACACCGTGTAACTCATTGTATCCGTGTTTACCAAAATGCACACTGTCGCGCCTTTGCCGAAAAGACGGAGCGTGCAGTAGCCTGTGGAAATTCCCGCAAACACTATCAGATAATGAAAGAAGCTGTGCTGTTATTGCATATCTGAGTGAGCGGCTTCGTCGGTGGAAAAAGCATTTTGACGAACTCTCCAATCATCCAACGCCAACGACGGACGTAGCTGCTGAACCGGCGGTTGAATACGACTGCAACACCGCACCCACAACGGTAGATGAAATGCGAGGCATTTTGCGTCTCCTACGTATCAACAAGATCCCTGGTGAGAACGGTATACCTGCAGAGGTATATAAGGCCATGCCAGAGGTATTGGTCTCGTGGATTCATCGTGTCTTCACTGTGGTCTTGCTGTCCGAGACCCTCCCCGATGATTTGAGTGGGGCCATTTTGTTACTCTTCTTCAAAAAGAGCGATAGAAAACTCGAATTACAGGTCTCATCGTCGTGGTAGCCAAGGTGTTTGCAATCCTTTCCCTGAGAATATTCCAAAGCGTCCGCAATCTCCTAACACGCCCGACTCAGAGTGGCATCCGTCTCGGCAGAGGCTGTGTTGACCGAATTTTCAAACTTCGAGTCACTATCGGACAGCGGGGGGCATACCAAGAGCAAGCAGTTTTATTTTTTGTCAATTTTGCAGCTGCCTTCAACTCAGCCGATAGTGGTTCACTCTGGCGTGTCATGGAAGCCGATGACTTGCCAGCGAAACCCCTTCGTCTCATCAAGGCGACACGAATCCGTGTTCGTGCTAATGGTGAGAAGTCGGAGATGTTCGAGGTGAAGACTGGTGTGCAACGGGGTTGTGCCTTGCCCCCACCCTCTTCAACTATGCGATCGACCACATCCTCAACAAGGGCCTTCGATTCTACACTGGAGTAGCAGTCGGTCGAAAAGTAAGGTTAAATGATCTGGCATACGCGGACAACATCGTCTTGGCTGGATCAAATGGGAACGAAGTGCAAGCTGCACTTAACCATGTGCTCGAGATTTGGGCATAAAGATCAATGCGTCGAAGACAAAAATAATGTCATCTCTGATAGATCCAGTCACCTGGAAACTACTGACGCTAGACGGAGCCAGTCTTGAAGATGTGCAGTCTTTCGTCTATCTCGGTTCAACCTTAGTACGATCCGGACAAAGTGCTGCTGAAGTCGAACGCCGCATAAGAGCTGCAAGGTCTGTATTCGTGCGTCTCAAGCGATCACTATGGAGGCAACGAAAGATCTTCACGGCTACCAAAGGGCGCATCTATCAGCCTATCGTTCGGATGATCCCTCTCTTTGGTTGTGAAACGTGACCACTGAAGGAGGTTAACCTGTGAAAGCTTGAAATCTTCGACAATGATTGCCCTCGTTCCATTTTACGATGTCGCCCCGTCGATCAATTGCCGAGGACAACCTTACGACGACGCCTGAATCTCCCACCTCTGCTACCTGTCCTTCTTCAGTGTCGCCTTCGAGTGTTCGTCATGCAGTTAAACGTCCGGTGGGAGAGCTCATTCGCGATGTCCTTCTCCTCTCGTCTCTATCTGGCTGGCGCAAACTTGTTGGTGGGAAGCTGAAGACGTGAGCGATGAATATCAACTATGACCTAGCAGCACTATCTTCGACGATGGAACCGCGGAGGTGCTGTGTATTGCTTTCAGGGAGATTCGCCTGGTCCATGTTTATGTAAGGCAGGAGTGACTGCCTGTGATGGTTGAGAGACAGTAGCTTCGTTTTAGAAGTATTGAAATTTACAAGCCATTTCTTACTCAGTCTACCACAGAGTGGAGGTCCTTCTTAAGATCAGCAGCGAGATTATGTTTGTCCACATCACCAGATGTCTTACTGATGCGGGAGTAAATGGTGGTGTCATCAGCGTAGATGCCAACTGGGGATTTGATCACGTTTACCAAATATATTCCAATTCCAATGCTATTAAAGATTTTCTAAAAAGCCTTTCATACCATACAGAGAGGTTCAATAATCATAATAATAATAAAAGCTTACCAGAAACGCATAGAATTCAGCTTCAAATTTGAATATTTATCGACTGAGTCAAGTGAAATTAAAATATAAAATTTTCAAAGTAGGCATTTAAATCTTTTCTTAGGTTACTTTTCATCAACATCCAAAAATCAGATAAAAACTTTGAAATGTGAAAAAGAACCGTGTTCGAATTTCGGCTGAATTCGTCGCATTCGCTTACGCGCAA
>JBBBDQ010001347.1:895000-1052500 GCA_037127315.1 Ascarosepion bandense | reverse complement strand
GCTAAGACGTTATTCTGCCAGAATGAAGCAACGCATAGCCTCCTCTAAGTTCGGCACCAAGGACTACTGGCGACTCTGTAAAGGAGTACTTAACAAGAGCAAGTCCACAATACCCCCACTAATAAACAAATTTGAGGTCCTCACCTCCCCAGCGGACAAGTCTGAATGCTTTGCCCGCAGATTCTCGAAAAATTCGAGACTGAACTCGTCTGAAGTTTCTACACCCGACTTCCCACCTAGAACTGATGCTCAACTGAATGACGTCCATATTACACCCTCGCTTGTCTATAAGATAATCTCAAAACTTGACCCTCACAAAGCGAGCGGAGGGGACGGAATCCCAATCATATTCTTAAAGAAATGTGCCCCGAACTTCCCTCTGTAATTTCTAAGCTCTACAACTCCTGCCTATCTGCTTCCTGCTTTCCTGCCTGTTGGAAATCTTCCTCTGTAGTTCTTATATTTAAAAACACTGGAGAAGCCTCGGACCCCGCAAATTACCGACCTATCAGCCTTCTTCCGTTCTTTGGCAAAGTGTTCGAAGCCATTATCAACGCTGAGGTCGTTCAGCATCTCACGGCCCACGGGCTCCTCTCAGACAAACAGTATGGCTTCCGCTTCACCAGGTCTACTGCTGATATGCTAACAACCATCACCGAGTACATATATCAGGTACTCGATAGGAATGGTGAAGCCCGAACCGTTGCCTTGGATATCACTAAAGCGTTCGACAGAGTTTGGCATGCTGGCCTTCTATGCAAACTGCGGAACTATGGTATAGCTTGACAATTGTTTGAACTAATTCAGTCATTCCTATCAAACCGCATATTGAAAGTGGTATTAAACGGACATGCCTCCCAGAACTACCATACGAACGCGGGTGTCCCTCAAGGCTCTATCTTAGGTCCTACGCTCTTTCTGATCTACCTTAATGATCACCCTGATACCAAAGTAGGTATGTACGCCGTTGACACCACAGTTTATTCTCGCCTCAACCAAAAATCTGGTGCTGGCGACAAAGCTAACCTTGCAGCCGAGCTTGGAAAGGACCTCCAATCCGTAGTGGACTGGGGTAAGAAATGGTTCGTAAATTTTAATGCTTCTAAAACGAAGCTACTATCAATTAATCATCATAGACAATCGCACCTACCTCCTATTAGCATGGACCAGGCTTGCCTCCCAGAGAGTAAAACACTACGCCTCCTTGGTCTCACACTCTCAGCGGACCTCAAGTGGAATGACTATATCGAATCCATTGCTAAATCCGCTGCTATGAAAGTCGGTTCTCTGTGCAGGGCCCGGAGGTTTTTTCCGTCTGAATCTATCCTGCACATTTATAAATCTACCATCCGCCCGTGCATTGAATACTGTTGCCATATCTGGTCGGGTGCCCCTGCTATTCTCCTTGGGCTTCTATACAAGGTACAGCGGAGGGTCTGTAATGTGATCGATACCGACTTAGCAGACTACCTGCAGTCCCTCTCTCACCGGCGCGACGTGTCTTCCCTGTGTCTCTTCTATAAATACTTTCACGGCTTCTGCTCTGATGAACTTAGATCACTGGTGCCCACTAGGTTCGAATTTGCACGAGATACTAGATTAGCAACTAGATCCCACTCTTTTAAAGTGATACCGATAAAATGCAACCGCAACTTCTACTCCAACAGTTTCTTTTCTCGCACTTCCCGACTGTGGAATTCTCTTCCACATGACTGCCTCCCTGGCGACTACAATCTCCAGGAGTTTATGTGTAAGGTCAATAGACACCTCCTAACAAACTAACTTCCATTCTTTCAAACACACTAACTTCCATTCTTTCAAACACTCTTCCCACCCAACTATCCATCACCCCCTTCTGACATTTCTTATATTTAACCACTCTTCCTATTTACCTCCCCCTATGTAGCCCCAAGCGCAATAGTGGCAGTGGAATGCCTTGCTTGGGGTGAAATGATTAAAAAAAACATAAATAACCATATTTTGTTTTAGTCATAATATCCATAAAATCTCTCATTTCTACTAAAGCGAATTTTTTACTATTCATATATCATCTCTATGTCTCTTAGTTTAGGTATCTATTTACATTGTTCTCCTCATATTTGTTGCTATCATGGAACTTGCAACAGTCGAAACATCATCATGAATGTGGCAGTAAAGATGAGGACAACAGTCCGAATAATGTCAACTAATTTACACTATAAGAATTGCTATTCACATCCTCCCGAATGCACCAACCGAATCCCTCTGTAGAAATTATACATTGAATAAATCACGATACTAAATCTGTAAGCACATTGTCACCAATACAACTTGAATTTCTCTAGATATAAATATATATCTATATACAGATTATGTCACCAAGTTGTTGTGGTCCGTTGGAGCCAGAAATAAAACACACAGAAACGGAATAGTGTTAAACAAATATATTACAAAGACTGTAGTAAAAACATATATCAGTGAGCGGTTAGCGTGACTGGTTGTCTGGTTTCCAGATTGAACTGCTGGAAAAGAATTTGCTCTCACTCTCAATATTTATTATATGAAAAATACAACTGTGGCACAAGGCCGATTTGGGGGGGACTCAGGTTGGTCTTCAGTACCTATCCTATACTTAGCAAATCCGACTCACAATCGAAACATACTTTACAATTTTCTCATCCACCACAAGAACATATCCATCATCATTCAATCCTTCATACACCAAAATACCTCAAGCATACTAGAGACCTAATAAAAGGAAGCCAAACCAGTATAAATTTTTTATTGCTAATAATAGATACAAAAATATATCAAAATTATATCAAGAAATGATATGTGGGGAGGAGCATGACAAAATATTTTTTAAACAAAACATTCAAACAGAAATCAAGATGTTAGTTAGACCCAACCAACCCACAAAACAAAGAGGCCGCTGTATTCTGCCCATAGGACAAAATCAAGAGGCACTCTTTTCCACAGGGAGTGGAGAGGAGAAAATAAAATTGATGGGGAGAATATAATCTTGACCCAGACGAGATAAAACGGGACAAAAAATAAAAACTGGGGAAATTGGTAATCTCGACCTGGATCATAATAAAAGATAATGCCGAGGACAGACTAGGACTCACATTCATTCCCTTTAACTAGGTACACAAAAAGGAACTACCTTAACCAGAAGTGCTTCTTATATATATATATAGTTCGGAAGAGTTTAATCTGTTATACGAGTAGTCACCATAACAATAATTATATATAATATTCGTCTATCTATATCTCTATTTTAATTCTTCTTTATGTGCCATTTCACTTCAAGACATAGGCGATCATGGCCTTCGATTTACTCCTGTCCCTTGTTGCTCATCTTCGTATCTCTTTTAAACCCCGATCCGCCATCCATTGGCTCAATATGCCTGGACGTGCTCTCTTCTGTTGCTTTTTCCCTCTATCCAGCATGTGTGTATTACATCCTCTAAACCCTCTATCCTCATTACATGTCCCAGAAACCTCATCTGTCACGTTCTTATATTAAGTGTAAGTTTTCTTCTCGTTTGTATCCTCTCAAACGCACTGTGACTGCTCATATGCTCAGCATCCTTCTGTAGAATCACATTTCTGTTGCATCGAGCTTCTCCTTTATCCATGAAGAAATCGTCTAGCATTCGCTGCTATACAGAATGACAAATATCACATAGCATTTTTGTATTCTTTTTTGTATTCTAATGAAATCTTCCTGTCTCTCAGTAGTTTGGTTAGCTTATGAAATGCGTCTTTGACCATGGCGATGCGTTTTCGGATCTCAGTGTCGAACTTTTCATCCTCTGTTAGAACACTTCCAAAGTATTTAAATTTATTTAACAGTTTTATTTTGATTACTAACTTGATATATAGATTCATATAAACGTTTATTATTGTATATTTATCGAAATACACTTTTCATTGTTTTTATTTCTTTTGATTTTACTTTTATCTTGAACTTTTATGTTACTACTAGCGCTCTGTTATTATTATTAGTAGTATTAGTATTATTATTATTAGTAGTAGTAATAGTATTATTATTAGTAGTAGTAGTATTAGTATTATTAGTAGTAGTATTATTATTAGTATTATTATTATTAGTAGTAGTAGTAGTAGTAGTATTAATAGTAGTAGTAGTATTGTTATTATTAGTATTAGTATTAGTATTATTATTATTAGTAGTATTACCATTATTATTATTATTATTATTATTACGTTGTCAGTTTTCATCATATTTTTATTTCTGCTATATTCGCATTGCCAACAAAGTCTGCGGGATAACCTAAGGCAGGTCGGGGTGTGTTGCTATGGCTCCATTTCATGTTTTTTTCTATCTACACTATCATCCATAGCGTTACATAGACAAAGTTCTCCTTAGTGTATTGGCTGTACTTAACAAGACAATGTTTTGTATATCTCTTAAGCTTGGGTTTCCAGGGATTCTTTCAATGTGTTGTTTTGTTTCCTTTTTTATCATTCCAAGTGCACCTACTATCACTGGCGCGATTCTTGTTTTCAATTTCCACATTTATTTTAGCTCTTTCAATTTCCAGGTCTTTATATTTTGACAGTTTTTCGAATTCCTTGGTTGCTGTGTTACAATCTGCTGGACAAGCCATATCAATTAATAGGC
Organism: Ascarosepion bandense; assembly: GCA_037127315.1. Classification (NCBI taxonomy): domain Eukaryota; kingdom Metazoa; phylum Mollusca; class Cephalopoda; order Sepiida; family Sepiidae; genus Ascarosepion; species Ascarosepion bandense. The sequence goes on along the minus strand of JBBBDQ010001347.1, from coordinate 1,047,873 downwards.
AAGTTTTTCTCTTTCTGGTTTTTACGAATAATGTCCGGCCTATTTGCATCAATTTTCCTGTCTGTGTAGATAGTGTAATCCCATAGAATGGTGACATATTCTATTTCTGTAACTGGTTGATGTTCATACCAGTGTTTGTTTATATATTTTCCATAGTGTTTGCACATTGTCTAATGTAAATATTGCCCCACTCTATCCTCACGATTTTTATATTCATTTGGGTACAGAACATCCTGAGATTAGATGGTTTATTGTTTCTTAGTATTTATCTCAGAACCTGCATTTTGGATCCACATTATTATGTATAACATTTGCCTGAAAGTTTCTAGTGAAAAGACTTTGGTCTTGCGATGCAAAAATAAAGCCTTCAGTCTCAGTGTTTAATGCAGATGCGATGTACGTAGCCATCGATGAGTATTAACTTTATTAACTTTGGATTTATTGGCACGTTCTGGATATTGGCCATGCAAAGGTTTGTCTTGCCAGCGTTGTTTTATCTGTTCAAGAGCTTTATAGTTGTCTTTCATTTTCATATTTTTTGCAGCAATAGTTGATTCTTGACTTCTGTTTTGCTTTTTTACAGAATCTACTAAATGTAGATCTTGTTTGTATTTACTGCCTTTTTTATTATCGAATATTTTTCTTTTATCATTATTATTATTGTTATTATTATTATTATTATTATTATTATTATTATTATCATCATCACAATCTTATTTCGATTTTTGCTATGGTACAAATTACGTACCATGTCTGCGGTAAGACCTAAGGCAGGTAGTGGTGTGTTGTTTTGACTTCATTTCATGAATTGATTGCCTAACTCCCATTATATTACTAGAATTACATGAACAAAGTTTTTTTAGTCTGTGGGCTGAACTTATCCAAGACAATTTTTTTTGTATTTTCTCTTAAGCTAAGATTTCAAGCAATTTTTTCAATGTATTGTTGTGATACTTTTATTAACATTCCACGCGCACCTACTGTCACTGGTACTATTCATGTTTACAATTTCTTCATTTTATTAATTTCCTTGTATTTCTGATACATGCACATTCTCAAGCGGGTCCCAACCAGAGGTTTAAGGGCAGGGATGGCTTCATATCATAATATTTTTCCCTTGATCACTTTTGAAAAAAAATATACTCCCAAAATTACGCATATTTTACATATATAGCATTGTTCTTAATGTTTGAAATGTACATGTGAGCACAAAAGTTGTATTTCTTTAATAAATCAGAGGGCTCCAACTACGACTGGAATGTTTGTATTTTAATAGTTTTTTGAAGATCTTCACAGATACATTCACAGATGGACAGATTCATAAGAAACTTAGCTTCTTCTTCTTCTTCTTCTTCTTCTTCTTATTATTATTATTATTATTATTATTATTATTATTATTATTATATGATATCAGACTTACATGAATGTATCTATCATTATTATTATTATTATTATTATACAACCATACACAACATCAGCCTTACATGAAAGTATCTGCTGCTATTATTATTATTATTATACAACTATATATATCAGTCTTTCATAAATGTATCTGTTATTATTATTATTATTATTATTATGATTATTATACAACCATATATAATATCAGCCTTACATGAATGTACCAGTTATTATTATTATTATTTTATTATCAAACCATATGCAATATACTCCTTACATTAATGTATATGTTATTATTATTATGATTTATTATTATTATACAGCCTTATACAATATCTGCCTTTAACAAATTTACCTGGTTTTATTATTATTTTATTGTTATTATTATACAATCATATACAATTTCAGCCTTACATGAATGTATCTGTTATTCTTCTTCTTCTATATACCGTATCCTTTCAAGACGTAGGCGATCATGGCTTTCCACGTTTCCCTATCCATGGTGGCTCCTAGCAAGCTTTCTCCCTCGTTCCAACATCCATTGATTAGGTACTTCAAATATGTTATCTGCTTCTTTCCCCTGTCTCATTTTCACTCTATCTGGCCTGGTAGTATTAGGTTCTCCAAGACCTCTTTCCTCATTGCATGTCCCAGGAACTTCAGCTGTCTCTTCCTGATGCTTCGTATTAATTTCCTTTTCGTTTCCATCATTTCCAAAACTTCATCATTGCTCACATGCTCGATCCATGCTATTCGCAGCATCCTTCTATAGAATCACATTTCAGTTGCTTCAAGTTTTTCCTTTATCTTTGATGATATTGAACAGCATTCACTGCCATATTGACGAACGGACAGCACATAGCAATCCAGTACCCACTTCCTTGTTTCTAGCGAAATTGTCCGGTTTCTTAAAACTTAACTTAAATTCTGGAATGCTTCTTTCACCATGCCAATTCGCCTTTGGATCTCTCTGTCACACTTTCCGTTTTCTGTTAACACTTCCAAGGTATTTAAATTTTTGTACATGTTTGACTTTAGCATCCCCGACTTGTATTGGGCATATTGGGCTGCCCTTTCTTTGGACCTTGCATTCCGTTTTCTTGCAGTTTATTTGTAGTCTGTTCTTGTCACTCTCTTCAGCTAACTTCTGTAGGAGGTCTTGTAGTTTCCTTTCCGTGTCTGCTATCAGCACTGTATCTTCTGCGTACCTTTGGTTGTTTAAATTCTGACCTCCGATGACGAATCCAGGCATAACTTCTAGGATACTCAGAGTAGACTCGCTGTACAAATTGAAAAGATCCGATGAAAAGAGACATCTTTGTCTTACGCCCTTTTCTATCTTTGTATATCTGCTGAATTCGTTACCTGTCCGTATACAAGCGGTTTGCTACCAGTTCTTATTATTATTAATATTTAATGCTCTCCAGGATGTGTGTTGTGGCGCAGTGGATATCGGCTCGGAACGAGAAATCGGGGAACCGTATTCGAATTCCAGTTGAATTCCTTGCATTCACTTACGCGCAGATATCCTTGGGAAAGGTATTAATCCGTCTCTTCCCTCCAGTTATGGGTTAAATAATAGGACAGATTGGGTTCTATAGCCTTGGTCGGCAACTAGTCTACCGCAGAAAGCAATGACAAACTACTGCGGGATAATCATGTCTCTTTCTAGACATGATCGCCCAAAGCGTGTATCGCACATAGCACTTAACTGACTGAATGCTCTCCATATTATATACTCGCATATACAAGCTTATTAACACACTAATAAAACAAATGTGGAATTGTTTTAGCTACATTTATTTCCACTTATAATAGTTATTATCTGACTGTAGTAAGACATAGATCCATTTAGTATACTGAAGCAACAAACTATTATGTTCCACGATCAAATGGTTGTTGATTATTAAAATAAGGCTGTTAACGACCGCATGATATTAAATTTATCCCCGTTAGAAAAGCAAAAATATCCAATATTAATATCTAAACCTACTTATAAATAGAACTTTGTCTGTGTGTGTGTGTCTGTGTGTGTGTATCCGTATCCGTTACCTATAGATTCCAAAACGGCTGAATCGATTTTCTTGAAAATTTACACAGTTGTACTATAAGCATCTGTGAGTGTTCTTAGCTAGATTTTGTGTTGAGGTAGTCGATAGTCGAAAAAATTGGTTTATAGAAGGAGTGGTTCGATTTTGATCAAATTTGATACACTAATAGAAAAAAACATAAGAAACGATATTCAGAAGTTTCAAGGTTGCAGTTCTTATAATAATGCAGAAAATCGATACTATATATATGTATAAATCGATACCAGAAAATCAAAATTTGACTTAGATCCATTCAATTTTCTTTCAGTCTACGGTTTCGCTTTAACTGGAAACATTTAATCTTTTGTGCCAACGTCCAAGGAGTCTGAGCTCCAGGACCATGGATTAGTTTTAAAGCTTTCGTTACACCCGAGCATCGCCGGGCTATACTGCTAGTTATATATATATATGTGTGTGTGTTTGTGTTTATATTAGTGTGTGAGTCTTAGATTTTTTAGCCAAAATTATTAGGCCACTCCATTGTTTTTTTAGAGAAATTATGTATTTCATATTACTTTTAGTATTTATTGCCAAATGTAAATAGAATGGTTCTTTTGTTTTTATTATTTTGCAAAATTTTACAAGGCAAGAAAGCAAAGATGGATCAAATCACCCTAAATTTTTTTCATTCTTTCATTCATGAAACTGCAATGTAGGTAATTATTGAATATTTATAAATTAATTTATTGAACATTTTATTATGCAATATTAACAAAAGAAGCATTCTATTTTCAATAAAGAAAAGTAAAGAAGGTGTTAGATATTACCTATTTATTAGAGAACTTGAAACTAAGCTCTCCTATCATTCTGAAGATGAGATTTTGATCTCGAAATATTAATGAATAATAATGAATAATAAATAGGTAACACCCAACAACTTGTTTACCTTCCTACACACACACACACACACACACACACACACACACACACATATATATATATATATATATATATATAGTCATAATACTAATATTAATATAAATATTGAATTATTATGTATTAATATTAATAATTTTGTATAGTTATTCTTTCCAAATATTAGTCTACTATTCGTAACATAATGTGGTTCTCATCACTTTTGGTACATGTTTAAGAGACACGGCTTCAATCGCACTGTCCTCAGAGATTCCGCGCAAATGCTTGGAAGTACAGCATGATGCTTCCAAATTCCTAACAGAATTACTAGCGTCATGATGTGCTTTTTTCTCAGAGACGCTGCCCAACTGACTCTACTATAATGTGCAGTCGACAAAATCAAAAACAAGGTATTTGATCAAAATTGAAATTATAAAATGTTAAAAATTAACCATCGCAGGCTGTATATACACCTTCCCACAAACCCACGCACGTACACACTCACACATACATATGTATATATTGCGATCAGCTTATGCTAAGGTATCATTTTCATAATCATTTTCTGGTTTCGATGATGTCATCAGCGCCACCATTATTATTATTATTATTATTATTATTATTATTATTATCATTATTTTCCTGGAGCACCTTGTTATTTTGATGTTGCTGGATGTGTGTTCCGGTTCACCTTGGGCTTGTTTTCCCTGCCATTTTATTCTTTACTATCTTGCGGCACCGATATCCCGTGTATCAGGACAAGTCAGCTAATTACATAGCGTGCTCTGCACTTTCTTATCACCATCAACTATCAGACACACATAAAGACACTCTCTTCATCCCCTCGCTCTCTCTCTCTCTCTCTCTCTATATATATATATATATATATATATATACGTCTATATGTCATCGGATTGCTTCACATCTTGATTTTCTTTATTTCTTTACTTCTCTCAGTTATTAATATATTATTTGGGTTTATTGTTGAGGCTGACTACTTTTCACCTTCTCTATTAAATCTAAAACGTAACAAAATATTGGTTAAATTTACTCTTGTTATTTGCGTTATATTATTCTCTCATTCAACTGAGCTGTGAATTAAGCCCCTTTCTTATTCGGGTTATTCTAGTTTATCTGATGCCATTTAAATCATATTTAATTTTTTCGAGCACAAATTTTCTGTTTCCTGATTCCGTTAATGTCTCCCTTATCTATCATCCTAATGATAGATAAGGGAGACACTAACAAAACTGAACATCCGAATTCCGGTGAATAGAAAGTGGATCAGAATTTGACCGAAACAGAACAGGATCCATACTGTTTCTTTGTAAAAAAAAAAAAAATAGAATAAGGAATGTGAGATTTATGAATTATATTTAAAATGTCAGAGAAACACAAACGCAGATAGATGTATCCTTACGTTATTTATACATACCTTGCATATTTTTATGACGGGTGGGCATGAAAATCATCTCTGTTGTTTTTCTGTCTTCGAAGGCAGAGTGCGGCTCAGTTGTAGATCCGTTCGCGAGGATATGGTTGCATCTGAGAAAAATTACACTGAGTAGATGCCCGGTCCCGGGGAACAGTGTCCCGCCACACCGTTGCACCAGAGGGGTGGACCAGGAGCCCGTCACCAGGGCCAGCTCAACCGGCTTAGGGGTCTGGGGAAGTCCATCACGCTCCATGACGTTATTTATAAAAAGTCCATCAAGCTCCATTTACGTTATTTATAAAAAATTTGATAGGGTAATACACAAACAAAAGTTTTATCTTCTAGTTAAGCTTGATTTATTGAAGAAAGATGTTAGACTAACAATGAAATTACATTAGGAGCAAATTACCGGCATATGGTTAAAAATGAATTAGACAATACACAAAAATAAAAGTGGTTAAAAAAACAAGGGACTGGTTCAAAATTTATAGCAATGCGACCATGAGAAAATTGAAAGAACTATTAAGAATGATAACTGATTAACATGATCATAAGAAAATACGATTTTCAGATGACCCAGCGAAGACACATGACAGAAACCGCAGATGGTTATAAAAACCTGAAAAGAAACGTTCATCCATCAATTCTAAGACAGTATACAGTTTCCAGGAAAGGAATCAGTTTAAACTGCGAATTATGAATTGGTGATGCCAAAGTCCAACAATTACAAACTTTAGCTATCTGAGAATCATTTTAGCAGAAGACGCAAAATGTTCTATTAATCCTGAGGCTGACTGATAATTCTCTCCTAAATTCAATGATATAATCACAAGAAGAAACCGTTTAATTCTGTTCAAATATGATAGACGAATAATTATTTTTATTTATATTGCATGAAATTTTTAACTTTCTTTTTTATTTCATATTTCGTCATGTTCAATTCAAACATATTTTCCATCCTTTAAAAATATATTTTTCGAATTTTTTAAAAATCGTGCTTCGTTGCTAAATCTCAATTACAGCTTTCATTTTTTTTCTTAAAACGCTCGCTGCATCATCTCTTTGTGCAGACAGAAAAATATACAGCTTAATGCACGTACCTATATTTGTGCATGTGCACATGCCAAAGTGGTGCTTTATGATGGCGGTAAATTTTACGTTGCATGATGTTTATTTACAAAGTCTGATTCTAGATTATTGGTTGAAGATCTTCCTGATTGTTAGCGTCTCGAACGTTTCACAGATTAACCAGTATTAATTTATCATTTTTTTCGTTTTCGTTTTTCTGATTATTATGAACATTTCAGAAGGAATATAAGTAAACATACACTGCACAAAAAGGAATAAAGTGATTCGAATATGAAAAGAAAAAAGAAATAAAGGAAGAAAGAAAACGAAGAAAAAAAGTAAAAAGAAAGAATAAACTACGATTTTCATATGATCTGTATGAAGGAAAAAATAAGCACAAAGGGAAAAAGCATGAATTGAACTTAATGGCTAAAGTAATGGCGGACTGAATATTAAAAGCAATAAATATAACGCAATAAAAAATGATTTGAAAAAAGAAAAGAAAGAAAGGAACAATGAAAAATAATTAAAAGCAAAATAATTTGTATGTTGTTCATAAAATACAGAAAATGAGAAATAATGAATAAGTTAAACTAAAAGAATAGAAGATGAAATTAAAAAATAGAATATAAAGAGAAAAATTATTTCAAAGAAAGAAAGAAAGAAATGTCATATAAGAAAGAAGAAAGAAAGAAAGGTCATATAAGAAAGAAAGAAAGAAAGAAAGGTCATATAAGAAAGAAAGAAAGAAAGAAAGAAAGGTCATATAAGAAAGAAAGGTCATATTATAAAGAAAGAAAGAAAGAAAGAAATATGTCATATAAGAAAGAAAAAAGAAAGAAAGAAAGGTCAAATGTCATATAAGAAAGAAAGAAAGAAAGAAAGGTCATATAAGAAAGAAAGAAAGAAAGAAAGAAAGAAAGGTCATATTATAAAGAAAGAAAGAAAGAAATGTCACATAAGAAAGAAAAAAGAAAGAAAGAAAGAAATGTCATATAAGAAAGAAAGTGAGAAAGAAAAATAATATCAATGCTCGAATGAAAGGATGAAAGATAAATATTATTTTACTTTAGCCTAAAGAGAAAGAGGAATGAAAAATATCAAAGAGAAAAATATTTGAAAAAAACTAAAAAGTGAAAAGAAAGAAAAAAATTAATGAAAATGTAAATGTAGTTGAATAAAAAAATAAAAAAGAGAATGTTGATCCAAAAGGCATAAAAAATAAAAGGAAAGAAAAGAAGGTCTGGAAACAATTCTGTGAAAAAGAAAGAAAGAAAATGGAAGAAAAAAAAGAAATCAGCATAAATAGAGAACCATAATGAAAAATATTAAGTCAGAAATATGATGAATGAACAAATAAATAAAACAAACGTAATTAATTTAACTAAAAATACGAATCTAAAATAAAGTATAAAGAGTGCTAAAAAATATTTGGCTCGGCCAAAAAGCCCTTCCTGAAAAGAAATTATTGGTGTTAGTTCATTTGGTTAAATTTTTAAAAGATTGTAAAGCCAAGAACATTTTAGTAGCATCTATAACATCAGAAAACAGAGAAAGTCAGAAAGAAGAGTAATAAAACAGTCATAAGAAATCTTCCGACTGAAAACTGAAAATATCTTTTTTGTTTGTAGATGTGTAGGTGTTGGTTTGGGATAATTTAATATGATGTAAATATATTTACATGTGTATGTTATCGAATACTGACAGTATTCGACCTAAACCCAGTTCTACAAAATAACAACGAAATCATTATCAGGAAAGAAAAAAATAACTGAATCACTAAGGCAAGAATATAGTGAACTGAGACGGAAATATGTTCGATTTATTTATTCAGGTTATTCTTTTATTTCGTTTACTTACGCTTTTCTATTTTGCAACAGATTTTTTTTTAATCTCTGTTCTTAGACATTTTTTTTTTTTTGCTATTTGACTGTATGAATACATACATTTCACTGTCGTAAAACCAAGCTGTACTAGTTTACGTGACATTATTTCTTCGGTTTGGTTATATTAAAAATTTGCGTACGTGCTGAGATGTGTCAGAGAAACAATACGTGTCCGGAATCTGCTAAATATGCACTCATGTAGACTGATAAAAATGGTAACAAAGTATTGAATCCATCATACATTAACTAGAAAAAACTGAAGTAACGCAAAACATTTTATAACTTTGTCAGTAAAGAGCAATTTGATCTGTTTTTCGGAATATTTCATAGAGTGGGTCTCTTTTCTTTTTCATGACCCTCCAATTCTTCATAGCTCTTAGTATCTTATGTTTCTTCCCTTTGCCTGTCACAAGCACGTTAGGTAAGTAGACTTCTGCTATGCCCTTTTTCTTCTAAAGATTGAGGTTCAAATTCTTCAAACCCTCTTTTCCCCATTATATTTCCAAGATATTTCGGGTGCCTCTTTCTGATTCTAAGTATGTGTGCTTTTTTTACATTTACATTGAGTTCTATTCGTCGCTTACGCCCTCTGACTACAGTATTCTTCTTATCCTCCAAAATAACCATGTTCCGGCTGCCCCTCATCTTTACTTCATCTGTAAGGAGACTGTCCACATTTACTTGCTATAAAAGATGGAGATTCCAATACTTTTCAGTAAATTTTTGTTTGTTTTCGACGAAACTTTTCTTTTTCTCTGTAGTTTTCCTAGCTTTTGAAAGGTATATTTTTATTATTCAATCAGCGTTCTTATTTCATTGTCACATTTTCCATCGATATTTTGTTAAAACATTTTCCATATATTTAAACTTCTTTACTTTTTTTATGTGCGTTGTGGTATAATAGATATCGGCTCGGAATTAAAATCGGAGGTCCGAATTCAAATTCAAGTCGAATTCGTTTCATTCACTTGGGCACAATTACTCTTGGGAAAGGTACCAATCTATCTCTTTTACTTGCAGATATGGGCTGAATAGCAGGACAGATTGTGTTCTATAACCTTGGTTGTCAACCGGTCTAGCACATCAAGTAATGGCGACTTACTGCAGGGGGGATATTCTGCCTACTCATCTCTTAACCACTTGACCCAAGTTCTTTCCTCACCGTCCTGTATATCCTTTCCTTTCCACCACTGCAACTGTCATCACACCTGTGTTCCAGATCCCTCCCTTCTCTTGCTCCTTTCTAAATGGTTTGTCCTTCTCTTCACTCTCTTCTATTTAGTGCTTTTACTCTTACGTAGCCCCCTGCACGTTATCGCCTTGCTCGGGTGGAAAAAGACATGGTCGCCAAAGCGTGTATCACGTATGGCACATAAACCACTGACTTATTTTATGTTGGCATCTTCAATTCGGATTTCGCAAAATGAACTTTTTCTCTTGTTTATCACCGCTGGATATGTGCTGTGGTACCGTGGATATCGACTCGAAACGACAACTGGGGTTACCGAGTTCTAATTCCAGTTAAATTCTTTGCATTCACTTACGCACAAATACCAATGGTAAAGGTATTAATCTGTCTCTTCCCTCCGGTTATGGGTTAAATAATAGGATAGATTAGGTTTTATAGACTTGGTAGGTAACCAGTCTACCGCAAAAAGCAATGGAAACTTACTGCGGGATAATCTTCTGCCCAGTCAGTCATGTATATTTCGAGACATGATCGCCCAAAGTGTGTATCACGTATGGCATTTAACTGAATCACCAAATATTTTGTCATTTTGCAGATCATGGTTAACCCCTTTTTCTGGCTTTCAATCAACACTTTTTCTAGAATATATCCCAAATTTACTTCTGTGTCTACAATCAGCACAGTGTTATCTTATATTGTGTCCACTGATGATAAATCCTTGTAGCGTGACCAGCACTCTGGGATAGTGTCGCTTTAGAGAAATCCAATAAGAAAACACAGTGGTCGTAATCAACTTTCTATTTTCTATTTTTATGTAACAACTCAATTCATCTTTTCTCCGTATATAAGAGGCTTGTTCCCAGCATAAGTTCTTGGTCATTTCCGCATCATTACGAAAACAATTTGGCTTAAATAAAATGTCAAATGGTTCATTGTGCCATGCTTTATCAAATGCTTTTCCATAACCTATAAAACATAAGTTTAGATAACTCTGCATGTCTGTGATGAGATATTTTAATTATTTAGGTTATTTACATTATTCGGACTGTATTGCCATATTCACGATGGTTCGTTCGTTGTAAGCTCGGTCTTTCTTCTGGTTATGGAAGATTTAAACCGATCCTTTTATTTTTATCAATGGGGGCATATTGTTCTCGTTCCATGAGCTATGCTACTTCCGGGTGTCTTAGTGATATGGACCCGGTATGGGACCATAAAATAATGAGTCAACACGGTGGTAGATCAAGAACATATATTACGTGAACAAGAGATATAAAGAGAAAGAGTAATAATAGCTTGGCTACAAGTAACCGACAAACAGACAGACTAGGCTGAGCTGAACTGAACTGTCGCCTCGGCTCTGTCCTCGAGAGTAATTAACTTTCGGTTAATATAGGCAAAGAAGAGTCCATTATTAAGTGGGTAACTCCCCACAACAATTAGTTTTCTCTCTTTAACACAAGTGTTGTTCACAGTAGATAAAAGCGTTGGTTAAATTCAGTTACTTGACCCAAAACGTTGCTAGTTCAATACCTGGCTATAGCAGTAGTGAACAAAAACTAACTTCTCATAAATATAACATTTCTTGTTCCAACGTCTTTAACAAAACGCCACGGTTCTTGTCCATTTTGGTCTATTTCTGCTTCGCATAATATTGATTAAAATTTGGATTATTATCTTGATTATGTGGTTCATTAAGCTCATTGTCCAATGGAGGTCGTTTCATATGCAGATGTCTTCTTAGATATCAATACGAAAATGGATACGAAAATGGAGCTCCTAAGGTATTTTTCAATGTTGCCACTCTTATATATATTTATTTTTTTTGTGATCTGCTTACTGCTTACTGCCGATTTAATCTTAGGCTGAAAGCATTTATATTACGAACATGTCTGGTTCATCTTTGTTCTCTTTCTTTCTGTAAATTTTGACCAATCACGATCTAACTTCCGAGTTTAATTATTTGAGTCATGTTATTGTACGTTTCAGCTCTCTCTCTCTCTCACTCTCTCTCTCTCTCTCTCTCTCAGTGGATATAGACGTTGGTTAGATCCTCTTAGAGTTGTGAGTTCAATACCAGGCTACAGCAGCGGTGAACAAGTAACTTACAGAGCTAGAGGGAGATAATTCATGACTTCCAATGAAGGATTTACGTAAGGAATGGGAATAATATACCCCAGTGATTGTATTAAAGGGTTCGGTTCGAAATTCATAGCACCTGAAGAAGGCCGAGGGTTACAACGGCCGAAACGTCTTACAAATGGCAATAACGATAAGGACAATAGTCCGAATAACTAACAGAATTTTTTAAAATTATCTCACCCCAAGCAAGACATTCCACTGGCACTATTTCGCAGGGGTTTACATAGGGGAAAGTGATAAGAAAGAGTGGTTAGTTATAGGAAATGTCGGAAGTAGGGTGATAGATGGATGAGGATACCGATGATGTGGGTTTGGTAAATGGGAAGAGTGTTTGAGAGAATGGATGCGAGTTAGTGTGATAAGCGGTGTCTATTGACATTACATTTACATTTCTGGAGATTGTAGCTGTTGGGGAAGTAAATATATGGAAGAGGATTTCACAGGCGGGAGGTGCGAGAAAAGAATCTGTTAGAGTAGAAATTGCGTTTACATATTGTCTGTTTCACTGTAAAAGAATGGGACCTAATATCTAGTGCAAATTCATACCTAGGGGTTACCAGTGATTTAAGTTCATCGGAGCAGAAGCCGTGAAAGTATTTGCAGAAGAGTCACATGGAAGCCACATCACACCGGTGAGAGAGTGACTGCAGATCGGCTGCCAAGTCGGTATTGATCACATTACAGATTCTCCGTTGTATGTTGTCAAGAACCTAGAGGGGAATAGCAGGGGCACCCGTCCAGATGTGGCAGCAGTATTCAATACACGTGCGGATGGTAGATTTATATATGCGCAGGATGAACTCAGACGGGAAAAACTTCCGGGCCCTACACAGAGAACCGACTTTCATAGCAGCGAATTTAGCAATGGATTCGATATAGTCATTCCACTTGAGGAAATCAAGCCTGTTCCATGCTAATGGGAGGTAGGCATTGTGCTGTATTCAAGGTAAAGGATATGTGGCGATGAATGTGCGCTTTGGCCTTTTTAAGATTCACAGTGTCAAGTGTCTGATATATACAGTGGTTACCACATAAGTAGCGCTAGTGAAATCATTCAAGCCATGTCAGACAGGAATATTGCAATTACGTCAACCCACTTGTTGTTAATGTGATAATATTTTACATTTTTTAATTTCTCTCTGATACCAAAATCGATTTTTAAAACTCTAAAGGCGTATGATGTATTCTTCACACGATTATATACTCATTTTCAAGCGCATAGTATTTATTTATAGTGCGCCCAAGTTATGTAGATTTACAAACAACTTTTAGTTTGTGGTTTTGCATAAATATAGATCGTTTGATGTAAGATGATCTCGTAGTAGGCTGATGGTAAAGCCGAAAGCTGTACCGTTTGTATGACATAGTCTTAGTGTAAATCATTGGCATTCAAATAGTAACGAACAATATTTACAAATTTATTAGATTTAAAAGAAAAGGGTTAAATTTCGAAAGGAATTAACACTTGTCAGAGAACGAATGTATACATATTGCTATCAAATCCAAATATTGAAAAAGCTATGAAGATCTAGTCAGATAATCGGAGGCGATTGGTTGTCAATCATGACAACTTTTCAGCAAATCCTGCGCATATTCAGTCTAGTTAGTGCCATACGTGATACACGATTAGCCGCTAATATCTCTTTCGAGAAATCTCTGAGTAGGCACAATATTTTCACACTGTAGGTTGCCATTTCTTTCTGCGGTAGACCGGTTGTCAACCAAAGCTATAGAAGCAAATCTCTTCTGCTATTCAACCCATACTTAGAGGGAGAAGCGTTATGTTAATACATTTCTCAAGGTTATCTGCGCGTAATTAAATGCAACGAATTCTCTCCGATTTCTCATTCCGAACCGATATCTATTGCAACGCAAAGTGCCCTGTGTTGTTTTGGATCTTTAAGGTACTGTCAAGAAGGGGAGCATATATTCAGAGTATTCTACGGCCCCAATATACCATCGACTAGGTCTGCGCCCAGCAAAGCTTACACCACTATCACGACAAAAGGAGTGAATCTTGAATAAACATGGCGTTATCTTCATCTTGCTAAATACTATATAGCCTAGTGAGATTCTTTAAGGGTTCAAACAACAACAAAAAAAAAAAACAGAAATAAAAATGGAGGAGTTTTTAGGTGCTTCACATCCACCTTGCTTGACATGATTCCGTACCATGATGGGATCTCAGAATAAACCACTAAAGCTCACAGATATCTCCATGTCATCATGAACGAATCGAATATCTACGATATGGTGAGAAGAGCTGAAGGTCTGAAGATCTTCCACATAATTCAGTCAGTTAATTGCCATACGTGACATACGCTTGGGCGATCATGTCTCTTACGAGACATGACTGACTGGGCAGAAGATTATCCCGCAGTAGCTTGCCATTGCTTTCTGCGGTAGACTGGTTGCCGACCAAGGCTATAGAACCCAGTCTGTCCTGTTATTTAACCCATAACTGGAAGGAATAGACGGATTAATACCTTTCCCAAGGGTATTTGCGCGTAAGTGAATGCAATGAATTCAGCTGGAATTCGAACTCGGCTCCCCGACTTTTCATTCCGAGCCGATATCCAATGCACCACAACGCACATCCACATAATTACACTGTTTAAATTACCAAAAGATTTGGAAGACGTACAACTCAGAATTGGTTAAGCATGTCACCTCTCACGGTTTTTTTTCAAACCAGTTTGTTTTTCATTTCTATAGCTGATGTGTTATCGTTTATTGTTGAGAGAATCCGACAAGACTTAGATAGCATTGGAGAAGCTCGTGCTGCTGCATTAGATATCTCGAAGACATTATGGCGTTTCGGGGCAAATTTTTCATTTGGTGCAATATTTCTTATGTAATCCGGAAATGAGAGTTGTCTTAAACGTCTATTCTTCTAGAACTTTTTCTTACAATAATGCAGGTGATTTTCAGGCGTATGTCTTTGGTTATACTTTGTTCATCATTCTTTTCCGATACCAACTGTTTTCGATTTGATATCTATGTTGACAATGTGCGTTGTGGAGCAGTGCTTATCGGCTCGGAACGGGAAATCGGGGATCTGAGTTCGAATTCCATTTGAATTCCGTGCATTCACTAATGCACAAATACGCCTCTTTCCCCCAGTCATGAGTTAAATAACAGGACAGATTGGGTTCTATAGCCTTGGTTGGCAACTAGTCTACCGCAGAAAGCAATTGCAACCTACTGCGTGATAATCATCTACCCAATCAGTCATGTATCTTACAAGACATGATCGCTTAAAGCATGTAACACGTATGGCACTTAACTGACTGACTGAATATTATATTTGGAGAAATAAGTAAACCTTCTACTGGTCATAAATTGGGGGATTGTTTTTCTATTTAATGAAGTAATAAACTGATTAACTGATCCCCCACTAATTAATACTTATTAATACAATAATAAATTCTGCCTCTTCTCCCTCGAGCCATTACTTAAATAGCAGGACAGATAGGATTCTATAGCCTTGGCTGGCAACCAGTCTACTGCAGAAAGCAATGGCAACCTACTGCGGGATAATCTTCTGCCCAGTCAGTCATATCTCTTTCGAGACATGATCTTCCAAAGTATGTATCACGTATGGCATGGACGCGTAAATACACTTGGGAAACCACCTATTCTCTCCTTGCAATGTGTTAATTGGTAATATTCTATTACTAAAACTATTATCACCGCAAGAAATAATTTCGGCGTTAAATAACATGCAGATGTTGATATGCCGCTAAGCCAAAAACAAATTTAACAAACCCGATATCACAAAAGAAAAAGTAAATATTCTCATGTCTATTTTATAAAATATTTAATATTTTATTCTTTTCTGTCTGCAAATATTTGAAACAATATCGATTGAACATCGATCTTGTTCTGTAATTTGGGCGTGTTTACGATTTTTGGTTGTAAGGGATAACTTGGATATGCTGAATGTTTGGTCTGATAAACAGTGTATCAGCTTGAAACGAGAAATCAGAGAGCCGAGTTCGAATTCCATTGAATTGTTTCTATTCGCATACGCGCAAATACTCTAGGGAAAGGTAAGACTCCGTCGCTTCTCCCTCTAGCTATGGCATAAATAGCAGAACAAATTGCGTTCTAAAACCTTCCTTGGCAACCAGTCTAACGCAGATAATAGCAACCTAATGCGGAAAAATCTTCTGCCTAATCAGACATGTCTCTTTCGAGACATGATCGCCGAAGCTTCTATAATTATGACACTTAACTGATTAACTGTATATGCAGATAGAGAACATTCAATTGTTAATAAATATAATTTGGATATTGTATGTTTTATCAATGGAAGAATAGTTTAATTCCGCGGTTATTTGGATATTAATCTATTACTTTAACATAAGAGATATTTCTGAAACCAAACTGCTGAGATCTCAGTCTGTTAATGTTTACATCGCTTTTCATCTTCTGTATATTTCGTTGTTTAGCCTATTTAAATTATTCAGTTTTCCCCTAAGATATTTGCGATTTTCGGCAGGGCTATTTTTAATCTAATAAATTTTCTTTTTTTGCTTCTAGCTATGAGTTTAAAGATTAATACTTAGCCTCACCAATTCCTGGCTTCATTTCAAGCTTTCAATTTAATTTCAGGTTTTCTATTATTAATGGGTAAAATTAGCAACATTATATACAACGAGTGTTATTAAAAATGGAAACCATTACACACAGAAACACACGCGCGCACACACACACACACACACACTCACACACACACACAACCATATATATATATACGAGACTTCCCGTAGTTTTCGAAGTATGAGGTTACAGCAACTCAGTTCATAGAAACGGATGGACTACTCGTATATATGATTTGATTATGGTGATGAAAGCTGGTGTAGAAAGAAGCATATATTTTAGAAGAGCCGAAAACAAAGAATTTGCCCACAGAATGTGTCACAAGGTCCCCAAATATCTTTCTTAGAACGGGTGCCGCTCACGCTTATATGACCCAGTCTACTATTTAGCCACAGAGAGGATAAAGGATATTTACACGTAAGTGAATGGAGGGTGTGAATTGATAACTTAATGTAAAAATAAGTGCTTGTGTGTGTGTGTGTGTGTGTGTGTGTGTGTGTGTGTAAATGTGTGTGTTTTGTGTGTGTGCTTTTTTGTGTGTCTGTCTGTGTGTGTGTGAGTGTGCGCGCAATTCTGTTCTAAATATTTGCTATATATCGGAGACACATCGTTTACAGTTTTAGACAGTAGAGATATAGAAAATATTTTCTGTTCATTCTAACTTTCAAACTCTCGCATCTCGGACGAACTTAAGTCACTGGTGCCGCCTCAACAGGTGTTTACTCGTGCAACCAGACTGGCAACTGGGTCCTACCAATTCACAGTCAGGTTAGCCAAATGCAGACGACAATTCTACTCTTTCAGCTTCTTCTCTTGCACTTCTCACCTGTGGATCTTGCTCCCATATTCTTGCTTTCCTGACGGCTACAACCTCCAGAAATTTAAATGCAAAGTCAATACCCATCTAGTAACCACTAGACTCTAGCTCTCTCCCCACCCCCGTATATCCTTCCCTTTCTCTCCACCTTTGTATCCGTCATCGCACCTGCATTCTCAGCTTTCTATTGCTCCTTTCTAACTAGTTTGTACTCCTCACACTTTTCTAATTTATCTTTTTACAGTTATGTAGCTCCCCCCCCCCGCTCATCAGTGGTATTTCTGCCTTGCTCGGGATGAAATGATTAAAAAAAGAATTCTCTCTCTCTCCAACTTTTTTCGTCTCGCCATCCTGTCAGTTTGCGGGTGTACGCGTGTGCATGCGTCTCCCTCTCTGTCTTTCTCTCTCTCTCTGTCTGTCTGTTTGTCTCTCTCTGTATACACACACACACACACACACACACACACACACACACACACACACACACACACACACACATATATATATATATATATATATATATATTACGGAAAGATCCGCAGATTGACGAAATGCAAGTTACAACCAAGATATTAAATTTTTATTTCTTTGTTTTTTTGTTTTTTAATCGACACGTTTTGAGTCGTTATTCTGATTTTAATTAAGACATATGTATATACACTATTCAAAAAATTTGTGTGAACTGTAAAAAAAATATAACTTCATATGTATTATATTTTTTAAGCTGCACACTAACTTTCTGGACACCCTGAATATATTTATATATATTTCTATTGACCTGATTATTTTTGAGAAATTTTGTTAAATAAATGTGTGTCATTCGACAGGATTCGAACCTGCAAACCATAAAAAACATAGTTCAAACCACCACTTGATCTTTTGCGTCTTGTACCACGTGACCAGAAAAGATTTCACAGTCCCAATGACGTCAAATCAAGCCTTATATGCACAATTTTCAATTTCTCGTAAATAATCACTTCTGCTCGGAAAAGTATTCTAATGTAAACAAATTTAAATAGAAAATGTTACGGAAAGATTGAACATTATTTTTAATCGATACTCGTATTTGAGAAGTTATTCTATTTCAATCAAATATATTGTTTAATTAAAAGCAAAATGTCTACTCAAATACGAGTATAGATTATAAATAATATTCAAAAACATAAAAGGTTTTTATATATATATATATATATATATATATATATATATATAAGGAACTATACGAAAATAATGCGTTCTATGTATTTCTATGGAAACTACATCACATACAGGGAGTAAAAATAGAGACTTTGTTTCTTTCTGTTTCAGCAAAGTTTTCAGAAGAATTTTGCGTAATTCTTCTTTACACACGAATATGACTTCCATTCCGGAAATTCAATGCACGCAAATTAACTGGGTACACATTTGGCTGCCGTAAACGTTTAGCGTGTTCATATTGATATTAGCATAGGCTTCTTTATATCAAAAGGAAATCACTGAGTTAAATCTTCTTCGAACATCGTTAGATGTGTGAGGCCATTTTGGAATACTATCGCTCTGTTATTATCTCTATCAAGACAAAAAGAAATATAAAACGTATGAATCTATGTCGAAAAATTTTCATCTTTCTGTCAATACTACATGAATCAGCCTTTTAAGACGAAATGCAACTTATTAAAACAGGAGATAGTCATCCTAAAATAAACCTAAAGCACACATATTTTAGCAAAGTAATAAAAATAAAGTAACGTTTTTCGACGACATGTAGTGGAAGGATTATATTGAATCAGTTGCCATGAAAGTGTTCTGCTTGACATCTTTTCTTGTCATAATCTATCCTACATATTTATACGTTTCCTATTCGACATTGCTTTGAATATTATAACACATCCGGCCTGCATTTTCTGTAATATATTTAGAGATTTTTGATCATTTCTAAACAAGCGTCTGAATGATTTTACCGAACATAGCGTCAATATGTCTTCCCTATAATATTTTCGTGGTTATCTTTCTGATGAGCTCTCTTCTGTGATATTTAAACTTTATGTATTTAAGCGTTTTTCTTGATTAGTGGCATTCACAGTTGAAATGGATTGATGTAACAGTAAGTTCCATGATAATACACTGATTTTTTTTTTGCTGCATTTATTGCTTTTAAAAATCCCTTTGTGCTTCTTGACCCCTCACCCTCAACTGATCTTTGAAAATGTAAGAGCATAAACATTTTTATCTTCTGTCTTCTTCGTTCATATTCTTTTAACGTATCCTCTCTTTAATAGTGTTTTGCTCATAATTTTTTAACACAGATTCCCCCGTGAATTTTTCGAGGCTATATTACCTTGTTACAGGTGAAATAAGCAAAGACAGACATTCATGCAAATCTTTTCACTAGTACTGTACTGGATATGCCAAAAGAACAAAAATAAATTTCTGAACTTATATTTTTTTCTTATTTCATTTTGAAACATGTAGCCAAATTACAAAGTTATAGAGTAATACAAATTACGGAATAAAGTTGACAGAAAAGACAAATATTTGTAACAATAATACTGTGTAACATGACTTATCATTCTCGGGTATCACCTGTTTGTTTCTATTCGCTTAAACTTAGAATGTATGAAAACTTGATAGTATTTCTTTCGAACACTGCTTTTATAATAAGGATTCTAAAATTTACCTATTCCACTGGTAATTGGCTAATACGAACATTCTCGTTCCCATAAAGGAACAAGACGATATATTACCATTTATTTGATCTAGTATTACACAAAAGTGACTACAGAAAATGTTCAGAAGGGAATACCTTTAGCGATTTAGACTTATACAAAGCAGCTTCAAAATATAGTCTCCCATCATAATTTGTTTATACGGTAACTGACAGCCAGTGCGTTCTAAGAATTATTAAAACTTTATAAACCTATTGGAGTTCTTTGGATTTCCTAGAAATTTCAAGAAATTTCTAGAAAATTCACCTTCAGCAATCTAGTTGTGAATTTCTCTGGAATCTAATGAAAAATAGATTAGTTTAAAAACACCGGTATCTCAGTAAGAAAAGTCAAAATTTATAGTGAATAATAATTATTACTTTTGCTTTTTAGACAGAAACAATAACGAAATACTACATAGAAAATAAAGACAAAAAGGTAAACATACGGCGTATTTTGAAAGTTTGATTTTGTTTAAAAGATATATTAGGTTGTCCGTAACTTTCATGCCGATTTTAAGTCGATCCCGATCCAACACGTTAGAACCCGTCAAATTAATCGACAAATATAATTTTCTTTCATTTCCGATTAGGGCAAACTTCAAACTATCTCTCGAGAAAGAAAGTTTAAAATTACCCAATTCGTGTCAGGATGTGCGTTTTGGTGCAATGGATATCGACTCAGAACGACAAATCGGGGAGCCGAGTTCGAATTCCATTTGAATTTCTTGCATTCACTTACGCACAAATACTCTTGGGAAAGGTATTAATCCGTCTCTTTCCTGAGTTATGGGTTAAATAATAGGACAGACTTGATTCTTAAGCTTTGGCTGGCAACCAGTCTACCGCAGAAAGAAATGGAAACTTACTGCGGGATAATCTTCTGCCCAGTCAGTCATGTCTCTTTCGTGACATGATCGCCCAAAGCATGTATCATGTATGGCACTTAACTGACTGACTGAATTCGGGCCGATTTTGCTTCCCTATGAAAATAGAAAATTATAAGGTGCATTTTAGACAATTGATGTTTTTTTTTATTACCGTAAATACAAAAATGACTCGCAAGCAACAAAGAAGATATATGCTTTGTACGGCGAAGTTGGTTTAACAGACAGAACTGTACTTAAGCGGTTAACTAGGTTTAGAATTGATGATTGAACGTTCAGGAGGACACACATCCCGCCATTAGAGCTGACTACCAAATCAAGATAATGATTGAGTATAATCCTCATTACACAACACAGGAATTAACAGAAACACTAAATTTATCAAAATCCACCATTCATGAGTACTTAGTAAAACTTTGGTTCTCAACTCGCTAAGATGTTGAGAACCAAATGGTCTGAGTATCACATGGTCTGAGTATCACATGGTCTGAGTATCACATGGTCTGAGTGAAAAGAATCTTTTGGATTTAATTTTTATCAGATTTGGTGTATGTGTGGCAAATAGGAAATTAAGTATTAAAATCAACTTTCTTCTTCACTTTTACAAAAATTCTCAATGACGTGTGAAATCCTGGTTTTTTTCCCAAATAGAAAAAAAAAGGGACTATGTGCTTAAAACAAAAAGTCGAAACCAGGTTTCGCGAGAAAAATTTTAAACTGAATTTCTGACAAATGGAAGCGATTTGCAAACCAAACAGACTCAAAATCCAGTGCAAAAAATCTAAATTACTATAAATAACTTCGATCAGCGTCTGTCAGTCAGAATCAGACATGGAATCAGGAGAGAAGGCAAGCTAAAATATAACAAGACAGAAGCGTCAAGCCGACCCGGACATAAGGTCGCGCCGCATATCGTCCTCTTTCTCATTCTTTCTCGTGTGCTAATTCCTTTTAATTCTTCTTCTCTATTCAAAGACACTACTACTGCACAAACGCTTATACATACATGCATACGTACGCATAAACTCTTTCCAACAAATTACAACTACGAACTTAATAATATTTAACGACTTAATAATAGTTCTAAATAACATTAACTTCTACGAATTTTTGTTATTCTTTCCTTTTAATAAATTTCTATTTTAAAATGAAAAATATATGTTTTATTCTTCCACTAATCCACACATTCCAACCTGCTGCTAACCAACCTTCTGATGAAAACCTTCTGATAATTCTGATGATTATTCTGGATAAACTTGTAAGTTGTAGGGAGTTAGTTTATGGATGAAACAACGCCGAATAAATAAATATTAACCATTTCCCTATAGCCACACTGGGGACTCCCGACGTCCAAAGAACACGCACCCTATAGATCATAGAAACGCAGTGAGAATAAACCTTTTTTTAAGAAAATTGCAAAGAGTGATGAGAAATGGACCCTTTTCAAAGATTTTCAGCAAAATATTCCAAGTGTAAAGAAATTAAGTAAAAACTTCTAGAAACCACTTGGCGAACAGAAAAAGTGGGTGTTGTCTTATATCATGATAATTCCAAACCTTTACGACCCGTCAAAAATTGTTGCGTCCTTGGTGATATTTATTATACTACTCACCATATTCACCAATCATTGCTCCTTAGGATTTTTATTTACTGAGGTCATTGCAAAATGATCTCAATGATAAAAAGTTTCGTTCTTTGGTTAACATAAAAAAAACAACCCTATTGACATCTTTGCCGATTTATCACCAAATGACCGAATCTTTAATTTGAATGAAAAATGGAGAAAGGCTGTGCATCAGTACGATTCATATTTAGTTGATTAAATATTTCATGGTATAATTTTGTTTGTGTTTAATTTCTTTTAAGAAAATCGGCATGAACTTTCCGCACAGCACAATACTTTATGTTATGATACTAGTTTTGGAAGTCATTCCTCTACTGACGGTACTTTGCAGTTGAAGTACTTCGTATGAATCAGTCTACACAATATATGCACTACTAAAATGCTAATCTCGGTTAGTAAATTGTCGCATTTATTTAGACTATTATAGTGGAACATCCTGCCATCCCCGACAATAGAATGCTCTACTTTATAAAAGACGGTAACGATCGGTACGAATGAAAAAAATTCTTCGGCATTCGCCTGACTGCTCTATGACACTGTCGGCACTCTGCTTTCGGGTAGAGGGCACTCTCTGCTTCCGAGCAGAGAGTACAAACCCAGTCGTGATTCCGCCGAAGGGTAGAACCACGACTGGGGAAAAATAGACAGACATTTTTTGGCCCGGCTATATGGCCGGGAATACCCACTATAAAATGACTATGTGTCACATCTAGCCTTGTTTGGGAAGGCTAGTAAATACGTAAAATTCTTAGGCATTCGCCTGACTGCTCTATGACACTGTCAGCCCTCTGCTTTCGGGTAGAGGGCGCTCTCTGTTTCCGAGCAGAGAGCACAAACCCAGTCGTGGTTCCGTCGAAGGGTAGAACCACGACTGGGGAAAAATAGACAGACATTTTTTGGCCCGGCTATATAACCGAAAATACCCACTATAAAATGACCATGTGTCACATCTGGCCTTGCGTGGGAAGGCTAGTAAATACAGAAAAGGTTTTAAGTGAAGGCATTCACTATTCGATAGTCGATTCCGCTCCAACCCGTGGCTTGCCTATATGTGTATTATTGTTAATTGTATCCTAGGAAAATAAATCTGTATCTCTTATTCCTGGTGTGGAGTTCCATTCTTCAACTGTTCATTTTATACTGTATTCTTTTTCGGGATACATCACAAACTGATCAATAAAAGTACGAATTGGTGAAGTAGCGAAGTGTTCTAACAGAAGACGGAGAGTGCGACATGGAGATCCGAAGGCGAAATGGCATGGCAAAGGACGCGATTCAGAAGGTAAGTACTGTATTAAGAAACAGGAAACTTTCACTAGAAACAAATAAGAGAATACTAGATTGCTATTTGATGTCAGTTCTTAAATATGGCAGTGAATGCTGGACAATATCCTTAAAGATGAAGTAAAAACTGGAAGCAGCTGAATTGTGGTTATAGCGAAGAATGTTGCGGCGGATATCATGGGCCGAGCATGTGAGCAATGATGAAGTTTTGGAAAGGATTTAAATGAAAAGGAAATTAATATTGAGGAGCATCAGGAAGAGACAACTAAAGTTCCTGGGACAAGCAATGAGGAAGAAGGGCGTTGAGAACCTGATATAACAGGCCAGATAGAGGGGAAAAAGACAGAGGGAAGCAGCGGATAACATATTTGAAGGGCCTGGGCAGATGAATGACAGAAAGGGGTTTGCGTGGTGTTACAGGAGAAAGTGTGCTCAGAGCCACCATGAACAGGGAGACGTGGAAAGCCATGAGCACCTATGACATGAAAAGACAAGGCACATAGAAGAAGAGAAAAAAGAAGGTGTAGCGTCTCACATCATACAACGTGTGTGAATTTTTTTTTTCTCTTTGTATTTCTCTAAGTGTTGAAATTCTTCTTGGGTGATTACTTCCAAAGAAGCAATAAATGTCTGATCTCTTGTTTTAATCCAAATTGAAATTCGGAATATGCCTATCAATACACAAACACAGAAAAAGCCCAAAATTTCAGTTCTGGTCTCAAACAATGAAGGCAGTTTTGATCTGTCAATCAGACACATAAATCGTCTATAAAATGGATAAAAAAATTACTTCGTATATTCTCTCTCATTTTATTATAATTTTTGCTAATTGTTTTAATTAATTCAGCCAAAAATGATGATGAAGCCATTCAAATGTAAGGTGTTACAAAGTGTGAAGAAAAATATGAGAAGCTTTTTTTTAATCATTTACCCCAAACAAGGCGGTACCGCAAGTGATATGCAGGGGGCTGCATAAGAAAGTTAAAGTTTTAGCCAGGAGTAGAGTGAAGAAAGAGACGAACTAGCTACCGGGGTGACAGAGAAAGAGCAAGAGAAAGATGTTAACACAAGAGTGAAGACAGTTGCGAAAGTAGAGAGAAAGCAAAAGAACAAGATACACCGAGTTATGTAGAAACGATTGGAGTCAATTGGATAAGGGATGGAAATTGATATTGCATTTAAATTCCTGGGTGTTGCGGCCGTCAAGAAAGCAAGTATAAGGAAGGGTGTCCCACATGCGGGATTTGCGAAAAAATAAGCTACTGCAGTAGAATTGTAGCTTGAATTTGGTTAATTTGACAGTAAAAGGGTGGGACCATGTTGCCAGCCTGGTTGCAGGAGTAAATTCCCGCTGAAAGAGCATCAGTAAATTAAGTTCTTCAGAGTAGAAAACATGAAAATATTTGTAGAAGAGACAGAGGAATGCGACAGCCCGCCGGTGAGACAGACGCTCAAGACGAGTTGCCAGGTCAGGACCAATCACATTATATAATTTTTTTTTGGAGCCCGTCGAGAACACTAAGACGAAGCAGAGAGGAAAAAAATTAAAACATTTAAGAAAACTAAAGATGGCGATTGACATGAAATTTAAATCATTTAAGATAATAGTTGATAAGAAAGCATGAAGATAATTTTTCCCAGGTAATAAGTATGCGAAGAAACTATTGTTGTAGAACTTACGGTTACAAATACACATTTCAACAGTAAATGTTGAGAAATAAATCCAAATCTAGTAAAACGCTTTAATTCTTTACGTCAGTTAAGTGCCATTCGTGATATACGCTTTGGACGATCATGTTTCGAAAATGACATGACTGACTGGACAGAAGATTATCCCGCAATAGGTTGCCATTACTTTCTGCGGTAGACTGGTTGCCAGCCAAGGCTTTAGAACCCAATCTGTTCTGTTGTTTAACCATAACTGGAGGGAAGAGACGGATTAATACCTTTCCCAAGGGTATTTGTGCAGAAGTGAATGCAGCGAATTCAGCTAGAATTCGAACTCGGCTCCTCGATTTATGGTTCCGAGTCGATATCCAGTGCACCACAACACACATCCATTTAATTTCTTACGTCGACGTATAAGAACAAAGCTAATCAGAGAAATTTTCATAAAAATATTTATAGAAAATCCTCAGTAATTTAAGTTAAAGCGCTCATAAAGTAATTGAAACGTATGTGCCAGTTCAAGACCGATAACATTGAAGATTCTTCTTAGTATTTTGTTTTTAATCTCTCGATCGTTGACTTATATGACTAAATGAGGATAGTAATCGGTATGACATGTTTTACTGCATAATGTTTAGGAGATCCAATCTATTGCTGTAACCTATTAAATGTCGTAATTTGAAAATGATAGGTTTTTTTTATAACTTCTTTCTCCATACGCTACACTGATCGGTGAAATAACATTATCTTTTTCTGATAAAACTTGTCTTGATAGTTTCGGAAGTATATGGCTATTATTTTTTCCCATCTGCGCCTACATGTAGCTATTGCAAACATGGAATTTATTATATACTTATTTTGTCCGTTAAATGAGCCTTAAGACATACTCAGTACTTCAAGCTCACAACGTGACTATTATGCTGAAACATCAAGTCTTGAGTTTTCATATAATTGGCTGTATAAAAAAATGGAGATTTTGTCTCTATTGAAGAAAGTATCGATAAACATTGAAGATAGATAGATAGATAGATAGATAGATAGATAGATAGATAGATAGATAGATAGATAGATATATAGCTAGATAGATAGATAGATAGATAGATAGATAGATAGATAGATAATTCCTGTATCCTAGCATCTGTAGCTGTAGGGGGTCACCAGTAAAGCCGTAGGGTGATGGTTAATATTTATTCGATTCGGCCCTGTGTCATATATAACCGAACTCCCTACAGCTTACAAGTTTTATCCAGAATTATCATCAGAATTGTCAGGTTTTCATCATCAGAAGGTTGGTTGGCAGGTTGTTTGGAGATTAGAATGTGTAAAAAGTGTGGAAAAGTGGAAGAATAAAATATATATTTTTCATGTTGAAGTAGAAATTTATTAAAAGCATAGAATAATAAGAATATGTCGTAGTTAAATGTTCTATGAGAAAGTTAAGAGTATCAACAGTTCCTACAAATGTTCTTAGTAGTAATTCGTTGAAAAGTGTTTATGCGTACGTATGTATGAGCGCTTGTTCGTAGGAATGTCTTTGAATGGAGAAGAAGAAGTAAAATGAATTAGCACACGAAAAAGAAGGAGAAAGAAAGACGAATACCCAGGTCACTTGAAGTTTTTCCCGTTACATTTTAGCTTGTCGTCTTTCCTGTTTCCATGTGTGACAGACACTGACCGAAAATTTTATAGCAATTTACCTTTTTCGCACTGGATCGCGAAGTCTTCATATCGCATCCATTGGTCAAAATATCAATTTAACATCTACTTGTGAAATCCAGTTTCGACTTTTTCTGTAAGCACATGGTCAATACTTTTTTTATTTGGGAAAAACAAGGATATCACACGTCATTTTGAATTTTTGTAAAAGGGACGAAGAAGGTTGACTTTAAGTCTTGATTTCATACCCCTACACATCTATTATGAACTATCATCCTAACAGTGAAAATATATAGTTAAATGTTTGTTTAAAAATAAAAACGACTCACGCGAATTCCACATGCTCTCAGCATGTGAACGCTTAGAATAAATGCTTCAGTTCAAAACAACAAAATATAAAATGCAATTTGAACAGTATATATATATATATATATATATTGCAAATATCTATCTGTATCTATCTGGATATATATACAGCTATAGTACATCACCTGAAGATAGAAACCGAGGTTGTGAAATACCTCGTTTCCAAATGAAATATATATATATATATATATATATATATATATATATATATATATATAGTGTGTGTGTGTGTGTGCGTGCGCGTGCGTGTGTGTGTGTGTGTGTGTGTGTGTGTGTGTGTGTGTGTGTGTGTGTTTATTTAAGAAGCAGTTTTTTCTTTTAGGTATGTCAGATTAAACAATTTGTAAACATTTTGTCTGCTTAATAAAATCTGTTCTTAATCACGGATAATATTTCGCGTATTATAACTGAAAGATGAAAGAAATGTGCTGTAACTTTGACAGTTGATTTCATTATTCATTTCTGGATATGCCCAATTACTTTCGATCTCCTTCGGATATTTTCTTCAGCGGTGTAAATTGTGTTAACAAAAAATAACCGCAAAACAGTGCTGCAGAAAATAACTGTAAATTTTCTTCTAACTTCAAATATAACGGTTGACAATTGTTTAGTGTTCATTAGAACATGACAGTTATCTACAATTAATTTTTTTTAATGTTGTATTGTCAAAACACTTCTTTTTATAAACATGTTAATATATTAGTATTCATACCTGGTACTATTAATTGACGAATTATTTTTTTGTTGGAATATTTGCTCGTGGATATGTAGTTTGATTTTTCTTTCTTTTTTTCGTAGGATAGTTGTGATCATTATTTTTTTTATTGTGATGTAAGCAGTAATGTTTTTGCTGATGTCTAGAAATTAACAAATGGTTAAACGTGTGTAATGTAAGACGTTTAATGAATTTAGTTGTTGTAAATCCAACATAAATATTTGTTCTTTGTCAGAAATACATTTCCCAAGAAAGATTTGAATTGATATATAATTTTGGTTTAAGGTTATTTTGAGAGAGGTTATTACAGTAATTAAATTAGTAGTATCGTATCTTTTATAAAATATTATTAGTTTTAATTTTTTTTAGGAACCACGAGAGATATATTAAAACAAATAAGACTTTTTATGATATTTTATCCTGTTTGTAGTTATCGTGCATCTGATTACAAAAAAATAAGTTTGATGTGTACATGCGTGTATGATATATTCATATATGTTTGTGGCTGTCTCTCTTACTCGTTGTTTGAACAGTCTTAGAATATTTTAACGACGCTGCTTAGTTGAATTTAGAAATTGGAACTTGAAATTTCTATCATTACGTCGTTATAATGTTTTCAAATGAATTTTAATTTTTATTTTATTATTAAATTAAGAGTCAATTAGTAATACTGATTACTATTTTAATCAATATTAACATTATTGCGCCAATAAATTGATTTTACGGTATGCTATCATGTTTTTCAAATTCGCATTTACTAGTGTTTTTATTGGTAACCACAAACTACGAAATAATGTCTTCCTTATTGAGGGGTGTTGGTTCATTTTAAACTATAATTTGGAGAGCCGAGTTCGAATTCTAGTTGAATTTCCTGTATTCACTTAGGCGCAAATGTCTTTGGAAAAGGTAGGAATCCGTCTCTTCCTTCCGGTTATGGATTAAATAATAGAACAGATTGGGTTCTATAGCATTAGTTGGCAACCAGTCTACTGCAGAAAACAATGGCAACCTAGTGCGGGATAATGTTCTGCCCACTCAGTCATGTCGCTTTCGAGACATGATCGCCGAAGTGTGTATCACGTATGACACTTAACTGATTGAATATTCTTCATCTCGCAATCGCACCATCACTTCATAAGACACAAGAAGAGTTGAAACAAAGCTACTTTGTAGTGATATTATAACATACTTATTTTCTAAATAGTAAATAAATATTATATATATATATATATATATATATATAGTCATCCGCAGACAGATCAGTTTTGCTGTATCTGAGCTCATCAGTGCGGTTAAACTCCGATTGCTTTTTAACCCACGTGTGAAACACGACCAAATTCGCGTCAGTCGGCGATTCTACCTCTGAGCTACGTTCGCTCGGTAAATGGAGGTAGACATTTTAGCGTGTATATTATCATTATACACACCCATAATTTATATATATATATATATATATATATACACATATATATATATAATACACGGCCAGAATATATATATATATATATATATATATATATATATATATATATATATATATATTCCTCCTTTCACGCTCAGCGGGAAATGACCTGTCGCCAATAAACTTCCGCCGTTTTTCAGACGTGTTATTGTTCTATTTGTGTATTTGAGTGTTATCTTTCTTTAATTGAGAGAGAAGTATAAAGAGAGAGGTTGGAGAGAAAGAAGAAGGGGAAGCGAGAAAAATATGGGTTTTAAAATAAAATAAAATGCTAAATTTTAAAATAAAGAATGTGTAGATAGAGGCAGTAGAGAGGGGAAAAGGAATAGAGAGCGAGAAAATGACAACTTTAAAAGGCAAGGAAATGCTTAATACATTTTTACATTACATGCTTTATTTTCATATTTTATTATTTGTCTTTGTTCATCATAACCGTGCGTAAATAAAATGTTATTTCTATCTGAATAGAAATGTTTATAAAATAAAATTATGAAGAAATTTACAAAGTTTGTTGGGAAATTTTAGGTGAGAGTTCGTTTAAACCATATAACGTTCCGTTTACGTAGTTTCTACTAATTTCTACTTATGTTTTGTGCCAAAGTATTCAAAACTAGTGTTATATTTACTTTTTTAAAAATGCATTTGAATTGGGAGTTGTCAAAAACTTCCTTATTATGAGAATTAGTACATAAACGAAATTGGATTGATTCAGGTTGGGTGGTGAATTGATTTATTATAGATGTATTTCTGATGGCGTTAGATATCGATATAATTATATAGCTGTCATTTTATATTATTAATGAGCAGTACCTGTCTATCTTGATGGCATATTTCGTGAGAAATGAATTGGGCGAAGAAGTCGAATTGACTGGCCAACAGGTTCACCTGAATTGACCCCAAAGAATTTCTTTTTTTGGGAAGTACTCAAGGACTAAGATAATTCTCGAAAACCAAGTCTTTATAATTTGTAAAAATTACATAAATGATGCCCTTTGCAAAAAACGGACTTGTGCAAAAATGTTTGTCGAAGTTTTAGCACATTTATATTATTGCATAGATTAAAATATAATTGTCAATATAATAATTGCGTTATTAAATATAATTGTATATGCAATCTTAAAATAAAAGCATATATACTTCCCACCTATTATTAGACTACCATATATATATATATATATATATATATATATATATATATATATATATATATATATATATATTGCCCGGTGCAAGGCAAATGTAAATCCACCCATGTAATTTATGAAGCCCGCATTTCTCCATCTAATAACAAGGACAATTACCGGACCTATATTGGCATGCCCGCGGGCTCTTTCAAACAGAGGCTTTATAATCACAGGTACTCGTTTTCGAACCCAAAACAGAGATTCCAGACGGCACTATCACGTAGGTTCTGGGAAATGAAGGAGGAAGTGCAGGACCTTATAATCAGCTGGAAATTAATAGGCTCAGCTTGTACTCCTAAAAGTTTTCGTGATAGGTGTCGTCTGTGTTTATTGGAGAAGATTCTGATTTTGAAGTATCCTCATCAGGTCTTACTTTTGAACATTAGGAGGGAATTTATAAACAAGTGCCGCCATAGGGCGGATTTTAAAATTTAACTTCTAATTTTTAATTTTTAAATTCTAAATTTTTCCATAATTTTTTTAATATTTAAAAAAATTTTTTTAATTTTAATTTTAATTTTTTTTTTATGTATATGTGTATGTTTGTGTGTCGATGTGCATATTTGTATATATATGTATATATATGTATATATGTATTTATGTATGTGGGCTATATGCAATTTTGAAATTTTTTTTTAGCTATTTAAATGCTCCTTTTCATAATATTCATTAATATGTATGCGTGTGAGTGCATATGGAATATGTATATATATATGTATATATATATATGTATATATATATATATATATGTGTGTGTGTGTGTGTGTGTATGTGTGCATGTATGTGTACACATATATATTATGTGTATATGAATTTTTTGTATATAGGTGTGTACACACATATATATGTGTGTATGCGCATGTATATGTACATAAGTGTGTAATAAATTGAATGTATGTGTGTGTATGTGTATGTATATATGTATTCTTATTCGTAGAATTGTGTGCATATATATGTATGTATGTGTGTACTTCTATAGGTATGTATATAATAATTGTAATTAATTTTTTTTTTTTACCTAGTGTTGTTTTTATTTAGTTTAATTTCAAATGACCTAATTTTTTTTTAAATAATTTTATTTTAAATCCTATATCTTTTTATTCCCTTTTATTAATAATTATACCTTTTTAAGTATATATATATATATATATATATATATATATATATGCGTGTGTGTGTGTGTATTTGTAAAGAAAGAAAGAAAGAAAGAAAGAAAGAATGCAACGGTAAAGTTGTTGCAATTTTGTATTTTTAACTTCGGACAGGCGCGTCGTTTGTTTTTGAATTTATCGACTGCACAGTGTAGTAAGGTTAATTTACTCCGTCGGTAATTTGAAAACAGCATGCTGTATTGCTTGGAATTTCCACCGGAAGTACCAATACAGATTTTTCAGCGTGTTTAGATGTCAACCTGAGAACAGTCCAGAGGTTTGACAAAAGTGTTGGATAGGTTATTAGTGATTACGGAGGTACAGCAACTCATAAAGCTCACTCTGATCGTTTTGACAAAAAAGGAACTTTAGAATTCGTTTGTAAGGCTTTCAAAATCAACACGGATTTACATCAAGACAATTGAGGAGGTTATGTTGCCATTGATTATGAGGGTGGCTGCGAGAAAACTCTCTGTCTAGCAACGGTACTCTGCACCATGCCATACAAGCAAGAGAGTACAGACAATTTCTGCGCCCGGTGCAAATTGTACGTTTGGTCACCTAACTCCCAAAACCGCAATACCTTTGATCATTAAGTGTGTGGTGCAGTTGAGAGACTAACAAACACTTTGTAACACCAACGATGAACAGAAGGCTCAGATTATGGCAACATTCGCCAACTATAAATATGTGACCGCCCAGAAGAGTTGCAAGAAATTCCGAAAGCGTATGGATAATGTGATTGGAACCAATGGCGAATTTATTGAATAAATTTACTCTTTAGTATTTCATTTTATTTTCGTAAAATGTTGGTAAAGATAGCTTTTGAAATGAGATCTCGGTTTTATTTGCAATTTTCTTTAGTTTAAACGACAACTTATGCATTGCAGCCTATATAAATGCGTGTGCATATATATATATATATATATATATATATATATATATATATATATGCATGCAGTGTGGATATAGAAGAATCCAAAGGAATATCCTGTACATACCGTGGTAGGATAACTCTCTAAGAGAGTTCTAAATTTATATGTATATAAATACATATAGAGCAAATATATTTAAACATTAAGGCAGACACGTTATTTCATGGTAAATTGGAAATATAGGCCTATTTCAGTCGAATCATCATCAGATATCATGTAAGATCCTTTGACGGAAGCTGATGATAGTTTGCCTGAAATAGGCCATACTTCCGATTTACCATGAAATAACGTGTCTGCCTTAATTTTTCTTATATATATATTTATATATATAAGAAAAATTGAGGCAGAGAAAGAGAGAGAGAGAGAGAGAGAGAGAGAGAGTGAGAGATGTCGACTCCGTAAACGGCGAGGATAATCCAACAAGATCAACGTAATCTAAAATATTAGGTGTAATATACAGAGAGCTCAATTGATGTTATTCAAAGCAATATGATATTTATAAAGGAAAACGCAACACGTCATTTAAATTGGTTATAAATTCAATTCAATGAGCTAAATTAACTCATTTCATCAAACCACACAATATTCGTTCCATTTGGTAAATTGTTTGTACCAAATGGAAAGAATATTGTGTGGTCTGATTAAATGGGCTAATTTAGCTCATTGAAATGAATTTATAACCAATTTAAATGACGTGTTGAGTTTTCCTATATGTATATATATTGCTAATTAGTAAATAAATTTATTCAATGCAAAGTGTGTAATTATCTAAATTCAAAACACACACACATATACACTACTACCGACCATAATTATTAGGCAACCCCAGTTTTTTTTAAAAAAAACGATGTATTTCTAACAGTTTTTAGTATTTGTTGTCAAATGAAAACAGAATGTTTCTTTTGTTATTATTACTTTGCAACATTTTACAAGGCAAGGAAGCTAAAATGAATTCGTCCAAATCCCCCGGAATCTTTTTCATTTACTCATTGATGAAATTGCAATGTAGGTAATTTTTAAATATTTATAAATTCATTTGATGCACATGTTATTGTGCAATATTAGCAAAAGAACCATTCTATTTTCATTTAAAATTATTTATTTGGCAATAAATACTAAAAAATAATATGAAATGCACCAATTTTAAACACTGGGCTTGCCTTATGGCCGATAATATATATATTATCGGCCATAATCATTACGCCAGCGCCCATAGCTCAGAAGTAGAATCGCTGACTGACGCCAATTCAGTCGTGTTTCAATCCTGGGTTAAAAAGCAATTGGAGTCTAACCGTACTGAAGAGCTGTAATACAGCGAAACAGATCTGGCTGCGGATGACTATTTACGCTCTCACACCCTGATTGAGTACTCTGGAAGAATGGTAGACATTGAAAAACACTAGCTACTCTAGCATCTACGCATCGTCAATTCAACAATGAATTAAAATACTCTCAGCCATTGGGCGTGTATAATGATAATATACACGCTAAAAGTCTGCCACCTTCTACCGAGGGCCCATGGCTCAGAGGTAGAATCGCCCACTGACGCCAATTCGGTCGTGTTTCAATCTTGGGGTAAAATGCAATCGGAGTCTAACCGTACTGAAGAGCTGTGATACAGCGAAACTGATCTGTCTGCGGATGACTATATATATATATATATATAAAGAGAGAGAGAGAGAGAAAGAGAAAGAGAGAAGGGAGGGAAGAGATGTACCCTCATTCTTGATACGAATACCTGTTAATAGCTGATGTCAATAGAAAGCATGTTTTTTAGACAAATGTAAGGTAATTTACTTTGTTATTCTTCTTGTTTTAACAACCTATGAAAGAAAATAGGAACCAATTTAATTTCGCTAGAAGAACCTTTTATATATATATATATATATATATATATATATATATATATATATATATATATATATATATATATATATATATATGTTTTAATTAACGTTTTCGCTCCACCGGTATTCATTACACTCATGTCAACCTGTAAAACTCGTCAGATTTCTATCGCTTCCTTAACTCTAGTGACTGTCACGAACCAAATTTCCTTTTGCATGCGCTCAGATCAACATGAATTGCCTCAGTAAATCACACTGAAGAGAAAAAAATATATAAAATAACACACTCACTCGAAACCTTATGCTTAACGTAAAATGGAGGAATACCTAATCAATATTACAATTCTTTCAGTTAAAAAAAGAGAACGCTTATATATACGTATGCGAAAGTATATATGTGTGCATTTGTGTGTATATATGTATAATTATTTTACATTTACATAATTAGCTCTTTTGCTCTTGGGCAAATTATTTTCAAGTTATTTACCTACTCAACATTGCAATTCTTTAAATTACTGACACGCTTATATATTATATCTAAATATTATATACAATATATGCGTATTCTCTCTCTCTCTCTATCTATCTCTCTCTCTCTCTCTCTCTATACATATATATATATATATATAATGTTAAATTATAATGATATTTACTACCGAATTTACTGTTTATTCAGTAGTTTATCGGTAGAAAAGCATTTCAGGTAGGCAGATTTTTGTCATGAACTGCACGATATCACGATAAGTGTAGAGAGTTAATAAAATTCATGTGGAGGATTTTGTCAATTGGCAGAAAAGTATTATTTTAGACATAACGACTGAATTACTGTAATGTATTCACTCTTCAAGATTATTAGCTTTTTTGTGAGGAAAAAGCTCTATACGTAACATACTCATCTATAATACATTATGATATCATCATTCAACTGTAAAAAAGCTAAATGTAATGCAAGCATTATCAATAAAATAGAAAAAGGCAGCATTCAATGATATCAACTATGAACACGACCATAATATGGTGACTGCGTTGAGAATGTAAAACATTCCTATACATCTAAATACACATAAAACAATCTAATAGTGATCCTTGATAAGAGCTAAAAGTATAAGCGAAAGTGCTTGGATAAATAAAACATTCAAACACTTTTTATATAATATATGCACTAAAAAGAAAAAAATATATTATAAGGTAACACAAAAATTACATATACAAAAATCAACCGCATCACCTTGTCTGTCATTTTTAATGAAACTTGTATTTAGTCTTCTTTAACTTACAATTATATATATATATATATATATATATATATATATATATATATATAGCCCGGCGTTGCTCGGGTGTAATGAAATCTTTAAAACTAATCCATGGTCCTGTAGCTCAGACTCTTTGGATGTTGGCAAGAATGTCTAAAAAGCAATAGTTGTTTCCAGTTGAACCGTAGACTGAAAGAAAAATGAATGGACGTATGTCAAATTTTGATTTCCTGCTAGCGATATCAAATAATTTGTTTTGCCGTAAACAGAATATTGAAGGCTAAATAAGTCATCTGAGTATATGGTATCATGGCTGAGACTAAGAACTACAATTATTCCTACTTAGAGCCAAACCTGAAGCAAAAACTGAAATAAAAGGGTTGAAAAATAAAAGGACATATAGGCAGATAATCGACACACACACAAACATCTTGCCTTTTATATATATATATATATATATATATATATATATATATATATATATTATCGATTTTCTGAACTATTGTAAGAACTGCAACCTTGAAATTTCTAAATATCGTTTCTTATGTCTGTGTCCATGAGTGTATCAAATTTGATTAAAATCGGATCACTCCTTCTAGCACCCGATTTTTTCGATTATCGATTTTCAATATTTATCGGGGGTACCTCGACACAAAACCTAGCTAAGAACACTCGCAGACGCTTATAGTACATCTGTGTAAATTTTAAAGAAAATCGGTTCAGCCGTTTCAGAGTCTATAGGTAACGGACACACACACCGACACACACACATACACACGCAGAAAAAGTTCCATTTATAAATAAGTTTATATATATATATATATATATATATATATATACATACATATATATATATATATATATATATATATATATATATATATAATGTTTATTTTATGTAATTTTTTTCATATCGTCTGATAAGCTTAATAGTATTATCGTTGAAATAGGAAGAAAATCACAATATTGATACATGTTTTTATATCATCCTTTCTGAGCTTTCGGCTTACATCAGCAATTATCAAAGATGAAAATAGTGTTTCTTGTAACGTGTAGTTCGCGGACGAACCATAGTAGTAGTCGACTATTTTGTTTGTGTGGGGCATTGGCGAACACGGGCGTGCATGCTGGAAGCGAAAATCGCACTACAGCTTGTGCCCTTTCACATGACCTCACGGAAGTGGCGGTGAGAATTATTAAGTATGGAAAGCCATTGGGATGACCAATCGTTTCTGTTATCTATTTTAGGCTTTTGAGATTGTATGTGAAGATTTTGTAGTTAATTTTTTTTCAGGTTAGGTTTCAACTGTTTATGTATATGGTTTCGAGTATTTTTAGTTTTTGTCTATATATATACTAGCAGTATAGCCCGGCGTTGCTCGGGTGTAATGAAAGCTTTAAAACTAATCCATTGTCCTGAGCTCAGACTCAGCCTAAAGAATATTTGTGAAGTTTGGTGAGAATCGGACAAAAATTATGGGTTTGTGTAAAGGACATACAGACAGATAAACAGACACACACACACAAACATCTTGCCTGATATATATTATTAATTTTCTGCACTATTGTAAGAACTGCAACCTTGAAACTTCTGAATATCGTTTCTTGTCTTTGACTATGAGTGTATCAAATTTGATTAAAATCGAACCACTCCTTCTATAACCCGATTTTTTCGATTATCTATTTTCGATATTTATCGGGGGTACCTCGACACAAAACCTAGCTAAGAACACTCGCAGACGATTATAGTACTATGTGTAAATTTTTAAAAAAAACCGGTTCAGTCGTTTCGGAGTCTATAGGTAACGGATACACACACACACACACAGACACACACACACACACAGACACACACACACACACAGACACACATACAAAGTTCTATTTATAAATAAGTTTAGATAGATAATCGTATGCATGATTTTTACACAACGAATTGGCATTGAACACTACAAAAAATACATACATGTTAGAATGGCAAAGTCATTGACAGCATTGTCATAAATAATAACATCTGTAAAACAAAATGGGAAACAATCGAAACATCTTCCTTTACCAGTCAAGTAATTTGACTTTAACAATATCTCTAGCAGAAAAGATAGATGTTACTGACACTCGACTATTGACAGCTGTGATAAATTTCAGCTGTGAAAATAACATATGTCCATAAATATGGGATTTCACCGAAGATTACGGACACATTCAATAAAAGGCGGGGTGCAGTTTAGCAGTGCTCATTGCTGGAAGAATATACAAGAATCTGTGCATCAGTTTATAATATTGGGCCCAATTTAGAGGAAAGGATCAAGAAGTTGATGTGAAAGAAATCTCATTAATCATTGTATATATGGCAAGGTGATTAGAAAAGGCGATTGGTATTGATGTGCAATTCGACTTAGTTCTTTTCTTATAACTTGTGAATTCTCAGTTTTCCCCAGTTTTTTAAAATTTATATATATATATATATATATATATATATATATATATATATATATACACTAACAGCTATAATTATTAGGCCAACCCAGTGTTTAAAAAATTATGTATTTCATACTATCTTTTGGTATTTAATGACAAGTGAATAATTGTAAATGAAAATAGAATGGTTCTTTGGTTAATACTGCACAATAACATGTGCATCAAAGAAATTTATAAATATTTAATAATAACCTATATTGCATTTTTCTCAATGAAAAATGAAGAAATCTTAGGGTGATTCGGGTGAGCTCATCTTTGCTTCCTTGCCTTGTAAGATTTTTCAAAGTAATAATAACAAAAGAAACATTCTATTTTCATTTAGAATTATCCACTTTGCAAGAAATACTAAAAAATATGAAATACATTATTTCTTTTAAAAACACTGTGGTGGGCTAATAATTATGTCTAGTATTGTATATATATATATATATATATATATATATATATATATATATATACATATATATATATATAATCTTTTTCACCCTAAGCACGGGCTTACATTAAATGATTTGCAAGGGGGTTACATGAGAGGGGAGAAAAACGTAGAGTGGGTGTCGGAGAAAGGATTAACGAAATATAGGAATTATGGAGATAAAAGATGGTAATTGCCATTTCACTTAAGCTCATGGAGATAGTAGCTATTCGGGAAACAAGTATACGAAAGAGAATTTCATGGGGGGGAAAGTGCACGAAAATAAACTGCTAGAATCAAAATGGCTGTACATTTGACTGTTATTACTGTAAAAGAATGCACTCTAGTTGTCAACATAGAAGCTAAATTAAATTCGTTTAGACAGGCACTTCGGAGATAAGAAGAGGAGAATCCTTGAAATTATTTGTAGAAAAATCAGAGGTAATCTACATTTCGTCGTTGAAAAAGTAACTAAAGTCGAGTTACCAAATCGGGATCGATTACATTGCAGATCATCCTTTCAATTTTGTCGAGAACCCTGAGATAAATAGGAGGGGGAGAACCGGACCAGATATGGCAGCAGTATTCTATACACAGAGGTATGGCAGATTTGCGTATGTGAAATATAGGATTCTGATGTGAAGTTCTTTCATGGCCAACGACCCAACGACCCAACTTTCTTAGCGGCAGATGTAGCTATTGATTTTTTGTAGTCGTTCTACTTGAGCTCGGCTGAAAGAGTGAGGCCGATGAGGTGCAGTGTATTGCTTTTTAGAATACTAAATGATCTATACTGATAGAAGGTAGAAAATTTTCTCTATGGGGGTTAAATACGAGCACCTACCTTTTGGAAGCATTCAAATTTACGAGACGTTTCTTACTCCACTTTACCACAGATTGGAGATATTTTTCAACAGCAGCAGCAAGGTTTACTTTGTCAGCCAAGGAAGATTTCATATCGAGACGAAAAAACGATTGGTGTCATCAGCATAGATGCCTACTTATGAACCGATTATATCAGAAAGATCATTGTTGAAGACCAGGAAAAGCGTAGAACCTAGGATAAAGAGTCGACGAATTTTTTAGTGTACACACTTTCCTAGTTAATGGAATGTGTGCTACACAATATTTGTCCTTACATTAGTTCATTTCGTTGGTCAAAGGACAAATTGAAGGCACGTGTAATCTTTAATAGATTGTTTTTGTTTTGTCAGTAATTGGATATCTTTAGGTTATTTGATACCGAAATCTAAAAAAATTGTGTATGCAATTGTATTTTATGATTTAGATAACAATGGTTTACTATTGCAAGTATTACTTATTAATTCATAGTTGGAGGAAAAAGGATGAAGTTCCATCTTATTCAAGTGTATTTTCACGTGATGTATCTAAGAACTTAACCTGATTAACAACTCCGAACGGTTATCAATTGCATCCGTCAAACCAAGCTAACATCACCTGATATTCTCAAGCATTCACCCGTGTAGATACTGACCAGACTCAATGGTTTACTGTACATTGTACTTGAAGGAAAAAGGATAGATTTCCATCTTAATCAAGTGTATTTTCGGCGTAGGTGTATCTAAGAACCCAACCTGATTAAAAACTCCGAGCGGTTATCAATTGCACATCAGCCAAACCAAGCTAACATCACCTGATATT
Organism: Ascarosepion bandense; assembly: GCA_037127315.1. Classification (NCBI taxonomy): domain Eukaryota; kingdom Metazoa; phylum Mollusca; class Cephalopoda; order Sepiida; family Sepiidae; genus Ascarosepion; species Ascarosepion bandense. The sequence goes on along the minus strand of JBBBDQ010001347.1, from coordinate 1,007,112 downwards.
CTCAAGCATTCACCCGTGTAGATACTGACCAGACTCAATGGTTTACTATTGCAACTATTACTTGAAGGAAAAGGATGAATTTCCATCTTAATCAGTGTATTTTCACGTGAGTGTATCTAAGAAACCCAACCTGATTAAAAACTCCGAGCGGTTATCAATTGCACATCAGCCAAACCAAGCTAACATCACCTGATATTCTCAAGCATTCACCCCTGTAGATACTGACCAGACTCAATGGTTTACTATTGCAACTATTACTTGAAGGAAAAAGGATTAGAATTTCCATCTTAATCAAGTGTATTTTCACGTAGTTATCTAGAGCCCAACCTGATTAAAAACTCCGAGCAGTTTAATCAGTGCATGTCAATACCAAACCAAGCTAACATCCCTTTCAGTGTTCTCAACGTTCACCCCTGTAGATACTGACCAGACTCAATGGTTTACTATTACAGCTATTACTTGAAGGAAAAGGATGAATTTCCATCTTAATCAAGTGTATTTTCACGTGAGTGTATCTAAGAACCCAACCTGATTAAAACTCCGACATTCATCAATTGCACATCAATAAACCAAGCTAACATCACCTGATATTCTCAAGCATTCACCCCTGTAGATACTGACCAGACTCAATGGTTCTATTGCAACTATTACTTGAAGGAAAAGGATGAATTTCCATCTTAATCAAGTGCCTTTTTTCACGTGAGTGTATCTAAGAACCCAACCTGATTAAAAACTCCGAGCGGTTATCAATTGCACATCAGCCAAACCAAGCTAACATCACCTGATATTCTCAAGCATTCACCCCTGTAGATACTGACCAGACTCAATGGTTTACTATTGCAACTATTACTTGAAGGAAAAAGGATGAATTTCCATCTTAATCAAGTGTATTTTCACGTGAGTGTATCTAAGAACAGCAGATTCAAAACTCCGAGCGGTTATCTGTTGCACATCAGCCAAACCAAGCTAACATCACCTGATATTCTCAAGCATTCACCCCTGTAGATACTGACCAGACTCATTGGTTTACTGTGCAACTATTACTTGAAGGAAAAGGATGAATTTCCATCTTAATCAAGTGCTTTAATTGAAGTGTATCTAAAGACAACCTGATTCAAAACTCCGAGCGGTTATCAATTGCATAAGCCAAACCAAGCTAACATCACCTGATATTCTCAAGCATTCCCCTGTAAGATACTGACCAGACTCAATGGTTTACTATTGCAACTATTACTTGGAGGAAAAGGATAGATTTCATCTTATTGAAGTGTATTTTCACGTGAGTGTATCTAAGAAACCAAAACTGATTCCAAACTCCAGACGGTTATCATTGCATCAACCAAACCAAGCTAACATCACCTGATATTCAAAGACACCCCTGTAGATACTGACCAGACTCAATGGTTTACTATTGCAACTATTACTTGGAGGAAAAAGGATGAATTTCCATCTTATTCAAAGTGTATTTTCACGTGAGTGTATCTAAGAAACCAAACTGATTTCAAAACTCCGAGCGGTTATCAATTGCACATCAAGCTTAGGCAAGCTAACATCACCTGATATTCTCCAAGCATTCACCCCTGTAGATACTGACCAGACTCAATGAGGGTTTACTATTGCAACTATTACTTGGAGAAGGATGAATTTCCATCTTATTCAAGTGTATTTTCGTGAGGTGTATCTAAGAAACCAAACTGATTCAAAACTCCAGGCGTTATGTTACACATCAGCCAAACCAAGCTAACATCTGCCTGATATTCTCAAGCATTCCTAGCGGGTGACCAGACTCAATGGTTTACTATTGCAACTATTACTTGGAGGAAAAGGATGATGAATTCCATCTTATTCAAATGTATTTTCACGTGAGTGTATCTAAGAAACCAAACTGATTCAAAACTCCGAGCGGTTATCAATTGCACATCAGCCAAACCAAGCTAACATCACCTGATATTCTCAAGCATTCACCCCTGTAGATACTGACCAGACTCAATGGTTCACTGTTGCAACTATTACTTGGAGGAGGAAAAAGGATGAATTTTCCATCTTATTCAAGTGTATTTCCACGTGAGTGTATCTAAGAACCAGCGATTCAAAATAGAGCGGTTATCGTTACACATCCGTCAAACCAAGCTAACATCACCTGATATTCTCAAGCATTCACCCTAAGATACTGACCAGACTCAATGGTTTACTATTGCAACTATTACTTGAAGGAAAAGGATGAATTTCCATCTTAATCAAGTGTATTTTCACGTGAGTGTATCTAAGAACCCAACCTGATTAAAAACTCCGAGCGGTTATCAATTGCATCAGCCAAGTAGTAACATCACCTGATATTCTCAAGCATTCACCCCTGTAGATACTGACCAGACTCAATGGTTTACTCACCCAACTATTCTTGGAGGAAAAAGGATGAAGTTCCATCTTATTCAAGTGTATTTTCACGTGAGTGTATCTAAGAAACCAAACTGATTCAAAACTCCAAGCGGTTATCAATTGCACATCAGCCAAACCAAGCTAACATCACCTGATATTCTCAAGCATTCACCCCTGTAGATACTGACCAGACTCAATGGTTTACTATTGCAACTATTACTTGAAGGAAAAAGGATGAATTTCCATCTTAATCAAGTGTATTTTCACGTGAGTGTATCTAAGAACCCAACCTGATTCAAAACTCCGAGCGGTTATCAATTGCACATCAGCCAAACCAAGCTAACATCACCTGATATACTCAGGCATTCCCCCCTGTAGATACTGACCAGACTCAATGGTTTACTATTGCAACTATTACTTGGAGGAAAAAGGATGAATTTCCATCTTATTCAAGTGTATTTTCACGTGAGTGTATCTAAGAACCCAAACTGATTAAAAACTCCGAGCGGTTATCAATTGCACATCAGCCAAACCAAGCTAACATCACCTGATATACTCAGGCATTCCCCCCTGTAGATACTGACCAGACTCAATGGTTTACTATTGCAACTATTACTTGGAGGAAAAAGGATGAATTTCCATCTTATTCAATTGTATTTTCACGTGAGTGTATCTAAGAACCCAAACTGATTAAAAACTCCGAGCGGTTATCAATTGCACATCAGCCAAACCAAGCTAACATCACCTGATATTCTCAAGCATTCACCCCTGTAGATACTGACCAGACTCAATGGTTTACTATTGCAACTATTACTTGGAGGAAAAAGGATGAAGTTCCATCTTATTCAATTGTATTTTCACGTGAGTGTATCTAAGAACCCAACCTGATTAAAAACTCCGAGCGGTTATCAATTGCACATCAGCCAAACCAAGCTAACATCACCTGATATTCTCAAGCATTCCCCCCTGTAGATACTGACCAGACTCAATGGTTTACTATTGCAACTATTACTTGGAGGAAAAAGGATGAATTTCCATCTTATTCAATTGTATTTTCACGTGAGTGTATCTAAGAACCCAACCTGATTAAAAACTCCGAGCGGTTATCAATTGCACATCAGCCAAACCAAGCTAACATCACCTGATATTCTCAAGCATTCACCCCTGTAGATACTGACCAGACTCAATGGTTTACTATTGCAACTATTACTTGGAGGAAAAAGGATGAATTTCCATCTTATTCAAGTGTATTTTCACGTGAGTGTATCTAAGAAACCAAACTGATTCAAAACTCCGAGCGGTTATCAATTGCACATCAGCCAAACCAAGCTAACATCACCTGATATTCTCAAGCATTCACCCCTGTAGATACTGACCAGACTCAATGGTTTACTATTGCAACTATTACTTGGAGGAAAAAGGATGAATTTCCATCTTATTCAAGTGTATTTTCACGTGAGTGTATCTAAGAAACCAAACTGATTCAAAACTCCGAGCGGTTATCAATTGCACATCAGCCAAACCAAGCTAACATCACCTGATATTCTCAAGCATTCACCCCTGTAGATACTGACCAGACTCAATGGTTTACTATTGCAACTATTACTTGGAGGAAAAAGGATGAATTTCCATCTTATTCAAGTGTATTTTCACGTGAGTGTATCTAAGAAACCAAACTGATTCAAAACTCCGAGCGGTTATCAATTGCACATCAGCCAAACCAAGCTAACATCACCTGATATTCTCAAGCATTCACCCCTGTAGATACTGACCAGACTCAATGGTTTACTATTGCAACTATTACTTGGAGGAAAAAGGATGAATTTCCATCTTATTCAAGTGTATTTTCACGTGAGTGTATCTAAGAACCCAACCTGATTCAAAACTCCGAGCGGTTATCAATTGCACATCCGTCAAACCAAGCTAACATCACCTGATATTCTCAAGCATTCACCCCTGTAGATACTGACCAGACTCAATGGTTTACTATTGCAACTATTACTTGAAGGAAAAAGGATGAATTTCCATCTTAATCAAGTGTATTTTCACGTGAGTGTATCTAAGAACCCAACCTGATTAAAAACTCCGAGCGGTTATCAATTGCACATCAGCCAAACCAAGCTAACATCACCTGATATTCTCAAGCATTCACCCCTGTAGATACTGACCAGACTCAATGGTTTACTATTGCAACTATTACTTGGAGGAAAAAGGATGAAGTTCCATCTTATTCAAGTGTATTTTCACGTGAGTGTATCTAAGAAACCAAACTGATTCAAAACTCCAAGCGGTTATCAATTGCACATCAGCCAAACCAAGCTAACATCACCTGATATTCTCAAGCATTCACCCCTGTAGATACTGACCAGACTCAATGGTTTACTATTGCAACTATTACTTGAAGGAAAAAGGATGAATTTCCATCTTAATCAAGTGTATTTTCACGTGAGTGTATCTAAGAACCCAACCTGATTCAAAACTCCGAGCGGTTATCAATTGCACATCAGCCAAACCAAGCTAACATCACCTGATATACTCAGGCATTCCCCCCTGTAGATACTGACCAGACTCAATGGTTTACTATTGCAACTATTACTTGGAGGAAAAAGGATGAATTTCCATCTTATTCAAGTGTATTTTCACGTGAGTGTATCTAAGAACCCAAACTGATTAAAAACTCCGAGCGGTTATCAATTGCACATCAGCCAAACCAAGCTAACATCACCTGATATACTCAGGCATTCCCCCCTGTAGATACTGACCAGACTCAATGGTTTACTATTGCAACTATTACTTGGAGGAAAAAGGATGAATTTCCATCTTATTCAATTGTATTTTCACGTGAGTGTATCTAAGAACCCAAACTGATTAAAAACTCCGAGCGGTTATCAATTGCACATCAGCCAAACCAAGCTAACATCACCTGATATTCTCAAGCATTCACCCCTGTAGATACTGACCAGACTCAATGGTTTACTATTGCAACTATTACTTGGAGGAAAAAGGATGAAGTTCCATCTTATTCAATTGTATTTTCACGTGAGTGTATCTAAGAACCCAACCTGATTAAAAACTCCGAGCGGTTATCAATTGCACATCCGTCAAACCAAGCTAACATCACCTGATATTCTCAAGCATTCCCCCCTGTAGATACTGACCAGACTCAATGGTTTACTATTGCAACTATTACTTGGAGGAAAAAGGATGAATTTCCATCTTATTCAATTGTATTTTCACGTGAGTGTATCTAAGAACCCAACCTGATTAAAAACTCCGAGCGGTTATCAATTGCACATCAGCCAAACCAAGCTAACATCACCTGATATTCTCAAGCATTCACCCCTGTAGATACTGACCAGACTCAATGGTTTACTATTGCAACTATTACTTGGAGGAAAAAGGATGAAGTTCCATCTTATTCAATTGTATTTTCACGTGAGTGTATCTAAGAACCCAAACTGATTCAAAACTCCGAGCGGTTATCAATTGCACATCAGCCAAACCAAGCTAACATCACCTGATATTCTCAAGCATTCCCCCCTGTAGATACTGACCAGACTCAATGGTTTACTATTGCAACTATTACTTGGAGGAAAAAGGATGAAGTTCCATCTTATTCAATTGTATTTTCACGTGAGTGTATCTAAGAACCCAAACTGATTCAAAACTCCGAGCGGTTATCAATTGCACATCAGCCAAACCAAGCTAACATCACCTGATATTCTCAAGCATTCACCCCTGTAGATACTGACCAGACTCAATGGTTTACTATTGCAACTATTACTTGGAGGAAAAAGGATGAATTTCCATCTTATTCAATTGTATTTTCACGTGAGTGTATCTAAGAACCCAACCTGATTAAAAACTCCGAGCGGTTATCAATTGCACATCAGCCAAACCAAGCTAACATCACCTGATATTCTCAAGCATTCCCCCCTGTAGATACTGACCAGACTCAATGGTTTACTATTGCAACTATTACTTGGAGGAAAAAGGATGAAGTTCCATCTTATTCAAGTGTATTTTCACGTGAGTGTATCTAAGAACCCAACCTGATTAAAAACTCCGAGCGGATATCATTTGCACATCAGCCAAACCAAGCTAACATCACCTGATATTCTCAAGCATTCACCCATGTAGATACTGACCAGATTCGACATAGCTTAACATTGGTGTTTGCACGGGAACCAATTTTGCAATGTTATGCGTCCGTAAGCAGGCTTTCGTAAGTAGATGGCGGAAAAAAAAGCTAAAGAGAGATGACGGAAAGAGAAATATTATAACGTTTAAACATCAAAGAAATGTAGGGAGCCATGAAAGTAAACGTTCTGAAAGACGCTGCACGAAAGAAGCTACAAATCTAAGACTTAGCAAAAGCATATTTTTATATTTATATTTTAACTATTTACACCATTTACATTGTTCGGACTGTTGTCCTCATCTTTATAGAAGTGTTTGTAGTTTACTTTACGTGTCTGCTATCAGCAATGTGTAATGTGTGTATCTCACAATGTTAAAAGTGAATCCTTGTAGAACTCTAATTGTCTCAGAATTGCTTTCACCTAATGTGTTGAATTATTCGGTCAAAAGACGCAGCCTTATATCATGCAGCTTTCTAACTTTTTCTGTATTTCTTTTAATCGTATCACCGAGCAAAGTAGCAACACCACTGATGTGCAGGGGGATACATAAGAATAAAAAGATTAGGGCGCTAAATAAGGGTAATAAAATTATATAGGAAAGAGTGAAGAGAGTGAAGACAAAGACGAACCAGTTAGAAAGGAGCAAGAGGAGGATAGGAATACAGGTGTGATGATACTTGCAAAGGGGGAGATAAAGGAAAGGATATACATGGTGGTGTAGAAGGAACTATAGTCAAGTGGTTAAGTGAAGAGCATTGACATTACATTTAAATTCCTGGAGGTTGTAGCCGTCAGGAAAGCAACAATATGGAAGCGAATTCCACAGGCGGGAAGTGCGAGAAAAGAAGCTGTAGATGTAGAATTGTCGTCTGCACTTGGTTGATCTAACAGTGAATGTTTGAGACCCATTTGCCAGTCTGGTTGCACTAGTAAACAACTGTTGCAGAGGCACCAGTGACTTAAGTTCGTTGGAGCAGAAGCCATGAAAGTATTTATAGAACAGAGAAAGGGAAGCCCCATCCCGTCGATCGGAAGTGGCTGAAGTCGAGCCGCCAAGCCGGTACCTATCACATTACTGATTCTCCTGTAGAGCCTGTCCTATCCCAAACACAGGGCTTTTGCTAGTAAGGTAAAAAAATACAATTCTTTTTAACTTTTTGGCCAAACTAAGTGATAAGTAGGCGAGGGAGGAGAGTCAACTGAATAGCAAGTATGGGACCCGTAGGCCGAAGGGACAGAAAGATAAATAGAGTCGAACAGCAGAGGAGGAAGAAGAAAGAGAGAAACAAAGACTCTAAGAACCGTGGAGAAAAAAGAAAGATGAACAAAGACTCCGAAAACAAGAGAAATTGTAACGTTATTTATTATCTATATATTATTATTTATTATCCTTAATAAACGTTATAATTACCTAAGGTAACAATTAATAGCCGCAATAAACTATAGGTAGAATTTAAACACATCAAGTTTGAAGAATAAATCTGTCAAAAATAAGGAAACAATACGCACAAAAAACTATAGATAGAATTTAAACACACCACATTTGAAGAATAAATCGGTCAAAAATAAGGAAACAATACGCACAAAAAACTATAGATAGAATTTAAACACACCACATTTGAAGAATAAATCTCTCAAAAATAAGGAAACAATACGCACAAAAAACTGTAGATAGAATTTAAACACACCACATTTGAAGAATAATTCTCTCAAAAATAAGGAAACAATAAGTACAAAAAAATATAGATAGAATTTAAACACACCATATTTCAAGAATAAATCTCTCAAAAATAAGGAAACAATACGCACACAAAACTATAGATAGAATTTAAACACACCACATTTGAAGAATAAATCTCTCAAAAATAAGGAAACAATACGCACAAAAAACTATAGATAGAATTTAAACACACCACATTTGAAGAATAAATCTCTCAAAAAATAAGGAAACAATACGCACAAAAAACTATAGATAGAATATAAAAACACCACATTTGAAGAATAAATCTCTCAAAAATAAGGGAAACAATAAGCACAAAAAACTATAGATAGAATTTAAACACACCACATTTGAAGAATAAATCTGTCAAAAATAAGGAAACAATAGGCACAAAAAACTATAAATTAAACACACCACATTTGAAGAATAAAATCTTAAGTCAAAAATAATAACAAATACGCACAAAAAACTATAGATAGAATTTAAACACACCTACATTTGAAGAATAAATCTCTCAAAAATAAGAAAACAATACGCACAAAAAACTATAGATATAATTTAAACACACCACATTTGAAGAACAACTGTCAAAAATAAGGAAACAATACGCACAAAACTATATAGAATTTCAACACACCACATTTCCAGAATAAATCTCAAAAATAAGGAAACAATACGCACAAAAAACTATAGATAGAATTTAAACACACCACATTGAAGAATAGATCAAAAATAAGTGAAACAATGGCACAAAAACTATAGATAGAATTTAAACACACCATATTTGAAGAATAAATTTCTCAAAAATGAGGAAACAATACGCACAAAAAACTATGTATAGAATTAAACACATTTGAAGATTAATCTTCTCAAAAATAAGGAAAATAAATACACAAAAAACTATAGATAGAATTTAAACACACCACATTTAGAAGATTAAATCTCTCAAAAATAAGGAAACAATACGCACAAAAAACTATAGATAGAATTTAAACACACCACATTTGAAGAATAAATCTCTCAAAAATAAGGAAACAATACGCACAAAAAACTATAGATAGAATTTAAATACACCACATTTGAAGGATAAATCTCTCAAAAATCAGGAAACAATAAGCACAAAAAACTATAGATAGAATTTAAACACACCACATTTGAAGAATAAATCTCTCAAAAATAAGGAAACGATAAGCACAAAAAACTATAGATAGAATTTAAACAAACCACATTTGAAGAATAAATCTTCAAACATAAGGAAACAATACGGACAAGAAACTATAGATAGAATTTAAACACACCACATTTGAGGAATAAATCTGTCAAAAACAAGGAAACAATAAGCACAAAAAACTATAGATAGAATTTAAACACACCACATTTGAAGAATAAATCTCTCAAAAATAAGGGAACAATACGCACAAATAACTATAGATAGAATTTAAACACACCACATTTAAAGAATAAATCTCTCAAAAATAAGGAAACAATAAGCACAAAAAACTATAGATAGAATTTAAACACACCACATTTGAAGAATGAATCTCTCAAAAATAGGGAAACAATACGCACAAAAAACTATAGATAGAATTTAAACACAGCACATTTGAAGAATAAATCTCTGAAAAATAAGGAAATAATAAGCACAAAAAACTATAGATAGAATTTAAACACACCACATTTGAAGAATAAATCTCCCAAAAATAAGGAAACAATAAGCACAAAAAACTATAGATAGAATTTAAACACACCACATTTGAAGAATAAATCTCTCAAAAATAGGGAAACAATACGCACAAAAAACTATAGATAGTATTTAAACACACCACATTTGAAGAATAAATCTCTCAAAAATAGGGAAAAAATACGCACAAATAACTATAGATAGAATTTAAACACACCACATTTGAAGAATAAATCTGTCAAAAATAAGGAATCAATATGCACAAAAAACTATAGATAGAATTTAAACTCACCACACTTGAAGAATAAATCTCTCAAAAATAAGGAAACAATAAGCACAAAAAACTATAGATAGAATTTAAACACACCACATTTGAAGAATAAATCTCTCAAAAATAGGGAAACAATACGCACAAAAAACTATAGATAGAATTTAAACACACCACATTTGAAGAATAAATCTCTCAAAAATAGGGAAACAATACGCACAAATAACTATAGATAGAAATTAAACACACCACATTTGAAGAATAAATCTGTCAAAAATAAGGAATCAATAAGCACAAAAAACTGTAGATAGAATTTAGACACACCACATTTGAAGAACAAATCTGTCAAAAATAAGGAAGCAATACGCACAAAAAACTATAGATAGAATTTAAACTCACCACACTTGAAGAATAAATCTCTCAAAAATAAGGAAACAATACGCACAAAAAACTATAGATAGAATTTAAACACACCACATTTGAAGAATAAATCTCCCAAAAATAAGGAAACAATAAGCACAAAAAACTATAGATAGAATTTAAACACACCACATTTGAAGAATAAATCTCTCAAAAATAGGGAAACAATACGCACAAAAAACTATAGATAGAATTTAAACTCACCACATTTGAAGAATAAATCTGTCAAAAATAAGGAATCAATAAGCACAAAAAACTATAGATAGAATTTAGACACACCACATTTGAAAGAACAAATCCAATCAAAAATAAGAATCAATACACTTACAAAGAAACTATAGATAAATTTAAACACACATTTGACCAAATCTGTCAAAATAAGAATCAATACGCACAAAAAACTATAAGATGAATTTAAACACACCACATTTGAAGAACAAATCTGTCAAAAATAAGGAAATCAATACACAAAAACTATAGTGAAATTTAAACACACCACATTTGAAGAACAAATCTGTCAAAAATAAGGAAACAATACCCACAAAAACTATAGATAGAATTTAAACACATTTGAAAGATAAATCTGTCAAAAATAAGGAATCAATAACACAAAAACTATAGATAAATTTAAACAAACCACATTTGAAGAATAAATCTCTCAAACATAAGGAAACTATAAGCACAAAAAACTATAGATAAATTTAAACACACCACATTTGAAGAACAAATCTCTCAAAGAAAAATAAAGGAAACAATACACACAAAAAACTATAGATAAATTTAAACACACCACATTTGAAGAATAAATCTCTCAAAAATAAGGAAACAATACGCACACAAATATAGATAAATTTAAACACCACATTTGAAGAATAAAATCTCAAAAATAAGTAAACAATACGGACAAAGAACTATAGATAAATTTAAACACACCACATTTGAAGAACAAATCTGTCAAAAATAAGGAAACAATACCACAAAAACTATAGATAGAATTTAAACACACCACATTTGAAGAATAAATCTGTCAAAAATAAAGATAATAAGCACAAAAAACTATAGATAAATTTAAACAAACCACATTTGAAGAATAAATCTCTCAAACATAAGGAAACTATAAGCACAAAAAAACTATAGATAGAATTTAAACACACCACATTTGAAGAACAAATCTCTTTCAAAAATAAGGAAACAATACACTTTTCAAACTATAGATAGAATTTAAACACACCACATTTGAAGAATAAATCTCTCAAAAATAAGTAAACAATAAACACAAAAAACTATAGATAGAATTTAAACACACCACATTTGAAGAACAAATCTGTCAAAAATAAGGAAGCAATACGCACAAAAAACTATAGATAGAATTTAGACACACCACATTTGAAGAATAAATCTCTCAAAAATAAGGAAACAATACGCACAAAAAACTATAGATAGAATTTAAACACACCGCATTTTGAAGAATAAATCTGTCAAAAATAAGGAAGCAATACGCACAAAAACCTTGAATAGAATTTAAACACACCACATTTGAAGAATAAATAAGCAAAGAAATAGAATCAATAAGCACAAAAAACTATAGATAGAATTTAAACACACCACATTTGAAGAACAAATCTGTCAAAAATATGGAAATAATACGCACAAAAAACTATAGATAGAATTTAAACACACCACATTTGAAGAACAAATCTATCAAAAATAAAAGGAAACAATACGCACAAAAAACTATAGATAAATTTAAACACACCACATTTGAAGAAGACCAATCTCTCCAAAAAATAAGGAAACAATGCACACAAAAATATAGATAGAATTTAAACACACCACATTTGAAGAATAAATCTGTCAAAAATAAAGAATCAATAAGCACAAAAACTATAAATAGAATTTAAACACACCACATTTGAAGAACAAATCTGTCAAAAATATGGAAATAATACGCACAAAAAACTATAGATAGAATTTAAACACACCACATTTGAAGAATAAATCTGTCAAAAATAAGGAAACAATACCTACACAAAAACTATAGATAGAATTTAAACACACCACATTTGAAGAACAAATCTGTCAAAAATATGGAAATAATACGCACAAAAAACTATAGATAGAATTTAAACACACCACATTTGAAGAATAAATCTCTCAAAAATAAGTAAACAATAAGCACAAAAAACTATAGATAGAATTTAAACACACCACATTTGAAGAACAAATCTGTCAAAAATAAGGAAACAATACGCACAAAAAACTATAGATAGAATTTAGACACACCACATTTGAAGAATAAATCTCTCAAAAATAAGGAAACAATACGCACAAAAAACTATAGATAGAATTTAAACACACCACATTTGAAGAATAAATCTGTCAAAAATAAGGAAGCAATACGCACAAAAAACTATAGATAGAATTTAAACACACCACATTTGAAGAATAAATCTGTCAAAAATAAGGAATCAATAAGCACAAAAAACTATAGATAGAATTTAAACACACCACATTTGAAGAACAAATCTGTCAAAAATATGGAAATAATACGCACAAAAAACTATAGATAGAATTTAAACACACCACATTTGAAGAACAAATCTGTCAAAAATATGGAAATAATACGCACAAAAAACTATAGATAGAATTTAAACACACCACATTTGAAGAATAAATCTCTCAAAAATAAGGAAACAATACGCACAAAAAACTATAGATAGAATTTAAACACACCACATTTGAAGAATAAATCTGTCAAAAATAAGGAATCAATAAGCTCAAAAAACTATAGATAGAATTTAAACACACCACATTTGAAGAACAAATCTGTCAAAAATATGGAAATAATACGCACAAAAAACTATAGATAGAATTTAAACACACCACATTTGAAGAATAAATCTGTCAAAAATAAGGAAACAATACCCACAAAAACTATAGATAGAATTTAAACACACCACATTTGAAGAACAAATCTGTCAAAAATATGGAAATAATACGCACAAAAAACTATAGATAGAATTTAAACACACCACATTTGAAGAATAAATCTCTCAAAAATAAGGAAACAATACCCACAAAAACTATAGATAGAATTTAAACACACCACATTTGAAGAATAAATCTGTCAAAAATAAGGAATCAATAAGCACAAAAAACTATAGATAGAATTTAAACACACCACACTTGAAGAACAAATCTGTCAAAAATATGGAAATAATACGCACAAAAAACTATAGATAGAATTTAAACACACCACATTTGAAGAATAAATCTCTCAAAAATAAGGAAACAATACCCACAAAAACTATAGATAGAATTTAAACACACCACATTTGAAGAATAAATCTGTCAAAAATAAGGAATCAATAAGCACAAAAAACTATAGATAGAATTTAAACACACCACATTTGAAGAACAAATCTGTCAAAAATAAGGAAGCAATACGCACAAAAAACTATAGATAGAATTTAGACACACCACATTTGAAGAATAAATCTCTCAAAAATAAGGAAACAATACGCACAAAAAACTATAGATAGAATTTAAACACACCACATTTGAAGAATAAATCTGTCAAAAATAAGGAAGCAATACGCACAAAAAACTATAGATAGAATTTAAACACACCACATTTGAAGAATAAATCTGTCAAAAATAAGGAATCAATAAGCACAAAAAACTATAGATAGAATTTAAACACACCACATTTGAAGAACAAATCTGTCAAAAATATGGAAATAATACGCACAAAAAACTATAGATAGAATTTAAACACACCACATTTGAAGAATAAATCTGTCAAAAATAAGGAATCAATAAGCACAAAAAACTATAGATAGAATTTAAACACACCACACTTGAAGAACAAATCTGTCAAAAATATGGAAATAATACGCACAAAAAACTATAGATAGAATTTAAACACACCACATTTGAAGAATAAATCTCTCAAAAATAAGGAAACAATACCCACAAAAACTATAGATAGAATTTAAACACACCACATTTGAAGAATAAATCTGTCAAAAATAAGGAATCAATAAGCACAAAAAACTATAGATAGAATTTAAACACACCACATTTGAAGAACAAATCTGTCAAAAATATGGAAATAATACGCACAAAAAACTATAGATAGAATTTAAACACACCACATTTGAAGAATAAATCTCTCAAAAATAAGGAAACAATACCCACAAAAACTATAGATAGAATTTAAACACACCACATTTGAAGAATAAATCTGTCAAAAATAAGGAATCAATAAGCACAAAAAACTATAGATAGAATTTAAACACACCACACTTGAAGAACAAATCTGTCAAAAATATGGAAATAATACGCACAAAAAACTATAGATAGAATTTAAACACACCACATTTGAAGAATAAATCTCTCAAAAATAGGGAAACAATACGCACAAAAAACTATAGATAGAATTTAAACACACCACATTTGAAGAATAAATCTCTCAAAAATAGGGAAACAATACGCACAAATAACTATAGATAGAAATTAAACACACCACATTTGAAGAATAAATCTGTCAAAAATAAGGAATCAATAAGCACAAAAAACTATAGATAGAATTTAGACACACCACACTTGAAGAACAAATCTGTCAAAAATAAGGAAACAATAGGCACAAAAAACTATAGATAGAATTTAGACACACCACACTTGAAGAACAAATCTGTCAAAAATAAGGAAACAATACGCACAAAAAACTATAGATAGAATTTAAACACACCACATTTGAAGAACAAATCTGTCAAAAATATGGAAATAATACGCACAAAAAACTATAGATAGAATTTAAACACACCACATTTGAAGAATAAATCTCTCAAAAATAAGGAAACAATACCCACAAAAACTATAGATAGAATTTAAACACACCACATTTGAAGAATAAATCTGTCAAAAATAAGGAATCAATAAGCACAAAAAACTATAGATAGAATTTAAACACACCACACTTGAAGAACAAATCTGTCAAAAATATGGAAATAATACGCACAAAAAACTATAGATAGAATTTAAACACACCACATTTGAAGAATAAATCTCTCAAAAAATAAGGAAACAATACCCACAAAAACTATAGATAGAATTTAAACACACCACATTTGAAGAATAAATCTGTCAAAAATAAGGAAACAATAAGCACAAAAAACTATAGATAGAATTTAAACACACCACATTTGAAGAACAAATCTGTCAAAAATATGGAAATAATACGCACAAGAAACTATAGATAGAATTTAAACACACCACATTTGAAGAATAAATCTCTCAAAAATAAGGAAACAATACCCACAAAAACTATAGATAGAATTTAAACACACCACATTTGAAGAATAAATCTGTCAAAAATAAGGAATCAATAAGCACAAAAAACTATAGATAGAATTTAAACACACCACACTTGAAGAACAAATCTGTCAAAAATAAGGAAACAATACGCACAAAAAACTATAGATAGAATTTAATCACACCACATTTGAAGAATAAATCTCTCAAAAATAAGGAAACAATAAGCACAAAAAACTATAGATAGAATTTAAACACACCACATTTGAAGAACAAATCTCTCAAAAATAAGGAAATAATACGCACAAAAAACTATAGATAGAATTTAAACACACCACATTTGAAGAACAAATCTCTCAAAAATAAGGAAATAATACGCACAAAAAACTATAGATAGAATTTAAACACTCCACTTTTGAAGAATAAATCTCTCAAAATTAAGGAAACAATTAATATCCGCAATGATCTTTAGATAATATTCTAATGAAATAATAATCTAATGAAACGTATGTAATACAGCGTCATATAGAATAGTATGGAATAATAAAAATCAATTATTATATTTGACTTACGCTTTAGCACCTCTTGAGGATTTGTAATTAATCTATTATCAGGTATTAAAATGAAAAAAAATGTAAGCTAAAGGGCAAATTTTAAAATCGAACTGTAAATCGTTGGATTGATTCAACAGTTTCCGGCGCTGAATATGAGACCATTATAGCTAAATCGAAGAATACTTAATAGAAAAAAAAATGAGTTCAACAACTCTACAAGAAGACACACCATTTTTTCTACTTTTTGTGTCACATCCCCTCAGGACGTAGGCGATCATTAGTCCCCATAATTGCCTGCCTTTTGTAGCTCTTAATAAATTTTGTCTATTTATTTCTTGCAGAACCTGTTCCGCCTTACATTTAGCCATTCTCACTAAATATGTTTTCCTCTGTCCTCTTGCTTTCATTGTGCCTTGTGATTGCCAGATTTTCCAAGCCATCTTTCCTCATATATTCTAGAAATTTAATTTGTGTCGTCTTGATGGTAAGTATGAGTTTAGTTTTTTCTTTCTATATTCTATAGAACTTTGTCCTTGCTAACAAATTCTGTCCATGGTATCTTCAGCATCCTTTTGTAGAAACACATTTCTGTTTCTTTCTGTTGTTTGTTTATCTTTAAGTATATTTTTCAGATATAGGAGGACGGATACATAACAGTTCAGTGTTCTTTTCTTGTTTCTAAAAATAGTTTTCATGTTTTTTAATACTTAACTGAGTTTTAGAAATGCAACTTTGGTTATGCCAATGTGCCTTCGTAAACTTTACTGTTTTCATTGTCTTGGATATTATTTAATAGCCAGTGATTTGGCACGCAAGTAGAATGGTGTAGTCAGTTCAAATGAAAGACCAAGCTCTTGAGTGATCTAATGGAGATAGATATATGAGTGAATAGAATACACTCATGCAAATGTGTTAGGTAGGTCCATTATAGTAAAGTGGACTAACCAACCTGCTGCATTAGATACTCCCCTATAAATAAGGTAGACAAAAAGGGGACAAAAGAATGCAGCCATGTTAGAAGGTAATTTATTTGATTTCTACACATTGGATCAATTTTAAACACGTATCTTATATAAAATTATATTAAAATATAAAATTAAGCCTTATAATAATTCAAACATACGCACCGTAGTATTGGCACTAGAGGGTGTCGTCAGTGATGTCTTTGCGTTGATCACTAGGGGTTTCGGGTCTTTCAACATCATAACCCCTCACCGTGCCGACCCGACTAGAGATGATCAGTCTCTGGTTCACCCTCAATAAGAGCTTTCAGACACTGGAAAAATTTATAACGTTTGGTCCCAGTACGAAGTCTTGAAAATGCTGGCGACAGACAGAGCCACTTTACATTAAGAGCCACTTATAATTATCAATGTGTATTTGCTTACGTATGTCTTGTGTATTTATTTATATATTTCTTGTCTCATCTGTAACGGGAAGTGACGTAAATCAACGTATGTTTTAAATGTATTAGTGGTTAGTTTCCTTAGACATTTTCATAAGCTATAGAAGTAAAACATTTAATCAGTATATAGACATAATTAGTTCCTGAGCAAAATATAACTTTCAATCAATCAGTACCTTTTTTTCCTATCCTTCTAGAATAAGAGTCAAATTTGTTCAAGGCTTTCATGTGGGACCCTCAAATACCGTTGTCTTTTAAGTGATCATCTTGACTCAACTTGGTCTTGAAAGACACTTTTTTCTCGCCGACTTTCTCATTCCTTTGCTATTTTTTCCGGGAGATATTTTCATTTCACCGTATTTTTAACATGAAAAGATATTAAGCAAAAAGAAAATGATATAACACAAAGATCAACCAATGAATCATACATACCACTGAACGTTTAAAAAATATAAACTAAAATCTGTTTAATGGCGTCTTATTTAATTTTGAATTATTTGTAGCCCCTTTAATGAATTTCAGTACATCTTTTCAAGATTTGTATTACAGTATATCTGACTTTATAACAATACCCGTCACTTTTTTTACGGCAATCTACATTCGCATATAATAATAAAGTTAAAACGGGTATTGTGTAAAAAGGAAAAAAAAAGAAGAAATCTGTTTTAAAAAAGAGATTTTATAAATTTCACACGACGGAAACGTTAACGGTTCAATTAGGAATTTCGACTATTTCCTACATAGAAACGGATAAATTCACCTTGATTAGTTTTATTATTATTATTATTATTATTATTATTAGTAGTAGTAGTAGTAGTAGTAGTAGTAGTGGTAGTAGTAGTAGTAATATATTTCGATTTCTGCGATAGTCACACAACCTATTAAGTATGCGAGAAGACATAAGACAATAGGGTTTGTCATGACTACATTAGAAGATTTGTTTTTCTACCGCAACATAATATCACTAGCATTGCATAGACAAAGTTTTTCTAAGTTTCTTGGCTGTACTTATCAAGACACTTTCTTTATATTTCTCTTAAGCTGGGATTTCCAGGATTTTTTCAATGTATTCTTGTTTTCCGTTTATTATGATTCCAAGTGCAACTACTATAACTGGTACTAGTTTTACTTTCAATTTCCACATTTGTTCTATTTCGATTTCCAATATTATTATTATTATTATTATTATTTGCTTCTTACTCAAGTTGAATTTTTGTAATTGACTTTAGCTTTAGTCTGCAAAGTTTATGTTTAATGTGGTTATCAGAGAATTATAGGTTGATGTTACAAATATATATATATATATATATATATATATATATATATATATATATATATATATAAATTTAATTGCATTCATAACCTTATCTACAAATATATAATGGCAAAAATGAAATCCAAAATATACACCAACGTAGTTTACAAATAAGAAAATAAATGCCTTTGCCCTTAATGATTTCAATGCTATGAAAATGTCTCTCCGCATAAAAATGACAGTAAACTTAATATATTGTCAGCTATTTCTATTGAATTCTTTCCTCATTTGATGATTTAGAAATGTAGGTTCGTGTCAGTTTTATGAGCCTTGCAGACTACTTCGTTTTCCTAAACCTATCACGGAAAGAAATATCCATGTTAGACAAAAACTGACGGAGATATGTTAAGAGAAATAAGCATGAAAATTATTTGAATTTAGATTTTTTCTATTTAGGTTTAAACTTATGCTTTTGTAAAATATTTGTATTGAATTTTATGCTGGAATATTTGATAATTATTTCCGAGTGATATCGATCAGCACTTAATAACAAAAACGAAACATGTTACACAAATTGCATTGGTGTACACGCTCCATGTAATACAAGTTGAAGCAGAAATACCCTCCAAATTTTAAACTGTCATTTCTCTGATGGTATTAATTTTATACAAGTGACAATGACGTCTTCATCGAGTTAATCTTTAACGCTTTTCTGCAGATAGCATTATTTCTATCATGTCTTGGATCGCTTGTGCGTTCGCCATTGACACGTTTTAAAAATTTGTGAATCTGTTATTGTAACACAGAAATGTTTTCGTGCTCATTTTATGTTACATCGGAATGATGCTGTTCCGGAGGGAAAATCGATAGGGCTATGGGCTGGATATTCTCAGGGCCACATAATCAACGATTAATAGAAAGCTACCTGGGAAATAAAAATAAAGAATAAGAAAAATCAGTCGAACTGGCAAGCTACTGAATTCTTTAGAAAATGTCCACAACAATGGCGAACAGAATCCATCATTTAGAGGATATCATTTGTAAAACCAAAAGAATAAAAACTGTAGTACAGCAGCTATTACAATCTTTTTTGTAAATATTTTAAATATGAGAAGTATTTTTGCCGCACTTTGTATAGTATATAATGGCTGACTGGTCTTTACCAAATATGCTTTTCTGATAACGAATCCTAGTTAGAGAAGCTTGCTCAGAAAAAGAAATGTGTTTTTCAGCAGCCAGAGATTGAGACTGTGGATTATCCGGCAATTATACTGAGCAGACATTAGTTACAGTTTCTGAAAGAAATCTTAACTCGAAATTTGTGGTGATCACTATTTGAACAAGATCAGTAGACTGGAATATTTGATCACAGTTGCCAGTGACTTCTTATTAGCATAGTCATCAATATCTTACAATATCTTCCTCTGCACATTTGCACTCAAAATATATCATCTGCTCTAGAGAGTAATGATTTGATGTGATTATTCTCTTAGCTGATTGGTACCCCTCCACAAGAATTTACTCGAGCAACCAAACTGGCAGCAAGGTCTCATCCTTTTATAGTTAAATCAATCAATTGCAGCCGCCTTTTCTACTTAGTAACTTCTACCTATCGCATTTCCCGCCTTCCGTATACCCGCTTTCCTGATGGCTACAATATCTAAGAACTCAAATACAATGTCAATTTTCATCTCTTGTCCACTTGATTCCAGTTCTTTCTCCATCACCCCGTGTATCTTGTTTTTATTTTGTTGTTGTTTTTTCTCCTTTCTCTCTCTACCCTCGCAACTGTCTTCACACCTGTATTCCCATCCTTTTCTTGCTCATTCTCTGAAACCCCTTGTAACCAGTTTGTCTTCCTCTTCGCTCTCATCCTATCTAAACTTTCACTCTTCTCTTATGTAGCACCTAAGCACAAATAGTGGTACCACCTTGCTTGGGATGAAAGGATTAAAAAATAAAATAAAATAAAACAGCGAGTTCAGATTTTTCTATTAAATCGTAGCTACTTTCTGCTCGGAAAGAGTTTCCAAATAACCCACAGATTCAGTCTTTCCCTGTTAAATAAAACCCAAATATGGCTGAGCACGCCTCTTTAACTTGGGTTTAGCAAGCAGATTTCTTTCAGTAATGAGCTGTTAGGCATAATATGTTACCCATGCTCGAGTTGTGATTAACGTGATTTTTTGATAGACTTGGCCTAAGACTACCTTCCTTACAGATCGAAGATGGTAAGATTCGAGCTAGTGTCTCATGTTCAGTTCGCTAACATGCCAACTACTAGGCCTCGTAACTGATCCAGCAAACTTATTAAATAGCAATAAAAGTTACAAAAAGAGTTCATACTACACATTGAGTAAAGGTGAGAGATCGATGTTGGACATTAATTCAGGTAATTTGATCAGAGGAACTAGAAACCCTATGTTAATCGATACAATTATCTGGATAATTGTATTATCGATAATTGGTCGATAACAAGAGCAGTTAATTATTTAAAACAAGCAAAGTCAGTTCAATACGTAACACGACAATTTTCCGATTCGTGCGTTAAGTATATATATATATATATATATATATTGCATATTCATATATATATATATATATATATATATATATATATATATATATATTTATATATCTAGAGAAAAATGGAATAGACAGTTATTTATAGTTCTCACAGTTCGGCAATTGGTCTTTTAAACTATCATTCATCTTTAATGTATTATAATGAAAATGAAAAGCTGAGCGGTCCTGGGTATGACGATATACTGAATTCAGCAGCACAGCTTTAATTTAGAGATTTTAAGGATCAAAATACCAATTCTTAATTACCGTTGTTCCCAGGTCCACCTTGAATCGGTGTGGTAGTTGCTGTTACGTTCCCATTTCTGGGCAAATAGTTAACCCCCAAAGTGGTTTATGAAAGTATAAGAATAGACTTTTATAGTAAAAGGTTAGTGAATAGATTTTGAATAAAAAAAGTACCAGCAATATATTTTTGAAGAAAAAATATTACCAGCAATGCATTTTTAAGGAAAAAATATTACAAGCAAAGCATTTTAGAAGGACAAAAATATTACCAGCAAAGCATTTTAGAAGGATAAAAAGATATTACCAGGAATATATTTTTGAAGAAAACATATAACCAGTAATATATTTTTAAGGAAAAATTATTACTAGCAATATATTTTTTTCTGCGGTAGAATGTTTGCCAGCCAATGCTGTAGAACCCAATCTGTCCTGTTATTTAAAACATAACTGGAGGGAAAAGACGGATTAATACATTTTGCAAGGTTATTTGCGTGTAAGTGAATGAAAAGAATTCAACTGGAATGCGAAATCGGCTACCCGATTACTCGATCTGAGTCGATATCCACTGCACCACAACGCACATCCATATACATGGAACGCTTCACGAATTTGCATGTCATCCTTGCGAAAGGGTCATGCTAATCTTCTCTGTATCGTTCTAATTTTAGTATATGTACTGCCGAAGTGAGTAAATGTAGGCAGCCAAAACTACGCTATCTGAAACAGTCGTGTGTAGTATAATTATCTCGAGTACTTAATAAAGAAAGTGTGCTTGGAAATATGATACTTACATGACATTTTGAATGCAAGCGGTACAGACGGAAGCAGCCTGCAAACTATCTAGTTTAAATATTAATTAGAGCTACAAACTAGAGTACATTGGGTAGAGCTATTTTCTCCCACCTCCTGAGAGGACACGATATATAAAAAAAATGTATGTCCTTATTTCGCTTCTAATAAAATAAAATAAAAGTATACACAATAAAAGTATACACAATATAGAAAACTAAAATATAATTAAAATATGAAATGCAGTAAATATCTCGATCCACTATATAACGTCCATAACTAAATATTTGGAAAAAAAAACAAAGTTGATGTTGATAGATGATTTGTTATAAATGCTTTAACATTTTAAAAATTGTTCAATGAGAAATGTAGAATTAATTTTAAGCCCAAAGCAGAAGTTTAACAAATTTAATACAAATATAATTTAAAGAAATATACAGATGTATTATCTTCTTTTTCTTCTAGGTGCCTTTTTTTCTTTTTCAGGACGTAGGCGATCATGACCTTTCATGTCTCCCTATCCCTGGTGGCTCTTAACACACTTTCTCCTCTTACACCACTCAACCCCCGTTCTGCTATGCACCTGCTCACGCTGTTTTTCTCTATCTCTCCTTCTCTCTATCTGACCTGTTAATATCAGATTCTCCAAGCCGTCCTTCCTCATCACATGCCCAAGAACTTTAGCTGTCTCTTCTTAACTTACTTTTCGTTTCCATCCTTTCCAAAACTTCATCATTGCTCACATGCTCGATTCATGATAT
Source organism: Ascarosepion bandense (assembly GCA_037127315.1). Lineage (NCBI taxonomy): Eukaryota > Metazoa > Mollusca > Cephalopoda > Sepiida > Sepiidae > Ascarosepion > Ascarosepion bandense. The sequence goes on along the minus strand of JBBBDQ010001347.1, from coordinate 983,614 downwards.
CTGCAGTATTCTTCTGTAGAACCACATTTCATTTGCTTCAATTTTTTTTCATCTTCGCTTAGATTGTCCAGCATTCAAAGTTCGTGTGCACTTTAAAAAAATTATAACTTCATTTGTATTTGCGATAGAAATAATTTATAAAAAGGATTAGAAAGAAGTAAATCTAGATGTTTTAAGGTTTTATTGAAATTTTATTTACGTTTCCACATGTCCTCCATCATTAGTAATACAAAGGGTAATACGATAGTGCAGTTCACGGAAAACATTTGCCAACTGATTTACAGTTATGCCTGAAATCACATAAGTTATTTTAGCTTTCAAATCTTCTAACGAACAAGTTTTGGTCGCATACACAATAATTTTTACATGTTCGCACAATTAAAATCTCATGGAGTCAAATCTGGGGAACCTGGAAACCAAGAAAATGGTTCATCAATTCCGATCTATCTTTTTACTTATCAAAACATTGTTACAAATTTTGTGGTAAAAAATTATGCAATAAGTATACGTAAAACTAGGTACCTTAAACTTTAAAATAATTTTTTACAGATTATTTCTATCACAAATACAAATAAAGTTATAATTATTTTAATGTGTACACGAACTTTATGGACACCATGTATATATATATATATATATATATATATATATATATATATATTGTTGAATATTTACTTTTTTGTCCTAATAGGGTTAGACCAGTACACATTTGTATTAAAAAGTGTTATATACAATTATATTGTATAGAACACTTATATTTTCTGCCACGTGAACGTTCAAATAAAACACCGTTACAAGAGCGTACTTAAAAAAGAATAACGGTAAAAGGTAAAATCAGTTATTAAAAATTGCCTGAAGAAACCACTCGTGGTGTAAACCAAGGTAGCGAAATAACTCGTTTAAAAATGAAATATATATATATATATATATATATATATATATATATATATATATATATATATATATATATCAGATTCATACACAATATATATATATATATTAGTCATCTACATACAAGATTGTGTGTGTGTGTCTGATACCACAGAACCTATAGTTTTAAATACACGCAACTGCTAATTTTTCTATGAAAAAGCTAACCATTGTTTTAAAAAAAGTCTTATCAAAAGTATCGTTGGCTACTAGTAAAATAATAACGGGTATTTTGGGAAAAGGAAGTTTGTACAGATCAGTACGACTCTAGCTACGTAGTAAAGACAGTTACAGTATCGGAATATTTTAAACGTCGAAGTAATTATTGAACAATAGAATCTCGAATCGTATGAAACATTACTTTACTAGACTAAGTATCGCTTTAAATTTCTCATTGAAAACTCCAAAGTCCACTTTGTAATTTGTCTGTCTTATTATTCAGCATCGATTTTGGCTGCGTAATTTCGAAAAAGAAAATGCTGTCATTATTTGAATTTCAAGATGTTCATAATAGCTGTATTTCCTTTCATTTTTAATTGAATAAATTAATTGTCTTCAATTAATAAATTTCGTTGGAAGATGCATTTCTTATGACTAAAACAATCCAAGTAAATATTAAACAATTTTTTTTAAATTGCAGAGAACGATAAATACTAAATTACAAATGCTTTCTTTACTATGGCGAAATTCTGATAAATAATATGAGGCTTTCACTAAATTTCGCACGTAATATTTGTCACTTAAAATTCAGATGTGTATTTACAGGCATCATCTTATATCAGAACAAAGTTCTTTATCACATAAGTGTTGAGGTACTGGAATGTTCTCGGATTGAATAACTTACCAAAAGCTGCACAACATTCAGAATGTACTTTGAAAATGATTTACAGTCGGTCCAAGAAATTATTACTACGATGTGGTGATAGCGAGCAAGCGAGGGACCAGATGATTGCCCTCGGAGGTCCAGATAGCAAATGACCAAAACTGGTCTTTGCGCATCTGGAATTCACGCAGAAATTCTGGTGGTAAACCAAAAATAAATAAATATCAAATTCTTTTTACGGATCCTTTTCGCGAGCGGACGTAAACTTTGTTTATCGTCCAATGAGAAGCCCAGAATTAAATCCAGGCGTGAATTTCCAAATGACTTGTTCGGAGCCACGAAAACAAAATAAAAGGACCACACAAGAAAGCAATCGGGAGTGGAGAAAATACGAGCATAATTAAAACGTCATACGCCAAGCGATTGTATTATGCTTGCCTCTCATTTCTCTCTCATCTTCTTATTCACTGTTCACTGAGCCACTTACTCTTTTGACTGAGCGGAGACTTCAAAGACACTTCTAATAAACAAACGCTCACACATACATACGTACAAAATCTTTTCGGTATTAATTGTTATGAACATTTTAACGACATTTTTACCAACTAAAAGCCATTACTTTTATTTGTAAAATAAAACTTATATAAATGTTGTTTCTATACACAATTTAATTTTCTTGTTTTATACCCCCCTTATAGTAGGCTATCTACTAACAAGGCCAAATTCAGTTAATCTGTTTCAACACAAATACACTTTACTATAACGGATAACCCACTATAACCCTATGTTGTTGTTGTTATTATTATTATTATTATTATTATTATTATTATTATTATGTTATTTTTCATTATAATTCCATTTCTGCTATGGTTGCACTACCTACCGAGTCTGCAGGAAGACATAAGGCAGCTCGTGGTGTGTTGTTATGACTCCATCTAATGATTTTCATATCTACCTAACATCCCTAGCATTATGTAGGCAAAATTCTTCTTAGTGTGTTGACTGTAATTAATATGACAATTTTTGTACATATCTTAAACTGGGGTTTCCAGGGATACTTTCAAAGTTTTTTTTTGTTCCATTTTTTATCATTCCAAGTTCACCCACTATCATCGGTACGATACTTGTTTTCAATTTTCACATGTTTTCTATTTCAGTTTCCAGATTTTTATATTTTGACAGTTTTTCGAATTCCTTGGTTGTTATGTTACAATCCGCTGAACAAGCCATATCAATTAATAAGCAAGTAATTTCTTTTTGGTTTTTAACAATAATAATAAGCCTATTTGCCAAAATAAGCCTATTTGCTTCAATTTTTCTGTCTGTATAGATGGTGTAATCCCATAGAATGGCAACATCTTCTGTTTCTGTAACCGGTGCTAGGTGATTTTCATACTAATGTTAGTTTACATATTTTCCAAAGTGTTTGCAAATTGTCCAGGGTAAGTATTGCCCGATTTTATCGTGATGATATTTATATTCATTTGGGGCAAGCACAGAACATCCTGAGATTAGATGGTTTATTGATTCTTTTTATTTATCTAAGAACCTGCATTTTGGATCCACATTGTTATGTAAATTATTTGCCTGAAAGTTTCTAGTGAAAAGACTTTGGTCTTGCACAGCAAGAAGAAATCATCATCATCATCATCATCATCATCATCATTATTATTATTATTATTATTATCATTACCCTATACTACTTCAAAAAATATTAGGAAAGTAGCCCACGTAAACACTGGAAAGTGCGATAACAATTATTGGCCTTGAGAAATATATTTTCCTGAAAAATTGTTTTAAGTAGATTTTATATATTACGAACAAAAGCAGGGTTGATCTATAAATGTCAAATATTTTCCTGTAGAAAAATAGTTAATATTTATCAGTCGCATATATATATATATAAAGGACTTTTAACGAAATTTGGTCATAAGCAACAGACAATTTGAAATTAATTGTTTTGAACATTATTTTTTTATCGATACTCGTATTTAAGTATATATTCTGTTTTTAATGAAACAGTATTATATATTTATTTCTACCGGCCTGATTATTTACGATAAATTTTTATTACGAAAATGTGCGCCATTCGGCAGGATTCGAACCTGCGCCCCCCTATCTATATAGGGGAAGCTACCATTTGATCTGGCAACGTTTTAGACCTCTCGCCTACGAATAGCCTCCAGTCTAAACGACGATTTTATCACGCCTATATAACACAATTTTCGAGATCAAATGGTAGATTCCCCTATATAGATAGGGGTCGCTGGTTCGAATCCTGCATGAATGGCACATATTTTCGTAATAAACATTTATCGTAAATAATCAGGCCGGTATAAATAAATATATAATACTGTTTCATTAAAACAGAATATCTACTTAAATACGAGTATCGATAAAAAATAATGTTCAAAACTATATATATATATATATATATATATATATATATATATATATATATATATATATATATATATATATATATATAATGGACTCTCCCGTCGATTCCGACATATGAGCGTCTCAAAAACTAATTCCATTTTCGGTGTTTATGTCTTTCATGGGACCTGAGCCTCGCCAATGACTTGCAGGCGTGACCACAAGCCGTGAACGAAGATTTATTCAACGAAATGCCACTTGGTCTGGCTGGCAGCTACTTCGTTCCTCTTTTCTCCTGATTTTCTGAGCTTTTGTACTCTTTCTGATTCAAAAACTTTTAAGGCAATATGACACATTTTCAACCATTTTCGCTAGCACATTTTCAAGGAGATAAAGAACTGGAATAAAATAAATTTAGAAATGATTTAAAAACTGGGGAAATAAATAGTATAAAAACGAAAATGTACTAAAGGCTAATGAGAGAGAGTCTCAGCAGACATTCACGCTGTTTGCAGAGGGAGGATTTTAGAGAGTTGATATACAGAGCTCTCTAAATCTCAAGTAGAATACAGAGTGTGACCTAGATACAACCGTCAGCCAGTCCACCATTAACTCAATAGAACACTTTCTGTTATTTATAAGGTACGCTCATATAAAGGAACCATAGGTTTCTGGGAGAGGTTTATTTGAAGCCAAAGTAAGGTTCCTGATCTTACTTGGAACGTGGTTTTTCCTCATATTCAGACGCTGAGTAGATCTCCTTATTTAGATGGCTTTGCAACCACAATTGTCCTTATAAATCACAGAATTTACCTAATGAATGGGGAGAACATCGTTGTGACAAGAAGAGAAATTAGTCCGGGTGTGAAATATTACAGGAACCTCAGCCGAGAAATGAAATAACAAGCACGAACACTTGATGAAATTTGTCCCGTCAAGCTTTCACAGCCATCTCTAATACAGGAAAGTATGAAATAAACACAGCATTTTTAACTATAACACGGTTTGAGTTTTCTGAAATCAGCGATCTTGTCGTGGATAACGGAATGAACAGCATTAGGGGGATATCCCACACGACATAGGGTCATTGCCGCAAAATCACTTTCATCCTCAGAAAAGTTTCAGCACAATCATCAACGCCATATGACATTTTAATAAAATTTATTTTTTGCGTCCTCGGATAAAAGAAATCCCGTTACTTATATAAACCCGCAACTATCAATCAGTCAGTTAAGTGCCATACGTGATACACGTTTTGGGCGATCATGTCTCGAAAGAGACATGACTGACTGGACAAAAGATTATCCCGCAGTAGGTTGCCATGACTTTCTGCAGTAGACTGGTTGCCAGCCAAGGTTCTAAAACTTAATCTGTTTTGTTATTTAACCCATAACTGGAAGGAAAACGGATTAATACCTTTCCCAATGGTATTTACACTTTTTGAATGCAAGCAATTCAACTGGAATTCGAACTCGGCTCTCAGATTTTTCCTTCTGAGCCAACATCTACTGCACCACAACGCACATCCGAAAATGTAGTTTTCTTATAAACTGCAGTAATAAATGTTGTTGGTGTCCGATGTACCAGGACATCCAAAAACGTTAGTTGAAAATCAAAATCTTTGTTGGAATATTGACAAAGAAATATTGTTAAATTTATGATTTAAAACCAAAAAAACATGTGAAAATGGTCAGTTCTGTTACCGCAATAGAGGCGTGACGACACCCGCTCTGAGATTTCTTTTGCGCATCATGTCTTCAGTGCCATGTTTGAAGAGTAGCTGGCTGACCAATTGACATATGTTCTCTATTTCCTCATTCCTCTTGCTTCCACCAAGGAACTATGCTTCTATGCACCACGACGGAATAAAACGAGTAAAAATATACCTTTATAAACATGTCCATTAAAATCGGACTCAATAAAACGGAAATAAATGAAAGAACAAAATAAGAAAAGAACATTTTAGGAAGATAAAAATACTTGAATCCGAACTACATAGAATCCTAATAAAAATAAATGAACACATGTTGTAGTTTTCCATAGTGAAAATTTCATGGATAGCCTAAAAATTAAACCTCTGAGTTGGATGAAAACCATTAAGGATAGAGAGAAACTGTTCAGCCTCAACTTCGTTATTAAATAAAAAAATATATTTCCCATGTTCGACAATACAGTTGAGGATGCAGTGCACTACAATGTATTATCTATTCATGAAAGCCCACAAAAATATTAGGCATTGTTGGACCCAAAGTACAGTCCATAGCAACTCCGTTAAACTCTCGATACATGATATCAAAGTCAAACCGATTATAGTTTCAAAATACCCTGTTTATCTCAGACTTGCCTGGATTAGAGCTGGCTGTGAAAGCATGACGAAGCAGATTTCACCAAATGTTCGAGCTTGCGGTTCGTGTAATATTTCATACCGGGCCTATTTTTCTCTTCTAGTCACTGCGATGTTCTACCCTACCTCATCAAGTAAATTCTGTGATTTATAAGTACAATTGTGACTGCAGAGCCAAATACATAGAGAGAACAACTCAGCGTCTGGATATGAGGATAAAACAACTCGTTCCAAGCAAGATCAGGAATCATACCTTGGCTTCAAATGAACCCATCCCAGATACCTAATGTATGAGACTGAGTTCATGGTAGACTGTTTCACGTTTGCATCTCGGTTACACGCTCTATCCCACTAGAAAGTACTGAGGGCTATGTATATTAGATCCCACAAAACTTTGTAAACAGTGTGAATGTTTGCTGGTATTTGCTATCACTAGCCTCTAGTACTTTTTCTCTTTCACACTATACATTTTCCCACCCTCTAAATCTTTTGTTGATTCATTTTATTCCAGTTCTTTGACCAACAAAATATCTTCATATATATATATATATATATATATATATATATATATTCCAATCTTGCATCGCATATTATATATATATATATATATATATATATATATATATATATATATAATGCAAGTTTGGTATATGCATACATACATATATAAATATATGTAGATTCTATATATATTATAAATTATATATTAGAACATGTAAAAACTTTGTTTATCCTCTAAAAATCGTACATTTGTTTCGAAATTGAAACAACATTGTCTCCTCAGGTGGTGTGGTCAGGAATGTGGACCTGAGGAGACATTGTAATTTCAATGTCAAAACAAATGTACGATTTGTAGTGGATATATAAAATTTTGTACATGTTCTAAATAATATAATGTATAATATATATTCACAGCTCTCTATATATTATATATCGAGCACTGTTTTCAATTAATGTTTTGGACGTTGTAAAACATGTTTTTATTCGTTCCTTATTCACTATAGTGTAAGTGGGGTTAAAGACTAAAATAGGTTCAGTCAGTTACGTGCCATACGTGATATATGCTTGGATGATCATATCTCGAAAGTGACAGGACTAATTTTCAGAATATTTTCTCTTAGTAGTTTGCCATTATTTACTGTAAACTACGGCTACAGAACCCAATCGATCATGCTATTTAACCTATATCAGAATACGAGAACAATGGATTCATACCTTTCCTAAGAGCATTTGTGTGAAAGTGAATGCAGCAAGTTCAACTATAATGCACTACAAGGCACGTACAAGTTAAATTGCTATAATTAAAAAGTTATAATAAGTAGCACCCTCGCAAAAAAGAAAATTAAAAATTACCAGATATTTATGAAGTAATCTGCTCGCTTGGAAAATGTGTCTCTGATAATAATAATAAAATTTCAAAATACACAATTGTTGCTTATAGAACGTTTCCATTACTGTCTAACTGACCCTACCATTATCCGATATTTCAATGATATCTTATATCAACGAACAAAACGAAAAAACTTCTTTTCTGTTGGTCACTTCCATTGGCTTTTCATCGATTGATACTTTAGGTCGTTCAACTGGTAACATATCCGCTGTCTTTGTGTGTGTCAAGTGGCATGGAATGTGTAATAGATTTTCGATTTTGCCATCATCAAAGAATGTAAGCCTACCGGAACATTTTAGCCCTTCCAGGTGAAAATCTCCATCTTTGAACTCCTCGAAACACTGATTTAAAATTGAATTGATATTCCCTTATTTGTCTTTCAGCTTTAAACGTTTAAATTCTCATTACACTTGCGTTACAAACAGAAAACCGTCGCAATGACACCTTATATATAAGTAAAACAAAATGGCGGTCACTTGTGACATTAGATCACATATTCGAACTCTATGTAAACAAGACTTCACCAAAACTACGAAACTTTACTTTTTTCTGGAGCTTCTATAATTATATTTAGATGAATGAAGAAACGCTCTTGAGGGCCATACTCACCTACGACCTGAATGAACAAAACGCAAAACACATAACACAACACGAGAATGAGTATATTATTTTTTTCTGTTGTCTTGTGTATTTCCACATATTTATTTACTTCTGCCCGTCGAAGGAGTATGCTTAAACCCAAGTTTTGTAATCCTAAAAAAGTGACGTTAGTTACTTAAGACACTGCCACCCGGATGGCTCGCTGCCCCCTGGTATGGAACCTGTTGTGATGATGATGACCGGAACCTGATTCAGGGTTGAGGCTGTCGCAATAGCACCAATTATGACGACGCTCTCGGGTCGCTAATCGTGATGATGGCCTCGTCACAGCAGCTGGTCCTCAAGACGTCTATTACAATGGCGAACTTCCCTGCCCACGCTGTGTTCTTTGATCTCAGGAAAGTCACATTGAAAACCCGGTAGCCGTTTCTCTAGCACCTCAAACCAGACCGGACACACGTGTACACTTGTTTTGATTAAATAAACAGAGCACCAAAAAATTAAATGGTTAAGTTCGAAGAGGCCTGGATGAGTTACGGAAAAATCTTTATATAGAAATAAATAAATAAATAAATAGAAGATACAATCTTCAGTCATCACAACGGAAAGAAGCTTTCGTCAAGAATAATCAGAGCTTTCAATTTTCCAAATAAAAAAAAAGTATTTTCACAGATCTTTACCGAAGCTTTATCGAAACGGCCGAAGTGGGGTGTTTTGGCGACAGCGGTAGTAAATTCGTCTGGCCTGTTTCGCTCGGCAGCTTCTATTGATTTTTCTCACTAGGGTCTCGATGTTTATACTTGTCCCCAATTCTCTTGGAGGATGCTGAGAGATCCGGGGTATATTTATGCAACTCAGATATTTGACCAATGAGATTACTTTCACCTACGTATCTCGAGATGTGGAGTTTAGTCTCAACGAATGAGGCAGCAACACCTCATCTGACGTAATTTTCTGTTCGTCCTCTCCTTAATTCAACTGATTATGTCATCATATCCAACCTTTATCTTGGAAATTTTAACTCCAGTGAAATTTATAATTTATTTCTATTCTCACAGTCAAGTACTGACCTTCTAACCTCATCAAAAGTTTTTGACAATTTGTGGTGAATATCGGCATGTCTCACTTCCACTGGCCAAAAATTCGCTTCTGGATAACAATGGAAAAATTTTTTTTTTTTTTTATTTTCTTCCCAATTTCCAGCTAGTTTTTTTTATTTTCCGTATTTTACAAGCATCCTAGCATTAAAATATTTCTAAACAGTGTTCCTATTGCGATTTACAATAAACTGCAAAATCAACAACACCACTAATAATAATTTCTTTCGCTCCGTCGTATTAAACTAAGAATAACATTTTTTTCATAAGCAGAAATAGGATTACATACTTATAAATATCGACTTTGCTTTTGTGAGTCTTAATTTTTTCTCTTATCTAATCATTCGTTTCTCTGCTGAGTTGGGAATCATTTTGCAGCCAGGTAGACGTCGATAATGATAGACAAGGATTTTCACTTGGTTGACGATATTTTTTGTCACAAAATAAAAATGAAAAAATTGATAAAATATTTGAAATGCCGTTAACTAAAAATATTTTTCCTTTGTTTCTTTGTTTTGTTTGTATTGTTTTTTTTTTGTCTTTTGCTTTTTATTTTCTCCAAACAATCGAAAATCTGCGATTTTAAAAAGGATATATATTTCATCTTTTATATCGTTTTAATCCATCACCTAAAAGTCTCTCAAACAGTTTTTGAAATTTCTTTTTGCTTTTCAACCCTCTTACAATACTGGCCATTGATTATAAATACCATTAAAACTCTTAACCTCGAATGTCAATCATTATGTGCACAGTAGAACGTAAAGGATTTTGTATTAGTTCCTTTTATAAAATATTTTGACAAGGATTCTTTACATAACACTTGTAACCCTCTTAGCTAAGGCAGCCATTTATCATACTATCTCTATAGAGTTGTTTTCAAATATTCCATTTTTAAATAATCATTTTTAAATGCTCTATAATGTATTCTAGAAAAATGGAGCAATGTTTTTTTCGATAGAGCTTGATATTTAAAATGAAAAAGAAAGAACGTGATAACAATTTTAACAAGATGGCAGTGATGATTCCACTCCAAAATTAAGATATATATTGCATTATTTATGTAGAAATTGAGAGATACTAATTAAGTACTCCAAAGTTCTGACTCTAAACTCATAAATGTAAAAAAATGTAAGGATCTAGGATCTATACATATTTGTATTGTAGGGGCCTCGGCTATGTTTGTCAAATTAGCCTTGCGCCAAACAGAACCGAATTCCCCACAATTTAAAATATCAGAAGTTTGAAATTGGATGATGAAATGTGGAAAAATAAAATAGTTCGTTTCATCTATTAAATTAAAATGTTATTAACTAAACAAAATAACACATTTGTGAGAAGAAAATGTTCAAAGAAAAAGATGTCCGTAGTTAAAAATTCCAGAGAAATAGTAGTAAGTGTCAGAATGTGTGTATGTAAAAAGATTAAAAAGGTTACTAATAAAGTCTGTGTTCCATTTCTTTTTATGGCCGGCTAAAGAGCGAAGAGTAAGGTGAAGTAATAAAATAAATTATACTTATCGGACATTAGTTTTTAGAACGCAGTTGAAGTATCTTGTTATTGTTTTCTTGAAGGCGTGTTAGTCAAGACGAAGAAAAGAAAATTGGGGAGGTGGAGAAATTAATGTATGTCGACGAGGCAAGACAGGGTCGGCGTCATAAAATTTCTTACTTACATTGCGACGAGGTCCTTATCAGATTACCGCTCCCATATCAGACTGAGTTTTTTCCGATCAAGGAACATGAATAAGTACTTAGTAGGTCACGTGGTCAGCTCATTTTCTAGGTGTTAAGAAAAAATAACCGGGATGATAGATCAGTTTTTTTTTATTTCCCATCCAATCAGAATCCAGAATCTTAATTTTCACACCGACTTGAGAAATTTGCTTTGGTTTGAATTTTTCCAAAAATATTTTCAGTCGTTCTGAACCATTTTTGCGGGTGTGCAATTTGACTTTTTGTGTTTTAGTTAATTGTTGGATTATATAGTATATACCGGGATTACGAAGCAGATATGTCCGTAAATAATCCAAGTTTACGATTCTGAAAAATTCTTTCATTTAATGGAAATTTTAACTATAAAAATTCTTTACTTGTTCTATTTTGTGCGGTGTCTGTATTGACTACTCAAGACACAAACTGTACATGACAGACTACGTCAACGACAGACAATGTTCTTTTCATCACTGGTTCTGGAAATGACGGTTAACTGCATCCAGCAGCAAAGCCACTGAATGAAGGTTGGGAGGAGCATGGAACCACCTCTTGTTTTTGCTGTTGTTCCCAGGTCCACTCTGACCCAGAGTGGTAGCACCTGTAAAGGACCCAACTATGGGCAAATACTTAACCCCCAAACTGGGGTCAAAACAAGATGGAAGTATACAAATACATTTTTATAGTAGTATGTACATAAAACAAACTATAGAAAAATATTTATTTTTGAAGAAAAATTATTACCATAACTCATTTTTGAAGGAAAAAATTATACTCAGCAAAACATTTTTGATTACGAAGCTAAAAAACATCTTCAGTTTTCTAAAACAAAAAAGAATAAAAACAATTTTTTTATTAAAATTAGACGAAATCAACTTCTCACTATAAATGAACATTAAAAAATACAATAAAACCCCACCTTTTGGGCTGTATTTACTGGATCCACCTTGTAGGTGTTTACTTCTGCTTGTATTTAAGGGGCATTTTTTCCTCCTATCTCTTACACTCTTAAATAGTATTCTGCGGTCCTCTCTTACTGATGTTTTTCGTTTCTTCCCCGTTCTTTTTCGATTAGCATGGCTTCCAGTTTTGTCTATCTTATTCAGTGCGTACTGAACTGCACACCTGAACATATTCAGGTTCTTAGCTATCTTCCTTTTGGAATAACATTTTCATCCAAGGTATGAATTTGAGCTCTTATCTCTACAGATAACTCTTCGGGCATGGCTAAATTGAAATACCAAAAAAAAAAAAAATAAAGAGACACTACAGTGTGGAACCACCTAGCAAGAACACACACACACACAAATATATATATATATATATATATATATACATATATATATATATATATATATCAGTCAGTTAAGTGCCATACGTGATACACGCTTGGGCGATCATGTCTCGAAAGAGACATGACTGACTGAGCAGAAAATTATCCCGCAGTGGGTTGCCATTGCTTTCTGCGGTAGACTGGTTGCCGACCAAGGCTATAGAACCCAATCTGTCCTGCTATTTAACCCATAACTGGAAGGAAGAGACGGATTAATACCTTTCCCAAGGGTATTTGCGCGTAAGTGAATACAATGGATTCAACTGGAATTCGATATATATATATATATATATATATATATATATATATATATATATATCAATGCAGGTTTCATTGAATAATATAGACAAGTTTTGTCTATTAATTTTGTGTAGGATCCGTTCATACCGTCTGATATACTTGATGGTGATGTCGTTAAAAGACAACAAAAAATCACAGTATTTGTTGAATTTTTTATCAGGTCTAATATAATTGAGTGTGGAGGGATTTTTATTAGTAGGTTTTTGATACGGTGAGATAGTAAATTTATTGTTGTCAGTGTTAATTAATATATCAAGAAAAGGAATTTTGTTATCTTTGCTAAGTTCATAAGTAAATTTTAAAACTGAGTTATTTTGAAACTGTTTTTGAAGTTGTAAGATTTCATTAGTATTTTTAATTGATAGTAGGATATCATCAACATATCTTAGATATATTGATGGTTTTGTAAATTTTGCAAAGGTAGTATTTTCAAGGTTAGACATGTAGAAATTACTAAAAATCGGACCAAGCACTGAACCCATGGAGACTCCGTCACGTTGTATATATATAGTGTTGTTTGGATCAACAAAAGGCACTTCAGTAGTACAAGCTAGTAGAATTTTTCTTAGGATGTTGGGATTAATTTTGAGTGGGGGTAATGAAGGATTACTGTAAACATTTCTTATAATTATATCAATAGTTTCACTGACGGGTACATTAGTAAAAAGGTTTTCCACATCAAGTGAAGCTATGATTTCATTATTAGGATTTTCACTCTTGAGGATTTGGATTGCCTCTAGGGTTGACTTTATGCTGTATTTACTCGGAAGGTAGGGTGTGATAAGCTGGTTAATATGTTTAGTTAACTGGTATACAGGAGTAGGAATTTGGGATATGATAGGGCGGAGAGGATAGTTAGGTTTATGAGTTTTTATGGTTCCGTATATGTAACCAGGTTTATAGTCACCAATAATTTTAGGGAGTTTTAAGGAATTCTGATCAGCGTTGTTGGCACTAATGAGTTTATTAATTTTAGATTTTAGTTGGTGTGTCGGGTTTTTGTTAATTTTTTTAAATTTTGTGTGGTCATGGAGTATGTGGTTGAGTTTTGTGTTGTAATCTGATTTGTTAAGTACAACAAAGATGTTAGCCTTGTCAGCTTTTTTTACAATTATGTGAAGGTGGTTGCGTAGTTCGTGCGCAGCACTTTTTAGTTGTTTCGATAGAATTTTTGAGGAGCTTCTGCTTTTATCATGGCGATCTTTGATTGCCTCAGCCTTAAGTAGATCTTTCAGTTCGGGTTTAACGGTTATAAGTTTTTCATCTTGTAATTTAGTGATGCTTTGATAGAGCGTTTCTATTTCAATTTTTTTAGTAAGCTGGTTATACTTACATATATACATATATATATATATATATATATATATATATATGTTAATTATTAAATATACGCATAGATATACGCTCAAGTTTACGCTCATATATAAAATATTTTCAGGTGTGAATAAGACACTGCTCAATATAGTCTAAACAGAGCTATTAATTATTGAATTAAAATTCAGTTTTGTTTATATACTAACGAAAGTTATAAGGAAAAGTTTGAGAACTCAAAAATCAAATGGATTCACACATGAGGTAAAAGTAAGCTCAACACTGGCTTAGATTAGATTAAAAACAAAGTAAGCAAAATTAAACAAAAACTACTTAAATCTAATATTATGTGATTTAACCCACACTTCAACCGTAATGTCCAAATAAACATTAGAAAATTCTTCCTAAATTTTAATTCACAAACCTTTTTACCATTTCACTACACTAAAAATATTTTCAACAAAAAAATGTTAAACTTAGTTATAGTTACGTTAAGAACATAAATGAATACATTTCACAACGTAATGATATAATATCAAACAAATAATTGGCTTAGTTGTATAATAATATTTATATCTTACATACATTATATATTTAAAATATTAGATTAATGGTGTTCGTCTAAAAATATTTTCTATGCAAAGTGTAAAATCACTCTGATATTCATATGTTTTCGTTTTCACATTTACTTTACTGGCATACTGGTTGAATATTAACTTAAGAAAGTCCTGAATAGCTTTTTCTCATTCGTAAAATACTTGGAAGTCACCACTATGACCTACTGTCAAACGCTGACGAAAATACATTGTGATGTACAAGTTAAAAATAATATTTTTAAAAAGGTATCTTTTATGATGGCTCAAATGCTCCGCAAGTTTTTGGGGTCGTCTGACTTTACTAGCTATATGCCAATTTTTTTTCTTTCTGTCCCAAATCAACATTATCCATTATTTATGCGGGGTAAACACAGCACTTGAGACTTGAATATTCCGACACTAATACAATAGAGAAATAATCCTGTTTCTTACTACTTACTCTCGTGAGAACATTTCATATTTAAAGGTTCAGTCAAGTCCCACTTAAATAGATGCATAATTGCATAGATGACGTGAAAGAAAGAGTACACGCACTTTCCTATGTGAAACACACACTCGAAAGGAATAGGTTTTCATTACACACGTTAGTTTTTTCCAGCGCTGTGAAACATGATAAAAATAGTACAATTGGTATATTAAATTAAACATATATATTCGTCTGTTCTGTAATGAGTTGATATATATATATATATATATATATATATATATAATAACAACTCATTACATATATATATATATATACATATATTAAAAACAAAAATAACATATATATATGAATAAATGTTATTAAAATAAATATAAATATTAAAATAAATAAATATAAATATTAAAATAAAAATAGGTTATTAAAATAAAATTACATATATATATATATACTTATTATAAATTATGTTTTAGAACATGTACATAATTTCTTCTATATATGTCCTCTTCCCTACAATCATATGTTTGTTTCAGTGTTTGGATTTAAACAATTTCTCAGGGGAAATAAAGGTTTGGAATCATTCTCTGTTTATATTTGGTTCGTTGTTGTCGTGGGGGTTGGTTGGGGTTATTGGTAAGTAAGTGAATGTCTCGTTTTGATCGTTAGACTTTTGAGGAATTTCGTGTGTAAGTGTGAAATTGTTAATTAATGGTATTATCTGTTGGAATGTATGTTTTATCTTTTTATCGGTTGGGTATATCTTTTGGTTAGCATTTCTAAGAGGTCGCTCTTGAGTGGTCATTTTATGGTCGGCTATCGTTTAATTGGTTGATGTCTGCTGTTAGTGGAGCTAATTCATGTATTTACTTTGATCCTGTGTCTAGGTTTTCATAGACGTCATAGGGGTGGGGTGTTTTTTCTTTCCAATTTAGATTTTTCGGTAAAAAAAATATATATATATACCCCTTTTCTCCTCTTTCTTCCTTCTTTTTCTTTCTCTTCTCCTTCCTTTCCCCTTTCTCTTTTTTTCTTTTCTTCTTTTTCCTTTTATTCAAGTTTGGAGTTTAATTGCATTTAGGCGAAGTTATTTCAAGAAATCTAAATTTGTATTTTTTGGGAAGTAAATGCGAATTAGCGTTTTATCAGTTTTTTGTATAAAGTTGTATGTTTAATCTTGATTTTAAGTTTAGAGGGTCGGTTATTCTTTTTTTTTTCTAGAAATTATCGTTTGGAATCTTATTTATTTCTTTTAATTTTTATATATTTTTTTGTTTAGATATTTTTGCGGGCATTAGATCTTATTTTAAGGATTTATTACATCGATATTTCTGTAACATGTTTTATCTTTTATAATAATAAAAATATTTATTCAAATTCCCAGTATTTTTTGAGGTGATTGTAGGGTTAGATCTTACGTGTGCTTACAGTTTATTTTTCTGTATGATATAATTATTCTGAAGTAGTATATTTAATCTTGATTTTGAATGTATGAATTTTGATTCTTTTTCAAGTTTGGGAGCCATTTATTTAATTTTGATTTTTCTAGTACGGAATATTTTTGTATTTAAGTCAGGTTATTGTGTTAAGTAAGGTTATTGGTGTACGCTTTAGTGATAGACCTTCCTTTAAGGATTTATTGGATCGATTTTTTTCTATAGCATTTTTTATCTTTTATAATGAGGATATCAATCGAACTCTTTGTATTTCTTAGCATGATTGTAGGGTTAAGTCCCTAATGTGCTTGCAGTTTACTGTGGTTTCGTGTCTCTGATTTAAGAGCTTGTTACTATTTATATATTTAAGAATCTCTATTTTATCTTGAAGGCAAACAAAGCATGGTTCTTTTATAGGCTTTGCTGTTCTTGCTTTTTTGAGAATTTTCCATTTGACCTTAGGTGTTTTATTTTCGTTTTTAATTTCCAAAAGTGTTTGGAGAGAGATGTCATGTTTTGTTTTTCTTTGTTATTGAAGGATAAATATTCACTGCTCTATACACCCTATATCGAGCACTGTTTTAAATTAATGTTTTGGAAGGAAAAAAATTTTCTTTTTTCTCTCCCTCATTCTATACTCACTCGGATATATATATATATATATATATATATATATATATATATATATATATATATATATATATATATCAAAAGATAATGGTTGTCCAAATGGTATTGAAGAAAAAGTGCGAGAAGCCGTGAACGTTTTGTTTAAAGTGTAGATTTATTGTTACTATTATTATAATTATGTCTGATATATTAAGTGTTCATACTGGTATTTGCATGATATATTAAGCGTCCATAATGGTATTTTCATCAGAAAAACAAACGGATCCTGATAAGTGATATCACAAGTTTATGCACCTGAACAGATTCAACTTTAGACACGAAACACGTAGCGACACAAATAACATTTCGGACAATTAATATATCAGAAAAAAGAAAGTAATATTAATAATAATAGCAACAATAAATTTAAACTTTAAACAAAACGTTCAGGGCTTCTCGCACTTTTTCTTATAAACACACACACACACACGCACGCACACACACACACACACACACACACACACACACACACATATATATATATATATATATATATATATATTAAGATGAAGAATTAAACGGTTATATGCTGTCTTTTCCTCTCAATATTTCATGATAATATCCATCGAGCTCTTAATTTTTATCTAACTAATAATTTACATAATTTGGATATAATTATTTGGATTATCATCCCCGTCATACGAGTTTGCCATACTCTCATTTGTATAGTTTGTTTTTTTTTTATCGTAAAGTGCCCGATATCGGTGTGAGCATAGATCGTTGATAAGTTTAGTGCAAATAATTTGTCACTTTAGCTGATCAGGTCCATGATGAGGGAAGACTTCGTATGGGTATTCTCCTACAACTTCGGAGTCGGCATGAATTTTCACAGCTGATGTGACAAATTTTTGCACAAAAGCTCTATATTCATGCGACACACACACACACATATATATATATATATATATATACACACACACACACACACACACACACACACACATATATATATATATATATATATATATATATATATATACATTTTTTGTGATACAGAACTTGTGTATAGCATTACGTGTTATAATTATTTATGTTAGAGGACATAATGCGGATAAAAGTTAAAAAAGAAAACTACAAGTTTATAAAAATTATAACTCTTAATGCAATATATATATTCTTCATTCAATAATGAATTTGAATACTCTCGGTAACTGGCGTGTGTTTACTTTGTGTAATACGATAAAATAGTCATTTCTCTACTGAGGGAGAATCGCTGACTAGTATTAAGTCGGTCCGGTTTCAGTCCAGTCTAAAACCAATCGGTTGTCTAACCGTACTGATGAGCTGCGGAATTGGAATGTCTGCAGATGTCTATATATATCTTTGTATATGAAGGACGTGTTTATATATTTTTTATTTATCAGCAAATAGATATGCTGTTTGTCGTCTGTGAATCAAAAAATTCCCAATAAAATAAGCCTTTCATTTCCTCAACATCTTTTCATCATATCTTTCTCTCTAGCCATTTTTTTGTCTCTTGAGAAAATTGCAGTTGAGTTTGGATGAAAATATAGACATGCTCTTTGATGCCTCATTAAACAACGATGTCAACAGCGCCAATTTTTAATCAAAGAATTTGTCACTCAGCAAAACAGTGTCCAAATCAATGAACTATTATATAACTTCTTCCTCTTTTGTATACTTTTATTGTGAGCCACATAATTCACACCTACACGTCAGAGAACGGCTCATAGAAATCAGTTTCACGAGTAAAAAAAAAATCAAGGAAAAATTCAATATTAGTATTTACCAATGTGGTTGTTCTGTCAGAAGATTGAATATTGAATAAAGCCGTGTTTTTCCAAACAATTCCACGGTGTTTTTATGACCTGGATTTTGTTTTATCAAGCGAGAGGGAGTATTGATCGATTAATTGATGGATTTGTTTTGTACTGCTTAACAAAATTATTTGAATGTTATTTAACGTCAGAAAATATTTTTCATCCTGCACATATATTAATCTACCATCCGTCCGTGTATTGTATAAATTCAACAAAATTCAACGTGGAATCTGTAATGTGATCGATCCTGACTTGGCAGCTCAGATGCAGTCACTTTCACACCGGCGTAATGCGCTTTTCCTATGTCTTTTTGACAAATACTTTCACGGGTTCTGCTCGGATGAACTTAGCTCACTGATGTCTCTTATGAATTTCCTCAAGCTACTCGACTAGCAATTAGGTCCCAACCTTTAAGAGTGAAACTAATAAAATGTAACCTCAACTTCTACTCCCAGATTCTTTTCTCTCACTTCCCGTCTGTGCACTTTCCTTTAGTATACTTGCTTCCCCGACAGCTACAATCTCCAAGATTTTAAATATAAGGTCAATAGTTACCTACTATCTCTCTTACTCGCATCCTTTCTCTCAGGCTCTTTTCTCCACTCTCATCACACCAGTATTCTCATCCCTCTCTTACTCGCTTCTTCACATCCACTATAACTCTCTTTCTCATAACTCTCCTCCTATGTAACCCCCTGCACACCAGTGGCAGTAAAACTGCTTTGCCTGGGGTGAATATTTAAACAATAAATAAAAAAATAAATAAATAATAATTTTTGGCAATATTGATTTACGGATACTGGTCATCCGAATTAATCCATATCTGTACGATGTATACATTACCCTGAGAGTAGTATCTTGAGTAATATAAATATTTGACCCCCATGACACGAGCGGTGGTGATGGAATCCTGGTGATTGTCCTTAAGAAATTTGCCCCTGAACTCTCCTCTGTTTTCTCTAAACTGTATAATAACTACTGACTTTCTGCTTCCCGTTTTTCTGCATGCTGGAAGTCCTCTTCTGTCGTTCATGTATTTAAGAACTATGGTGAACCATCGGACCCATCCAACTATCGCCATATAAGCCTTCTACCAATTTTCGGGAAAGTGTTCGAGACCATTATTAATGCTGAAATTGTTCAACATCTTACTTCTCATAAACTCTTCTCTAACAGGCAGTATGGCTTCCGATTTGCTAAATCCACGGCTGACATGCTAACGACCATTACGGAGTACATGTTCCAGGCCCTTGAGAAGTACGGCGAGGCTCGTGCTGTTGCTCTGGAATCCCCAACGCTTTTGACAAGCTTTTGAACGCTGGCCTTCTATGCAAGCTACGGGCTTTCGGTATTACCGGACACATGCTGGTGTCCCTCAGGGCTCTATCCTAGGCCCGACGATCTTTCTTATTTTCATAAATGACTCAGACGAGATCAAGTGCCAAGTAGGCATCTACGCAGATGACACCACAATTTATTCCAGCATCAGTAAGAAACCTGGCGTGATGAACAAACATAATCTCGCTGCTGATCTTGAGAATGATCTACATTCTGTGGGGAATTGGGGTAAGAAGTGGCTTGTAAATTTCAATCCGTCTAAGACCAATCATCACAGGTAACCCTTCCTGCTTCCCAAAAGCATGGACCAAGTGAGTCTACTTGGCTTTACCCTCTCTTCCGATTTCAAGTGAACCACTACATTGAGTCAATAGCGTAATCTACTGCTAGGAAGGTTGGGTCACTGTGTCGGGCCAGGATGTTTTTCCTGCCTGAATATCCTGCATATATACAAATCAACTTTTCATCCGCGCATGGAGTACTGCTGCCATATATGGCCAGGCGCCGCTGCTGTTCATCTTAGTGTTCTTGACAGGCTACCAAAAGAGAATCAGTAATGTGATAGGTAGCGACTTGGCGGCTCGATTCCAGCCACTTTCTCACAGACGGGATGTGGCTTCCCTCTGTTCTATAAATATTTTGATGGCTTCTGCTCCGACGAACTTAAGTCACTAGTGCCCCTGCCACATAAGTTTACTCGTGCAACGAGGATGACAACTGGGTCCCACTAATTCACAGTGAGATCAACCAAATGCAGCCTACAATTCTACTCCATCAGCTTCTTGTCTCACACTTCCAGCCTGTGGAACTCTTTTTCATATTCTTGCTTTTCTGACAGTTACAATCTCCAGTAATGCAATCAATACCCATCTCCTAACCACTTGACTTTAGATCTTTCTACATCACACTGTATATCTTTTCCTTTTCTCCACCTTTGCAACTATCATCACAGCTTAATTCCTATCCTTTCCTTGCTCATTTCTAACTAGTTCGTGTTTCTCTTCACTCTCTTCTATTTAATATTTTTACTCTTACGTAGGTCTCTGCACATCAGTGGTGTTACTGCCTTGCTCGGGGTGATACGATCACAAAAGATATCTAAGGGAGAAAAGGGGAATTTGTACCTGGAAATGGAGTTTGGTTCTGTAATTAAAGAAAATCAATCATCATCCATTACACAATCCGCATATCCAAGCTTACAGCACATGTTGTTCCCGAGTTGTCACCAATATACATACTGACGTTCCTTAACTTCAATAATCGTGATAAAACCAAGTGTCAACTTCATCTGATCAAAACCGATATAAGATAAAATGAATGGAATGTTTGATAAATGCTTTACCTTATATGCCTCTGTGGTTCCTTACACAATATTTGACAAGTTACCTCTGAATATTTTTAGAACTTAAGAACTGCATGAAATTCAGTAATCAACCTTGTTTATCATTCTATGAAGTGATTCGGTTGAGATACTCAACATTTTGCTTCACGCCAGTATTTTTCTGATGTATTAGCAGATTCACTCTCCGTGATCTATAAAGCATTGATATAAAACTTTGACGTTATCTAATATATTAATTATGCTTGAGTTACCTTTTGACAGATATTCGTTTTGACACTCGGAATGTTGTCTAGTGTTCTAAAAGTAACAATTGCTTTTATCTCCTTAATAATTCCGAAATACTTTTGCAATTCTTGTGTAAAGCTTGCATCCGGTCATATATATATATATATATATATATATATATATATATATCTGTGTGTGTGTGTGTGTGTGTGTGTGTGTGTGTGTGTGTGTGTGTGTGTGTGTGTGGTATTAAATTGAACGCAGTTCCATTCGGCTAGTCAATTAAATGTTCTCGGTTACATGCTGCTTGTTTATATTCTGTTAATATCACGCTGTGAAGTGGGCCTTTCTCTACCGTGCACCGATATTTTAGGGGTAAGATCTTCGTCTAATGACAAATCTGCCGGATTAAGATCCCGGCTTGAAGCAGACAGTTAATCAAGGTGTAGTTATGCGGTGTGATATATATATATATATATATATATATATATATGTATTTCCTCTTGCTAAATAAAATCTATCTATTCATCTATCTGATTATTTCTCTCTCTCTCTCTCTTTCTCTCTCTCTCTCTCTCTCTCTCTCTATATATATATATATATATATATATCACGGGGAAGAGAACCTTGAGTTTTAAAAGTCCGAGTCTTTTTTAACCTATTTAAGCCAGTGTCTTCAGGTTTTAGAACATTAAATTCATTTACAAATCACAAGAATTTTTCTTCCAACCAGGCAATATTTGTAAGGTTATTTTATTGAAGAATCAATATGTCCTCATTACCTATGTATAATAACGGTTTTATATAATGGTTTATACCCATTATTTTTTTACAGTTTTTATGTTGTCCTTAAATAAAGACACTGGGTTAAAAAGGGTTAAAATGTGCTCAATACAACATATATATCTTAGATAGATTTAAATAGCCTATAATCTATGATCCTCCCTATTTCATCTTTGCATTTATTTTTCCCTGCCTTTTTCTTTCTTCATATATATATATATATATATATATATATATATATATATATATATATATATATATATATGAAGAAATAACATCTACATGATTTATAAACCTTAAAAAACTCAAAGAAGGATTATTTTAATTGCAATTTATCTTTCCAACTTTCATTTTTATATTCACTTTAAAAATGATTTTATAATTGTTACTAGCAATATAGCCCGGTATTGCTCGTGTGTAATAAAAGCTTTAAAACTAATCTATGAGTGTATCCAATTTGATTAAAATCGGACCATTCCTTCTATAACCCGATTTTTTCTATTATCGATTTTCGATATTTATCGTGGGTACCTCGATACGAAACCTAGCTAAGAACACTCGCAGACGTTTATAGTAGAACTGTGTAAATTTTCAAGAAAATCAGTTCAGCCGTTTCGGAGTGTATAGTAACGGACACACACACAGATATACACACACACAAAGTTCCATTTATATATATATATATATATATATATATATATATATATATATATATCCTTGCTAGTTTAAATCTATGTATCTCTTTATATTCTTACCCCTGTTTTCTATCTCATGCTGTCCATCCCTATCTATCAAGCTAGTTATCTATCTCAAGTTCTTCATATCTATCTGTCTATCTATCTTTGTTTTGTTTATATCTATCTATCTATCTATCTATCTATCTATCTATCTATCTATCTTAGTTTGTTCATATCTATCTATCTATCTATCTATCTATCTATCTATCTTAGTTTGTTCATATCTATCTATCTATCTATCTATCTATCTATCATTGCTATTTGCATGTATTTAACTAGCAATCTATCTTTCATTGAATGTTCCATCTCATTCTCCCCCTTTCTCTCTGTCTCTCTATCTGTCACTGTCTGTATAACTATCTATCTTGCTCGCTAGCTACCTGTCTCTCATCGCCTACTTGCGAGTCTTGCTCTTTCACTCTCATTTACATCTTCCTTTCCATATGTATATATCCTTGCCTGTATATATCTATTTATCATGCTTTGTTTATGTATACTCATAATTCCATAAAAAAAGAATCAGCATTTTTATCAGAATAATTCCATGTTCAGAACATTGAAAGCAGCACAAATATTTAATTTTGGTGTGTATGTCTGCGCAAACAGAGAATGAGTAAGAGGGGTGAGAAAGAGGAGGAGAAGAAAGAGAAGAAACAAACGAGGATTGTTTCTTAAGTAATATCTTCTATTTATTCCTACTTAAAATACTACAGATACGCGGGGGTGGGGCGCACAATAATGGGGAAAAAATACACCGATTTTATATTATTGCAGACACGGGTAAAAAATGACAACAGAAAGATAGCATTACCCATCTTTCCTCGTCCCAAGCATAGATAATTACATACCTGGTTGCCAGAATCTAAATATGCTTATATCTACTGTTTGATCTCAAAAAATATTGCACTTGTCTTTATGAATGCAAATGACTGTATACTTTTTCCTAAATGGCAGTGGGTATTCAATGACACACTGCGACATTGTACATGCTTTAATGCTAGAAGAGGGTGTCACTTCACAAAAGATAAAATAGTTTATTGATCATAAAGCGAAGGCTTAACTTATCATAATGGCGTGTGCTGTGTTGAGACAACATGATAAAATAAGAGACATTATTTTCCAAGTCAGTCTCAAAAGTTATATTTAACCATGTGTGTGTTTAGTGGATAAGAAATTAAGAATTAAAATCAACCTTCTGCTTCACTTTTACAAAACTTCACAATGACGTGCGAAATCCCGGTTTTTCCCAAATAGAAAAAGAATTAACCATGTGCTTAAAGAAAAAGTCGAAAACGGATTTTGCAAGATAATGTTAAATTCATTTTCTGACCAATGGAAACGATTTGCAAAATCCAGGAGACTTCACGATCCAGTGTGAAATTCTAAAGGACTATATAAATCTTTTCGATCAGCGTCAGTCAGTCAGATGGGTGCAGCGAGAGAGATACAACTAAAATGTAACTTCAACTTCAAGTCAATCCGGACATAAGGTCAGGTCGCACGTTGTTCTTTTTTCTCCTTCTTTCTCATGTGCTGATTCCTTTTACTTCGTCTCCATCCAATGATATTCATACCTAACCAACGCTAATGCATACATACCTACGTACACATAAACACTTTTCAACAAATTACTACTCCGAACATTTGTACTAACTCATGATACCTTTAACTTTTTCATTGAATATTAAACTCCTTTTTATTCTTGTTATTCTATTCCTTTAATATATTTATATTTTAAAATGCAAAATGTATATTTTATTCTTTCACTCATTCCAACCTACACCCAACCGACAACCAATCTTCTTCTGATAATCTTCTGATGATGATAACAAAAAAAAACCTTCTGATAATTCTGATGATAATTTCGGATAAAACTTGTAAACTGTAAGGAGTTCGGTTATGTATGACACAATGCCGAATTAAGAAAATGTTTAACCATCTTCCTACGGCTTCCTATACACATGTGTACGTATTCGGTTTCTAATGAAGTCTTAGCCCCTTTTAGAACTAAAGATTCTTCTTTTATTCTGCGTGCGATATTCCTTCGATTATAGCGCTCTAAAATGTATTATCCTTTGTTGCTCTAAACAAATAATCTATTATTGTCATCTCTCTTAAACTTTGTTACGGCATTTATTTACCTAACCTCATTAAGTAAGTTCTGCATTGTCTTCCTCGTCACCTATTGCATTCAATCTCCCCTGCTAGTATCTAATTTTCTAATCTATGTTTTCATAATATGTGCCAAAAGAATTTCTGCTGTCTTTTTCTAATGTGAAGTGCAAGTTTCTTTTTTGTTTCAGTTCTCTCTAAATCTCTGTCATTGCTCACATATTCGATCCGTGTTATACTGTTTCATGCCTCGTAACCACATTTCTGCTACCTCAATCTTTCTGTTTGTCTGTGAGGTGATTGTTGAGTATCCAGTGTTTGTTGTGATGATGGACACACCTGAACACAATAGGATTTATTCTTGTCGAAGTAGCATCAATACTGACGCTGAGAATCATCAGGAGAGTCAGAATTAGAAAAAAGGGTAACTGATAGCTAGCTGTAAAAGAGCTTTTGCTTCTGACTACAGTATTCAGCAAAATTATGTCAGATTCTATCGGCATTGTGTTATATACATTCATTGTGTTATATACATTCAATGAAACGAAGACATAACAGTTGCGATGATGATTCGAATTCACACAGAAAATATTTTTATCTTGTAGCATAATTAGCTGGCAAAAATTTTCAAAACAATTTCTGGGGTTCGTATATAATCATAGCGCAACGCGGAAGTTGATAAACAGTAAGATTGTATGATATACTATATTAACGGAAAATACACTTTTTCTTACTAGTTAATTACTACAGCTACCGATGCAATACACTACGGATGAATTAAAGATAGTTATTCAGCAACAGAAAGAATTCCAGAAGATACTATTACACCTAGGATGTGCGTTGTGATGCAGTCGATATCTGCTCGGAACGAGAAATCGGGGAGTCGAGTTCGAATTCTAGTTACATTCCTAGCATTCATTTACGCGCAAATATGCTTGGGGAAGATATTAATCCGTCTCTTCCCCCAGTTATGTGTTAAATAAGGGCAAAGATTGGATTCTATAGCCTTGGCTGGCAACCAGTTTACCGCAGAAAGCAACGGCAATCTATTGCGCGATAATGTTCTGCCTAATCAGTCATGTCTCGAAAGAGACATGATCGCCCAAGCGTCTATCACACATGGCATTTAGTTGACTGACTATTACAACTAATCCAGCTGGAATGGATTGAATATAGAGAATAGATAAAGGCAACCTTGGAAAGCAAGTAACACGCAAAGTGTTAATTTTATTTTCGCCGGACTCAGTCGTTAACTGAAGCAGTGAATTCAATTATGTCCCAGAAGAAAACATTATGTCCCTATCATACTTCAGAAGGTACGAGACCATTTTCAAAAAATAATGTCAAGTATGATCAGATAAATCAAAATTACGTCTTCTGTTACGAAAATTTGCTCCACTGTACATAAAAAAATATCCGAATTTCATTTTGCCGAATACCCTAAAAGATTTATCATTTACCAAAACAGTGTCGATATTATCAAAGAGTTTGGTGCAACGGATTCATTTTTTATACACGCTAACAGTGCATGAACTAACTATGAAGATAAGGGTTTTGTTATATATGCTGGTTCAGCCAACCGTGAATGGGAAAACTTTAAACTGGATGTACTATCCACCGACATATTCAAATATCTAATCTTCATTAGTGTTAACATCGAGCAGTAATACGCTCTCAAGATCTTACGTACAGACTATTGAGGGAGAGCACTAAAGAATGGTCAGTTAAAGACACGACGCAGCGAAAACAGAATAAAATGGCACGTCAGTACAACTTTATCGAAAAAACAATACAGTAACAAATGCTTTCGGAAAGGATAGTCAATTTAAAACCAAAAACTGTTTTAACTGGGAAAAAGAAACATGTCACAACCGAAGGTACGACCAGTCAAAAAGCAACCAAAAATACAGAAATTAGATTCTTGAAAGTAGTTCAACCAGCTAAGAAGCTTGAAATTTCAAAAAAATAAAAATTTCGTGACAGCTAAAATAAATACCGCTACAATAAGTTTTCAATTGGACACTGGTAGCGATATTACATTTATTGATGAGCAAACTTAGAACAGAACTGGCAAGCCTAAGAATAGAATTAGTCGACCGAATGTCAAAAAAATTTTAAAAGAATTATAAAAATAACTCAATTCTGAGTTATCGCTAACACATTACGACCCGCAGCGACAAATAATAGTATCGTCGACGCGAGCGAATATAGCATAGGTGCGGTAATAGGTCATAAATTCGAAGTCGGTACAGTGAAAGCAGCTGCGTAAATTTCAGGAAGTTTTCAAATACAGAAAAATGCTCCAATCTAATTGAAAACGTCTAGCTTGCTTTAACTTTCTCTAAAAAAATTCACAAGATTATATTGGGAAGAAAACACATATGGAAAACTGATCATCGTCAATTATTAAGTATAGTCGGTTCTAGGAATGTGATTCTCACTCATACTGCAAACAGACTACAGCATTGGGCTATGATTGTATTGAACTATGACTTCAAGATATGATTTATATAATAAAAAATCTGGGACACGCAAATGGCTTGTCTAGATTGATATCAAAACGTAAGGATTTTGAAGATACTGTGATTGCTTCACTGAAAGCGAAATTCAAACACTTGTGTAAGAATTGCCTGTGGTTACAGACGATACCTAAATTCATTCTTAAAAGGAAATATTCTTTCGAAAAATAAGCATGAGTGACGTTGATTCGAAATGGAGTGAAACAATAATACATAATTTTTAATATGTAATAGTGCTTTTGTACGGGGAGTGGCAATTCCGTGGCCACTTCAAAAACAATATTTTGATACTGTTCCACGTACGACTTCGAGGGATAGGGAGGACGATATCCGTAATGAGAAGCTACTTTTATTGGCAACAGTTAGAGAATAATATTTTTAAAAAGTTAGTAAATGTGATAGTTATAATTCAG
The DNA here is from genome assembly GCA_037127315.1 of Ascarosepion bandense. Classification (NCBI taxonomy): domain Eukaryota; kingdom Metazoa; phylum Mollusca; class Cephalopoda; order Sepiida; family Sepiidae; genus Ascarosepion; species Ascarosepion bandense. The sequence goes on along the minus strand of JBBBDQ010001347.1, from coordinate 955,026 downwards.
CAGCAAAATCACCAACTATAATTTAACATACATAGCCGAGGACTGACAACCCGGGATTATGACTACATATGAATTTTGCTGAACCACTAAATGGTTTATACTATTTAATTTTGCTCGACACTTCACTAAATGGCACGAGATATTGAAGTGTAAACGATCTTTTACGACAGTACTGATTATGTTTTTCCATGAACTGTTTGCAAAGTTTTGAATACACTGTTGTATCCGATAATGGAACGCATTTTGCTTTAAGTGAGTTTTAAACTTTCCCCAAAAACTCCGCTGCAGAACACTTAAAACACCGATGTATCATCCGAAATCGTATGGTCAATGTGAGTGGTTTGTTTACACTTTCAAAAGGGAATTAAAATGTAAAAACTTTGAAGCTAAAGAAACGTCACGCAATAAATCTTGAGTGTATCGAATGACGTCAAATGCAAACGTCACGGTAAAAATGTCAACTGAAGAGAGGTTGTTTGTTAGGAGCTAGAGGTATTTTTGACAAATTACTTCCAATGAAAGGAAAGGAAATTAATTCGAAAATTTGAGAATACCAGACCACCTGCCTGTTGGAAATCTTCTTCTGTTGTTCCAATATTCAAGAACATGTGGTGAAACATCGGACCCCGCAAATTACCGCCCCATCAGCCTTCTTCCGATCTTCGGCAAAGTGTTCGAAGCCATTATCAATGCCGAGGTCGTTCAGCATCTCACAGCCCACGGGCTCCTCTTGGACAAAAAGTATGGCTTCCGCTTCACCAGGTCTACTGCTGATATGCTAACGACCATCACCGAGTATATATACAAGGCTCTCGACAAGAATGGTGAAGCCCGAACCATCGCCTTGGATATCTCTAAAGCATTCAACAGAGTATGGCATGCCGGCCTCCTACGGAAACTGCGAAGCTATGGCATAACTGGGCTTTTGTTGGACTTAATCCGGTCATTCCTCTCTAACCGCACACTGAAGGTGGTATTAAACGGACATGCCTCCCAAAACTACCGTACAAACGCGGGTGTACCCCAAGGGTCTATCCTAGGCCCTAAGCTCTTTCTAATCTATATCAATGATCTCCCCGATGATATAAGATCAAAAGTAGGCATGAACGCCGATGATACCACAGGTTACTCTCGCCTCGATCAAAAACCTAGTGTTGGTGACAAGGCGAACCTCGCTGCCGAGCTTGAGAAGGACCTCCAATCCGTGGTGGATTGGGGTAAGAAATGGCTCGTTGTAAAATTCAATTCTTCCAGAACGAAGCTGCTGTCAGACAACCGCACCTCCCTCCAATTAGCATGGAACAGGCTTGCCTCCCAGAGAGTAAATCACTACGCCTGCTTGGCCTGACACTCTCAGCAGACCTCAAGTGGAATGACTACATCGAATCCATTGCTAAATCCGCAGCTATGAAAGTCGGCTCTCTGTGCAGGGCCCGAAAATTCTTTCCGCCTGAATCTATCCTGCAATTATATAAATCCACCATCGGCCCGTGTATTGAGTACTGCTGCCACATCTGGTCGGGTGCCCTTTCTATTCTCTTCGGGGTTCTTGACAAAATACAGCGAAGAATCTATAATGTGATTCATACCGACTTGGCTGACCGCCTGCAGTCAATCTCTCACCGGCATGACGTGGCTTCCCTGTGCCTCTTCTATAAATACTTTCATGGCTTCTGCTCTGATGAACTTAAATCACTGGTGCCCCCTACATGTGAATTTGCACAAGATACTAAATTGGCAACTAGGTCCCACCCTTTTACAGTGAAACCAATGAAATGTAACCGCAATTTCTACTCCAACAGCTTCTTTCTTCGCACTTCTCGCCTATGGAATTCCCTACCGCATGCTTGCTTCCCCGATGGCTACAACCTCCAGGAGTTTAAATGTAAGGTCAATAGACACCTCCTAACAAACTAACTCACCCCCACTCTCTCCAACACTCTCCCTATGCTCATCCTAAGTCGTCTAACACCCTCCTTCTGACATTTCCCATACACAATCACGATTTTTAAAAAAATTAAGATTGGCGATAATGTTTTATTTAAAAACTTTAAGGATAAAGGATGATAAATCGTTAAAACATATCAATAAATGAATCAGTCTTATACATATCTTTCCAGCAAGCTCTCTAACCCCTTTAGGTTTATATATCTATATTTATCGCACTCTTTTCCTTCCTATCTATCTATCTATATATATATATATATATATATATATATATATATATATATATATAATTTATTTTCTAATATCTATTTATAAATAAGTGTCGATAGATTACAGGATACCAACTGTAATATCGAAGTTAGTGCAATAGAATATACATAAAATCGTATAGGAATGAAATTTAAGAAGGTAAAGTCTAAATGAGCATGCGGTTTTCTATCAAAAATATTTTAACCCGCAATGCCACACTGCATCGTTTTACTGCATAAGAATAAATCAATAGATACACATATGTCCACTAACATGATTTTGCACACACAGCTTTGCACGCGAATTTATAAACATGCAATCACAATCACCCAAACACATTCGCGCATATATATATATATATATATATATATATATATATATATATATATATGTATAAACCTGATCAAGATAAACTATGAAATCACTACCTATATCCTTAAATGCCTATAATTAATAACAGAAACCATTGGTTTATTCCAGTGGCTTCCCATATTTTATATTTCTTGTTTTCACTCTCGCCTATTCATGTGTGACGGCATGAACTGTGCGACATTTGCTATGAGCGTGTTAAATGCACGATTTTATTGTTGCTTGGAAATCTTTCATGTAAACAAAAACAGTTTGTTATCATTGTTTGTCCTTGTTTAAATATATAATGTAATTTGATATCTTTGAAAATGGCTTATGTAAGTCGAAAGCTCAAATTGGATTATTAAAAATTATGTATCAATATTTTCATTATCGTTTTTCATTAAATGATAATGCTGTTAAACTTATCAGAGAATATGAAAAAGATTTACAAAAAGTAGACAAAACTCGTCTACATTATTTAATTGAACATGCATTAATATATATATATATATATATATATATATATATATATATTCTAATCATATACTGTTAAATATAGGAGACAATGAATGTCTATTATGTTTAATCATGAGCCGTTCTAAACGTTGTATTTTACATTCAGTTGAAAATAAAGACAAAAATCTCAAACATTTGGATATTTTTTTATTAATTTGCTTCTAAGCTTTCGGCTCCCATGAGCCATCTTCAGAGAGGTTATTTAGACGGTAATACAATAACATCCACCATCACCGAAGAAAGCTTAGAAGCAAAATAATAAAAAATTATCCAAATGTTGGAGAATTTTTGTCTTTATTTTTACCTGAAATTAAAGCCAAAATACGACGTTTAGAACGGCTCGTAATTAAACATAATATATATTCATTGCCTCTTATATTTAACAGTATATGTTTAGAACATTATTTCCCTCCTCGATACACTATATATATATATATATATTCCTCTCTATGTGTGTGTAGTGTGTTTGTGTAGGGAGAGAGAGGGTATGTGTGTTCTGTCTCGTATTTGTGATAGAACCGAATCTTCCACCGGTTTTATAGACCGATTTTCGAGTTTGTTTAAACTTAAAAACTTCGTCTACTTATTAGAATGAGGAGGCTGACCCTTCCTCACTTGAATGATTGTTGCTACACAATCTTCTTGATTCTTGCTCGCTGTGAATTGAAATAAAGGAATATCAAAACCCTTTTTTATTGCTTGACATATAGCAGCACTCTTTCTAAATGTGCGTGTGTGTGAATTTAAATTTTATGAAAAACGTTATCATATTTCTTATTGTTTCAGTTAGTTTCTATTATTGTTACAGATTTCTTTTCAGTATTTCTTTCAAGCTTGATATTAACCTCATCATCAAGCGAGATCATCCCGCGAGATATTTTATTTTTTATTTTGCAAGTAAGACTGATTTCTGCCTTCGCCTTATATTCAACAGCGTTACATCGTGATTCTCGCTCTCGTCTGATATGCCGACAAGATTCGAGGAGCTTCCCGCCGTTTGATGACATGTTTTTGACCGCCCTGGCGTGTATTAAGAACAACACGGGAATGGTAGCGCATGAAAACATTTGCCTTGACGTTTTTACATTAACTAGTCTGGCAATATCGCATGTCGTGCCAAGTGCAGAGAGGAAACGTTTCGTGATAAAAAGTCGAGCGATTGCACGACTTTTACTCTGAACCGACTTTACTAAAAACATGCTGAACTTCTACTCGAGTACTTCTTTCTTTTCTAACTGAAATGTTCAAGACATTTTGTAAAGCGTATTGACAAAATACTTTCTTTTTGTATAAGTATTTTGCTGATGATTGTTCTAACCTTGATTGTTATAGGCATTCATATCAGTAAAATAAAACTGGTAATCGAACATTTATCAGATTAAACCATAAAAAAAACTCGTGCTGAGGTAAAATCAACGCTACACAGCCGACTGCTGTTAATCTTCGAATTAGGTTTACACTATTAGTGATAAATTATTTCTTAACTATTTGGAATGTTCAGATAGAACGTGTTTGCGATCATTACGGTGGCAGACAGATTCAAATTTAATAATCATGTTTTTTAGCAGTAATCTCTCTTTCATATATGTTTAATTGAAAATGGCTGACAAAATTATACAGGTTCCTTGTCTACGGTTTTAGGTAATTTCATAATCGTGGATTTCGGCAGCAATCCCTCTTTTATACAAATTTCGATGTCATTTGTTTATATATATATATATATATATATATATATATATATATATATATATATATATATCTGCTTTATATTTTTGGGCATATATTTTTCAGTTTTATGAACGATATATATATATATATATATATATTGGTCATAAATCTTTAAAAACGGCTGGGTGATAAATCCCAAATGATTCTATTTTTTATTTGATATCAACACTGATCTAGCCAGAGTACTCAATGTAATTTTTTTCAGCGCCAATATTTATACGATAATAATTTAAAAGTTATAATATCGGTAGGCCATTTACACTGGTACATTTAACCAACCATCTTATCAGAGAGACCAAAACATTATCGGAAAATATGGTTAGTTAAATTTACCCGTCGAAATGGCAACCCGATATAAGAATTTTGAATTCATATATATATATATATATATATATATATATATATATATATATAGAGAGAGAGAGAGAGAGAGAGAGAGAGAGAGTGTTAAGTTGTGATATATTGTCTTGATTAGAATGTTGTTTTTTAGTTATTTTACTAATAAAAATATTTTGACAAGGAAGTTTTTTATTGTAAAGTGCTCGATATCACGTTCATAGTTTTAGTATAAAGAAATGCAGCCCTGATGAGTGAAGTCATCATAACGATGTCCTCCCGAAACATTGAAGTCGGCATTAACCTGTTCAATTAAAGTAACAATTTCTTTGCCCTACAACCAAAGATTTATATATATATATATATATATATATATATATATATATATATATACTACGTGCCATAATTATTAGGCCACCCTAGTGTTTTAAGAAATTATATATTTGTTACTATTTTTTAGTATTTATTGCCAAGTGATAATTGTATATAAAAATAGAATGTTTTTTTCCTAATATTGCACAATAACATGTGCATCAAATGAATTTATAATTATTCAATAGTCACATCTATTGCAGGTTCATCAATGAAGAATGAAGAAAATTTAGGGTGATTCGAATGAATTCGTCTTTGCTTCCTTTCCGTAAAATTTTGCAAAGTAATAATAACAAACCAACCATTCTATTTTAATTTGGCAATAAATACTGAAAATAATATGAAATACATAATTTCTTAGAAAAAACTGTGGTGGCTTAATAATTATGACCGGTTGTGTGTGTGTATATATATATATATATATATATATATATATATATAGTGTGATGGACACATTGTCATTATTAAATATTTTTAATTTTACGTATCCGCATTGTTTGTTTTGAATTTTGTCGACTAATCAGTCTAATAGGGTCAGTTGCGCACTATCTGTGGATTAAAGAGCTCCATGACCTAAGTCTCTTCGCCAGAAATTGGTTAACCGCTTGTTGTACTCCTTAGAATTCAGGCCGGAAGCTCCAATACGAACATTTCATTGTGTTTGGTTCTCAATCTGAGGACAGTTCAGAGGATTCGGAAATATTTGGAAATTTCTAATGATTATTGCACAATGTTAGCAGTGATGACTAATCATAGTGCTCTTATTCTTCCATTCATCTTGTCACAAGGCCTCAGATTCAACACGGAGGCCTACATTGTGCTTTGAAGCGATAGTGCTTCCCTGGACGAAAAGGGTCTTTGCTAGAAAACATTATATCTGGCAACAGGACGCTTACCAAGCCGCACACACAGGTGAACCTAATCATGACTAACAGACAATTTCTGTGATCACATCAGCTTTTTAATCTGGCACTTTTTAATCTCCCCAGTATGCAACACACTTGATTATTATATGTGGGTCACAGTTGAGCGAAAAACTATCAAAACTCCTTTTAACTCCAAAGATGAATTGAAGGCAAAGATTATAGCGGAATTCACCAACTTAAACAAGGAGACCGCTTTGGAGAGTTGCAGGAGATTCTAAATTCGTCAGGAGGCTTTGGTTGAAGCAAATGTCAATTCTATGGAATAAATTTGCTCTAGAGTTTCAAGATAACTTTGTGCAAGTTTAATAAATATTTCGCTTAAAATGAGAATGTCTGATTTAGTTTTTTCCGTAATTTAAACAACACTTCATCTATCGCAGTTCTCTGTATATATATATATTCACCGTGCGATTGATAAGTAATTTAGACAACAATTTGTCATCGCACCATGTATCTACGAGCGTCATTCGATAAATAGGGTTTATTTTTCTAATACAAATAAATGCTTACTTTTCTTAATTTTCTTTTTTCAATCTAGTCTCCCATCAGTGTCACACACTTTTCCCATCTGTGCACAAGCTTCCGTATTCCCTTAGCGTAAAAATCTTTGGACTGATGTCTCAGCCAATCGCTCACAGCACTTTTGACTTCATTGTCACTTTCAAACTTATTTAAACAATTTAGCCCACTTGTAGACATTTTTTGTTGAAACTTGTAGAACCATACACAGTTGACATTCTCCTATGAATTTCAACTGGTTTGCGCCCTTCAGCAACCAAAACTTGATAACTGCTCTCTGTTCAATCCTGGAGCATGCTTCTTGGTCAGCCGTCTTTGTTAATCTCCAAAACTCTCAAAGTTTTTTTTTCAATCTGCAAAAAAATTAAATCCCTTTGAAAAAGAAGTAAAGGAAAAAAAATTCAAAAATTAAGCTTCTATCTGTATTAGAAGACCTTACACCGAAAAATTCACCTTATTTATTGAATGACCCTCGTAGAAGTACTTATACCAAAAAATTCACCTTATTTATTGAATGACCCTCGTAGAAGTCCTTATACCAAAAAATTCACCTTATTTATTGAATGACCGTCGTACAAGCAGACGAAAAAGAGGACACGCTGAAATTCTGAAACTCTAATTACATCAAAATATAGATCTCTTTAGTCTGATAAAGTCCGAAAAAATGAAACGCATCAAACTATTTTTATTTACACCTTTGCCATTAGTTCCTCATCATTCTTTCCTATATAAAAATATCTGTTATTTTCTACAATTTCGTGTACTTTTATGTGGACGACATCAGTTGTCATTGAGGTGTTCTTCAGATGTTCTTAGACTTATTTATCTGTCAGACTTAGAAATTAAAATGAACAAAAATGCATGCAAGACATAATCATGTGCCTAGAGGAAACCTCAATACTGCGATTATAGATTTTATTTTCTAAAACTGCAAGGATTCTGATAAAGGAAAAGTACATATTTGTGATCAGTAATCCTTAAAAAGTAGACAATAAAATATGTTCGCGTACACGGCCGAAACTTGTTTAATACTGGCAAATTATTGTCTGTATAAAATAAATAGCAACTGATGTTTGTGTGTGTGTCTGTTTATCTGTCTGTATGTCTCTATTTGTTTCAGCCCTTTTAGTTTAGTTTTTGGTTTTGATTTGGCTCTAAGTAGATATAATTGTAGTTCTTAGTCTAAGCCATGATACCATTTACTCAGAGGACTTATTTAGCCTTCAAAATTCAGTTTACGACGAAAAACCTTATTTGATATCGATACCAGGAAATCAAAATTTGACTTATGTCCATTCATTTTTCTTTCAGTCTACGGTTTCACTTTAACTGGAAACAACTATTGTATTTAGTCTTTCATGCTAACGTCCAAAGAGTCTGAGCTCCAGGACCATGGATTAGTTTTAAAGCTTTTATTACACCCGAGCAACGCCGAGCTATACTGCTAGTATATATATATAAAGGAATAAAAAGAGATAAAAAAAAAACTTCTTGGCTGACACGTTTCGTCCTCTGAGGGACTTTATCAGAGCAAATGTTGGATTTATTTTGTTGCGCGTCTTTACAAAAGTGAAGGTGTCATCGTGTTGTCAAGGCGTTTAAGATTGGCAATGCTCATAAATGCATATCAAATAGTTGAAAATTCAGTAAAAACATATGGAAAGCACAAAGTGGTTTTATTCAAATACTTGCAAATGGTAAGTCATACATTTATTAAATATTACTAGCTTAATTTTGTCTGACCACCTATTTAATGTTTTGACCTTAAAGATTTAAAAGTGAAATATAAAAATGATTTTAACCTTCAAAACAAAATCTAAACATTGAACTTCAATATGCTCTTTAATAATTACATGAAATATAAAATAATATACATAATTTTAAGAAAATTTTAGTTTGAAAATCAAAATATATTTAAAAACTGAAGGATATGAAAGAAAGAAAAAGTTTCTGCTTACATTTTTCAAATCATTTCTCCCAAACCAAGACAATGTAGCTCCTGAGATTTAAGGTATTTCAGGAAGAGAAAAGATCTCAATTGAAATTGCATTTACATCCTTAAAGATAGTATATGACAGGGATGCAAGGAACTAGACGAGAATTCTACAGACAAAAAGTACAACTAAATAAATTATTAGAAAAAGACTTACGTTTACATCCACCTATTGCAATAGACCCAATTGCTAAGCAAGTAGTCCTCCCGATTTCAGGATTTTAAAATAAGTTATCCACTGCTTTCCTCTATCTATTTTCCCCTCTATCTGGCCTGTTAGTATCGAAGTACCAAGGATGAAAGAAAATAATTATGCCATAAATATACCCATAGAAAAGACGCAGGAATACAAAGTCACATAGGTTGGAAAGTGCTAAAGTCGAATTATGACCCATATAGGTTACGTTGCCGTTTTTGGATTATTATGAAAATTTCAAGATGTAGAGCCGGAACATGAGACAGAAAATAGCAACAATATCCAATGTATCAACGAATGAAACATTTGTGAATGTGCAAGATTTATAACGGCGTGAAATATAACTTTCTGGCACGACCGAGTAGATCAACTTTTCTTTTTGTAGACCTAGCAATATATTCAATCTAATCATTTTTATTCATATCAGTGGTAAACGTGAAACCAATGAGTTGCTCTCCACGAAGTTAACATCAGCCTTACTGGAAGTTAAAAATAGTTCTCTATAATGAGTACAAAATTCTATTGTCGTTTTAGAGTTTTTAATATTTTCAAGTCATTTTTTGCCGCAGTTAACTGATTGGAGACCTTCAGCTACCACTGTAATTTTTTTGGATTTATCTTATATCTAAATCCTGAAGAATGTGAAACAAAGAAAAATGTTCTGTCATTAATTCGAAAAGTTTGTGCTTACTTTCTTTTTAATCATTTCTCCCCAACCAAGACGGTGATGCTCCTGTGATCGTACTAGTGACCAGTTACTATGTAATTATTGTGACGATAAATGTATATACTTGTATGTTTAAAGCTATAGGAGTCAGTCTACAGTATTTATATTATTGTCCTCATCTTAGTTGTCATTGGTATGATGTTTCGGTGGTTGAACAAATGCCAACATCGATGAGGACAATAGTCCGAATAATGTAAATACTGTAAATACTACATCATCTCGGAAATGTAGACAAATACGAAAGAAATCGGTTTGCTCTGTTCTTCAATCATGATAACAGCCAGTCAGTCAGTTCAGTGATTTACGTGATACACGCTTGGTCGATCATGTCTCTTTCGATTTCTGAATGACTCGGTAGAAAATTTCCACGCAGAAGTTTGCCGTTTCTTCATGCAGTAGACTGGTTGCCAATCAAGATTATAAAAGTTGGTTCTGCTATTTAATCCATAAGTGAAAGGGGTGGAGAGATAGATTGATTTCTTTTTAAGGATACTTGAGGGCAAATCAAAGTAATGTCAAACTGGGCTCTCCGATTTCTCATGTATTAAACCAAAAACGCACGTTCACACATGACCCAGAGTTTTCTGTTTCACTGACTGAACTACATCAAATATATGAACACTTCTTTAGTTTGGCTAGAAACAAAATAATGCGAACGAGTTCTCTGGATAAATATTTTGGCTGAACATCACTTTCCCTCAAAAACCATTTTTCTTCTATGCGCCTTGTGCTTTCAGGGCGTAGACGATCATTGCCTTCCACGTCTCCCTATCTCTGGCGGCTCTTAGCACGCTTTCTCCTGTGACACCTTGCAGCATCCGTTCTGTCATCCACCTGCTCAGGCCCTTAAAATAAGTTATCTGCTGCTTTCCTCTGTCTATTTTCCTCTCTCTCTGGCCTGTGAGTATCAGGTTCTCCAAGCTCTCCTTCCTCATTGCATGTCACAGTAACTTCGGTTGTCTCTTGCTGATGCTTAATATTAATTTTCTTCTCGTTTCCATTCTTTCCAAACGTCGAATTCAAAGAAACATCAAGCCAGCCAAAATGGTTTACCGGCCTGCTGCGTTTTTCATTCACACTTTATCATTTAGTAACATACAAACCTGTTAATTGACACTGTTCCTACTGACAAATCGCAAGCATTTATTCGCTTTTTTGCGCATTATCAGTTAAAAGATGTGTTAATGAATTTAAAAGCGATTTTTAAATTGTAGTCTTGCTGCGAAACTGTAGTTGTAAACACATCTCTTTTTCATCATATATTTTAAGTAAAATTTAATATGTTTGTCAGTACCGAGTGCAATAATCGTTAAATTAACGAATTCACATGATGTTTTTAAATTTACCAGCTGTTTTTTTCTGAAGATTTTTTCCTGTAGATTCTTAATTAAATTAGAGTTGACAGGTGTTGACAGGTCATCAATATATCATAGAACGCGAATTAATTTGTGATTATAAAAACGATTCAATTAAAAACAGATTTAATTATTTTATGTACACAGAATATTTTTTCTTTTACCGCTTAATTATTTTCTTATTTTTTTCAATTAATATCATAATTAAGACATCAAAAAGGATATTTAAAATTTTGCGACACGATTTTAAGTTTTAATTAAAATGTCCAGAGTCAGAGAAAAAAATCACAAAACCAAAAGACGTTAGTTGATTTAAACAGATTATTTTGGAAATGTTATAGAACAATTAACACTTTGAGCGCTCTTCATCTTTGTACTGTTGACGCTCAATGGTAGGCCAGTGAAAAGAACGAATTCTCTTCTTTTCTATGCGCCGACTTCATTCAGAACTTGGGCGATAATTGTTCTCCACTGTTAATATGCGTTGTGGTCCAGTGGACATCGACTTGGAACGAGAAATCGGAGAGCCGAGTTCGAATTCCAGTTAAATTCGTTGCAATCATATACGCACAAATGCCCTTAAGAAAGGTATTATTCCGTCTCTTCCCTCCAGCTATTGGTCAAATAACAGAACAGATTGTGTTCTGTAGCCTTGGTTGGCAACCAGTCTATCGCAGAAAGCAATGGCAACCTACTGCGGGATAATCTTCTACCCATAAGTCATGTCTCTTTCGAGACATGATCGCCCAAACGTGTATCACGTATGGCACTTAACTGACTGACGGACTGTTACTTATTCCTTGTAGCTTTTCTTTCGATGCTTCTATCTACCTTTTTTGAAATTTTAGATAGGTTACTTACTGTTTCTCTTGGTCCTTCTCGCCTTAAATATGTACTGTGTGCATTGGATTCTCTAAACACAGTTTCCACTTCATGAGTCCTAAATAACACATACACTGCTGTATTGACTTATTGGTATTACATAGCAATTAATTACGCCCTGTTTTCTAATACTTTGCTTTTCTTTTGGAAGGCATATTTTGCTATCCCAATTCGACTTCGGATTTCGCTCTCACACTTTTCGTCATACTCCCATATAATTAAATTTATGTATTTGCTTGATTCTAGGAGATATACTTGCTTAATTTACATATCTCTGAAGAATTTTCGCAGAAAAGAGAAAATGCAACACTTAAGTCTGACATTGCATTGGGATAGCAAAGTGCTTTCGAAAAGATAAGCAAGTTATTAAAAACCAGAATTTTGTTTAGAAATATACAGAAACCTACTTAACTGTTATGTAATATCAGGACTCCAATATCGTAGAGGGTTCTTGTCATACCTTTCACAGAAAAACAAAATATTTTAAGCAACACAAATGTGGTTTTACAGACAGTAACTGTGGATAATATGGACTGAAAATTAGAGAAACACCAAATAGAATAAACATGGAAATTATATTTAATATCAGAAATAGTTGTGTAAATGGGTGACAGAATTTGTTTTAAAAGTGATAGCAAAATTACAAAATGTGATACAAATAATAGGAAATCGCGAAGAATCATGATCACAAACGGACAAAATGGACACAACACAAAAAAGAAAAAGAATTAGTTTGTTTGTTTTTGAGGCTTAACGACCATTCAATCCTTATGGGATCATTTAAGGTCATAACCAATGATTTTGGGTAAGGTTATTTTATTTTTACAACATTTTTCTTTTCACGATTCATTGGGATTTGTTTTTTTTAAGAGCAGGGTACCCAAGTTCTATCCTTGTTATTTAACCCATAACTGGAGGGAATGGACGGATTAATACCTTTCCCAAGGGTACAAGTGCTTAAGTGAATCCAGGGTATTCAAAGGAATTCGAACTCGGCTCACCGATTTCTCTTTCCGAGCCGATATCCACTGCACCACAACGCACATCCGTCACTATACGCTTACAGCAGCTGGTATTCCCAAGCGATCACCCATCTAAGTACTGACCAGGCTCAACGTTGCTTAACTTCGGTGATCGAGCGAGAACCAGTGTAGAAAAGAATTAGTAGCTTGCAAGTTGGACTGTTCATCTTGCTGATGACCATACATTTTATATTCTTAGAATTAATAGCTAGACCATTCTTGCTATGATGATAAACTACATCCGGCAGCAAAGCCTCTGTATGCAGAAATTGAACTCACATTCTTTGGATTAATTCACTGGATCTAACCACCAGTTTGAGAAGACAGAGCCCAGTGTATAAAAGCGGGGGTTGAACTCAGTGTCTTGAACCAAAGAGTTGGGAGTTCAATAACTAGATACAGCAGAGGTGAACAAAAATTTAGTGAGTTGATATAAAAAGATACTGAGACATCTGGATGAGACATTTTTTATAATCATATCGTCCCAAGCAAAGCAGTTTACTGCCACTGGTACATAAAGTGTTACATAGGAGGAAAGTTATGAGAAAGAGTGACAGGTTATAGGGGCTGTAAGGAAGTGGGTAAGAGACGGATGAGAATATTGATGAGACCACTTTCAATGGACGGAGAAATGAGCATGAGAGAGAAGATGCAGGTTAGTGAGATAGGTGATTTCTATTGACTTTATATTTACATTCTTGGAGATTGTAGCTGTCGGGGAAGCAAGTAAATGGAAGGGAACCAACTTAACAGGCGCGGAAGTGCGAAAAAAGAAGCTGTTGGAATAGAATTTGCGTTTAAATTTTTATTGATTTCTGAAACAAGAATAATCTACCCCTCTGAACAAAAGAAAGGATTCAGTTTAAAATTCCAAATCTCATGAAGAAGGCCGGAGTGTACAACGGCCGAAACGTTGAGCATGTGGCAAAAATATGAAAACAAAATTCCGAACAATAAACAGTGTAAATACTTACCAAAATCTTGTTAGAAACAAAGGAAATAGTACTGAACTTTTATATAGTATAATTCCTACTGGAAGTGAATGTTAGACAATCTCCTCATAGATGAAGAAGACATCATTCTTCTCATCATCCATCTCTTCAGATAGATGATGAGAATACTTTTTACCTAACATGAAGTTCTAAAGATAATGGCAACAAAATGACTTTTATGCTTAACATCAAGAAGTGACAATTTAATTTTTTTAAATGTATAATGAGGAAAGACTGTTTGGAAAATGTAAAACTCGCAGGATAGTAAGATATTAATGTAAGAGAAATATAAGAAAGCAACGCACAACTTATCAGGAGAGCTTTAGCAAATGTATGGTGGGGCAGGTTTTAGGAGAGATTACTTTCTTTATTGATATAACATCTTAAGGTAATTAGCTTTATAGAAATGCATAAATTAATAACATCCAAATTTTGCAAGTAGGAATTTTCCACGGGTTAGTTGTAAGGGAGAGTATAACTGACCTGAAAATAACATTTTAACAAACATTTGAAAGTATACATATCAATTTTAATTTTTTTTATCGTTTCACCCCAAGAAAGGCGTTACCGCCACTGATGCAAATGGGGCTACATAAGAGTAAACGTTTACACAGGAGGAGAGTGAAGAGAAAAACGAACCATTTGCACGCGATGGTCAGAGAAAGGGCAAAGAGAAAGATGGGAATACAGGTGTGATGATAGTTGCGAAGGTAGAAAGAAAAGAAAAGAATAAGATGTACGGGGTGATGTACTGTATAAAGAACTGGAGTCAAGTGGATAAGAGATGGGTATTAACATTGCATTTAAATTCCTGGAGGTTGTAGCCGTCAGGAAAGCAAATATATGGAAGGGAGTTCCACAGGCAATAAGTGCCAGAAAGGAGCTGCTGGAGTAGAATTTTCGGCTGGATTTGGTAGATCTAACTGTAAATGGGTGGGACCGTGTTGCCAATCTGGTTGCACGAGTAAATTTATCTGGCAAGAGCACCAGAGACTTAAGAAGCCATATCCCACCGGTGTGAAAGTGGCTGGAGTCGAGCTGTCAGGTCGGGAACTATCTCATTACAGATTCTCCTTTGGTGCCTGTCGAGAACACTGAGATAAACACCAGGGGCACTCTAAGGTTACATATAAAGCACATAAAACAGGTGTAGAAAATTCTAATTAATTTTGATAATCCGCCATATTTGGTTTAATATTCTAAAACAACCGGAATCCTTTTTTTATTTTTTATTTTTACGTGGAAAGTGTGTATGGTTTTGATAGCATCTATTATTTATAATTAACCACAAGGTCTCAATTTGTGTTAGTGACAAAGACAAAATATAATTTGTTTTTAATGACATGTCCTTTCATGGTGTAAATCATCATATCTCTCAGGACATTCCATTTCTTTATTATCCGCGAATTATCATGGATTAAAATGATGAATTAGTTTCTCTTTGATCTTTCACTGTTTTGAATTAGACGACATCTTTCTGTCTGCTAAACCAAGTTTTCCCATTATTAGTAAAGAAGAATGGATTATTTTGCTATGGGCATATGTGCAAATGTTAACGTTATGGAATAGGCTGATGTTTAAACTCGGGTCGCTGATTCCACTGAATGATATGCAACCTCACTGAACATTCGCAATCAGTCCTGTTTCTTTGATTGGTTGCTATATTACATTGGAGATCCGAATCATATGTGTTATTTAACCCATAACTGGAGCTTGAAAGAAGAAAATGATACACGCCTTTCACAAGTAAGCTTCGATTTTAAAATCATTTGCTCTTTCAATTTTTTTCCTTGGCTTTTTATTTTAATTATTAGGCCACTCCAGATTTTATTAAAAGGAACTATGTATTTCATACTATTTTTCGTATGTATTGACAAATGAAAATAGAATGGTTTTTTTGTTATTATTAATTTCAAACATTTTACAAGGCAAGGAAGCAAAGTTGAACTCGTTCAAATCACCCTAAATGTTTTTCCTTCTTTCATTGATGAAACTGCAATACAAGTAATTATTAAATATTTATAAATTCATTTGGTGCATATGTTATTGTGAAATATTAACAAAAAACATTCTGTTTTCATATACAATTGATCTTCTTCTTCTTATTATTATTCTATTGCCCTGTCCTTTCAGGACGTAGGCGATCATGGCTTTCCACGTCTCCCTATCCCTGGTGGCTCTTCCATCATCCACCTGGTTAGGTCCTTCAAATATGTTATCCGTTGCTTTTCCTTGTCTCTTTTTTCCTGTACCTGGCCTGTTAGCATCAAGTTCTCCATATATTCCTTCCTCATTGCATGTTCCAGGAACTTCAGCAGTCTCTTCCTGATGCTCACTATTAATTTTCTTTTCGTTTCCATTCTTTCCAACACCTTATCATTGCTCACATGCTCGATCCATGATATTCGCAGCATCCTTATGTAGAACCACATTTCAGTTGCTTCAAGTCTTTCTTTCATATTTGATGATATTGTCCAGCATTCCTTGCCATATTGAAGAACTGACAGCACATAGCAATCCAGTACTATATTCCTTGTTTCTAACGAAATTGTCCTTTACCTTAATACTTTCGTCAACTTCTGGAATGCTTCTTTCGCCACGCTAATTCGCCCTTGGACCTTGGTCTGGCACTGTCCGTCTCCCAGGTAGTTAAATTTTTGTACCTGCTTGATTCTAGTACCCCCGACTTATATTCGGCATATTGGGCTGCCCTTTTTCAGTTTTCTTGCAGTTTATTTGTAGTCTTTTTTATCACTCTCTTCAGCTACCTTCTGTAGAAGGTCTTGTAATTTACTTTCTGTGTCTGCTATTATCTGCCTACCTTAGGTTGTTTAAATTGTGGCCTCCGATGACAAATTCAGGTATAACTTCTAAGGTCCTCAAAATATTCTCCCTGTACAATTTGAACGAATCCGGTGAAAAGACACATCCTTGTCTTACGTCCCTTTCTATCTTTGTATAACTGCTGAATTCATTACCTGTCCGTATACAAGAGATTTGCTGCCAGTAAAGATCCTTGATTACTTATAAGACTTTTCGAAATATGTCAAGGTCGCCGAGCATCTCCATCAATTCTGCTTCTCGTTCTATTCGTCAAGATTCGGACGATCAGTTTTGTTATATGGCTCATTAAACTGATGGTTCTGTGGAGTTAGCAATCGTTTGCGCCTGGCTACTTAGGTAGTGCTATGAAGATCGACTTGCTGAGGTCATCTGGTATTACACCACTATTATAAATTTCATTTATTATTTCTGTAATTTTCTCTATATCAAATTCTTTCAGGGCTATCAGCAGATCTATGACTCTACCGTCTGGTCCAGCTGCTTCAGTTTGGCTATTGTAGATTCCACTTCACATTTTAATATTGCCGGTCCGTCCTCATCTTTGCTTATTATTGGTTGCTTTCTCTCGTCGAGGAAAATATTTTTTATATATTTCATCCTATCGTTGCAGTATTTCCTCTTTCTCCAATATGATTGTTCTATCCTTGGATTTTATACATCCTGTTGAAGTGCAGGTTTTTTGTCCTGTCAGTTCTTTTATTTCTTTATGCATGTCTGCTTTATTATTCCTGCTCAATCTCTCTACTTCTGCACATTTGTCATTGAGCCATTCCTCTTTAGCCTGTGTGCATTTTCTTCTTATTGTATAGTTCCCTGTACTCCATTCCATGTCTTGATATATTTTCTGCCTCCATTTCATCATGTTCGGAATCTCTTCAGTCATCCATTCTTTTTTTCGTCTGCGCCTAATTTCCTTCCGGGCAACTTTGTTTGCTGATGTAACTTTTGCTTCCTTTAGCGTGTCCCATTTTGAATGCCCTTGTCCATTTTTTCTTCGTATTTGATTTTCACGCTGTTAGTGTATTCTTTTTTGTAGGTTGAGGTCATTCATGAGCGTGTTGTATTTCAGTTTTGTGCTGGCTTCTTCAATCTCTGGAGTTTCACCTTTAGTTTGCAGATAACTGGGACGTGGTCACTTCCACAGTCAGCACCTGGATAGGCTTTGCTTTGAAGCATTGCATTTCCGAATCTGCTGATTATGGTTATGTAGTGTATGTGTTTTTTTTTCTTGTGTGTCACCTCCTGGACTTCTTTATGTCCATAGTCGTCGTGGGTGTTCTTGAAACCAGTTCTTAGTTTTTACCTGGTCATTTGCTATGAACCATTGGACCCGATTTTCTCCTCATTTGTTGCGGATTCCTAAACCAAAGTTGCAAGTTGTCATATCTTCCCTCTCTTTTCCTACTCTGACATTCACACCTCATGATGATCCTGATTTCTTGGCTTTTATATTAAGCCTTGGCCTTCTCTAGAGTGGAGTAAAAAGATTATTTTTCTTCCTCGGTGCTTTGTGTTTTTGGTGCATATATGACTACAATTGCTATGTTGAACAGTCTCCCTTTCAATTTGATCAGGAGAACTCTTTCGGAGAACTGGCAGTATTCCAAAACACATTTCTTCATTTCTTTGTCCAGTATTAAGTCGATTCCTTTTTCATTATTTTTGCCTCCTGCGTATATTACCCTATGGTTGTCGCTGTTGAAGTTGCCATTATTTGTCCATCTAGTTTCGCATATTCCCAGAATATTGATTTTCAGTCTGTTCATTTCCTGCTTGACATTCTCTAGTTGTCCGCAGTTGTTTAACGTCCTGACATTCCATATAACCAAGGTAATCCTTTCTTTGTTGCGCACAGTCGCAGGGTAACGGTCCAGAGACACCTATTGCTCCTGTCATTCCTTCTCGGTCGAGAAACAGATTTTAGGAAAAACTGTCCCCATTACGCCGTTGGTGCTAACAGTCGCCGAATGACGGTCAGGTGACACCTGTTGCTCATGTCGGTCCTTACCGGGCGAGGAATTGCTCCTTTTGGAAGAAACCCCCTTCCCGCCGTTAGGTTTAATATATTTTCGTTGTATAGCCATGATTGTACGCAGGATAGATAGATAGATAGATAGATAGATAGATAGATAGATAGATAGATAGATAGATAGATAGATAGTGGAGTGGTATCCTGTTACCTTCTCCACGGTTATTTATTGAGACACCACTTCTAGTTAGCTAGCCGTTGACTCATCAAGAGTTCCTCCACCCTTTGTAGGTTTAATTATTTTATCCTACCGGACTGCTAACATCCAGTAAAACAAAAACTAAAAAAAAGGTGTGGTGGAAGAAAAAACATAAATATTAAGTAGATACTTAGTATAAGTTCAAACAAATAGTCATGTAAAAAAATGTTTTTAAAAACTTAGCATCACATATCCAATAAGCAGAAGATATTTTCTTTGAAATTTCGTCCTTTCTCAAAGAGAACTTCTGTTTTATTTGGATAATTCCGGCCAATGCATATTTTGCCATACCACGTGGTCTAATAGTGGGCGACAGAGAGACGAATTATAACGCTATTAAAGATTTCACATTACAAAAATCAATTTTAAATTAAACATTCATATATTTATAAACATGAGAACAACAAAAAGAAAGAAAGAAAATAATTCTGAAAAGAAAATATTAAAAACAAAGCATGAAAAACAGTGAAACGAAGAATTTTTTTTTACCTAGTACTCTAAGCTACCAAAAAGAACCACAAATGTTTGCAAAAACTTAGCATCATATATTCAGTCAACAGAAGATATTTTGTTTGAAATTTCGTCCTTTCTCAAAGAGACATTCTGTTTCATTTGGATAATTCCGACCAATGCATATTTTGCAATACCATGAGGTCGAAGGGGGGGGGGGGGGGGGCGCAGAGAGACGAATTATAACGCTGTTAAATATTTTATATTACAAAATCAATTTTAAATTAAACAGTCATATATTTATAACAACAAAAAGAAAAAATTGCAATAAATACTAAAAAATAGTATGAAATACATCATATCTTGGGTGGCATAATTATTATGGCAGATAGTGTTATTTGCGAAAATGTTTAATAATGAAAAAGCAATACATACTATGGCACAAATTGCGTTACAATCTTTACTATTTAGATAATATTGAATGCAGTCATATACATAGGGATTTTATATGTATCTTTCAAGGCTGAAAGTGCGGGGCAACAAGTGAGTATCAAACTCACTACTCAGTCGTAAGTGTTCTAGTGAGACAAGTTTGTTAAACATTATATCACACCGAGATGACAAAAAGTTGATTTTTTTAGCGGAGTATAAGTGCGGTACAAGGCTGAAAGCATGGGGCACCCAATGCATATCGAGCTCACAACTCAACCGTAATTGTGTTAGCACGACAAGCTTACTAAACATTGCATCACGTCGAAGTCACTCAACCATCTAAATATAATTGAATGAGTCATCGGATTTAACTTAATATTTACCTACAAACTATTTCCTAGATTTAGTTTCGTATCTTTTTTTCCGTCGTATGTTTTCTAGATTAAATCTGCAGTTTTTTCGAATAAAACAAGAGTGCTAAAAGATCTCACTAGCATTGTATGAAAAAGTAGAGTCTAAAAATCTTAAATGATTTCTTTTGTGCAAATATCAAATTTTCCCATACAAAATTAATTTCAAAATATATGTCAGCAATATATTATTTTCAATTTACCTTGGGTCTGTTAAGTTTGTGCACACTGGGTTGTGTTAAAAATGAAATATGAAGCTGAGATATGATTGTGTTCCTTTTATTGAACAAGATATCGATTTGTTAATCACGTATCTTTGCAATCACATGATTTGGAGGTTTAACGGTTCTCAACGATAAATAATCAAATATATGAGTGGTAAGTTCGGATTGCTGCCTAAGCTATTTTTTTCACCTTCACATAATTACCGTTGGTAAAAGCATGAACCCGTAATTTCTTTTAACCAATGTGGAATAAATGGTTGGGGAGACATGACTCTTTAGCCTTATGTGATAGACCTTTAGTGGTGATTCTTATTTAAAACTGTCGGAAATACGACAGAATATCACTAGTCAATCTTTCTTCAAGCAATCATCACAATTTGTACATAATAAATAAAAGTAAGTATTCTGTAGTGAGCTGTAATAATCTTCGTCATAAACTTAAACAGTCCTTTTAAAAATCTCGGATATTTGGATCTGTTACGACCTTTATTTTGTAAGCATTAAAATTTGTCGCACTCCTTCGTCAACTTTTAACCTAACACAGTCGAATTAAGTAAAATTTGATGGCACAGAAAATTCGACTTTATATACACCTATACCTTTTCATGAGCCAATAAAAAAGCATATACTTTTATACATTTACTAATAATAAAGCTCCTTTTATAAGACAGTTGGTTTACTAAATTCTGCTATGGTCTAACATCTGCGAAAAATAAATAAATAAAAACTCATATTTATTGGCCAATCATGGCAAAGAAAAAAAATTATAAGTCTATCCGATCCTATTTTTTTACAATTATATAAATACTCGTTATTTCATAGATTCTTTTCAAAGGGTCTAGGCGACTGGTGTTCCTTTGTTTCACTTTCTCTTTCATACCAGACTAATTGATTAACCTCTTATCCTCATTTTCTTTTTGGAAACAAATGAGAAAGAGAAACAAAGATATTATTTTCGTTTCATTCACACTCACGACAACTTTTCAACTGCTGCCATTTTGCATCAAACATCGACATCATATTGTTCTTTTATTTACAAATTGATTTTATCAGACTTTAAAATCTTACATATACACATTCAAAAGAAAAACTTGATGCGGAACTTTTAAACATAAATATTAAATCAACAAAAAAGTGATGTCATTCTTCTCGTTAAATAAATTTACACTTATTTATACAAAATAAGACGCTTTTATCTTTTGTTCAGACTTCTGATTCTTTCAGATGTGGTGAGCTCGGTTACGTTTGACACAAGGCAATTTGGGAAGCAGAGTTGACGTTCCCTATAGTAATAATTACATATTAATAAGTATTAAGTATTACCCTACATTAATAATTACATATTTTAACTCATAATATTATTTCCTTAAAATAGCAAATCTCAGTTAATGAGATGCAGTTATAGCTAAGATTCATGAACTTACATAACACAAATTAAATCGTAGGTAGTACGGTTAATTTTTGTTTAGTTATTTTTTTTTATCTTTTAAGGCAAAATGCTAAATTAATGTGCGATGAACTTACAACCAAGTGAGTACGGCACCTGCCTATTTGATTTTACTGTATCAAATAGCATTTAATATCTCCTCCATCTCGCTGGCTCCAATCAGTATTTTTTGTTTATTAACTGATGTTTAAAGGAAAGCTATGACGGTAGTTTTAGGGTTTTATATCACTGAAATTAGAATTAGTAAGTCAAATGCATATTCTGTGTTTAGTTTAATCATTTTACTTACTTGTCGTTGGGAAGGGCTTCTGCTTCACCCCAAATATTGGGTAAATAATAATAAAAAATTAGATCTTTTTTATTGAGTGACTAGGGTAGAGACAATCTGGAATTAAAGAAGTAGAGAGTGCAACAATATATCTTTAGTAATTTTAATATATGTTAAAGAAAAAGATGTTATGAAGAAACGGCTACCTATGATTTGAATAAAAGTGTAAAAGCGGAGATTTAATGGATTCCATACAATATAATACATTATTGAAATTATATATTGATGACATTAAATAACTCGCTTAGGTAAATTAAAAGTGCTGATTACAATAGATTTTAGAAAATAACTATAGGTCCCTTGACGTGGTTTAGTAATTATAACGTATCGTCTTATATTTTTGAGATGTGATATTATAATCATTTACATTATTTTTATTATTTGGAGAGTTATCCTCATCTTTGTTGCCATGTTCACGATGTTTCAGCCATTGAAAGCTCTGGCATTCTACAGGTGACTGGAATTTAAAACCGAACTAGTTCCACATGCGATGTCTCTTCCTTTAACTTAACATTCCAAATTTGTTGGTTAGCTCTGCTATCGCATAATATTAAACTCACAACTGACATGGCCTAGTGTATAAAAGCGTTGGTTGAAGTATTCCTGTAACTTGACCGAAAGATTATTACTAATTAAGCCATAGGTGGGGGAGAAGATATGGATTCATACTTTTATCAAGAAGATTCCCGCGCAAGTGAATATATAAAAACCCAACGAGAATAAGAAATCGGTTGTCCGATTAACAATTCACAACCATTTTGTATTGCATTACACACATATCCAAGCTTACACTATGTGATATTTTTAAGTAGTCACCCATCAAAGTACTGTCCAGACACGATGTTTCTTAACTTTGGTGATTATATGGAAATCGTTGATTGAACGTGATGCGGTCGTAAGTCTAAACCATAGTTATTAATTAAATGGAATGAAATTCACTAACATGGTAGCATATGTTAAATGCATTTAATTGAAGTGACTGCATATGTTAAATGCATTTCACAGATTTTATAGCAAACATTAATTGTATTTCAGTAAATCATATGTGAAATGCATTTCACTGCACTGATCGCATATGTTAAATGCATTTCACTTAAGTCATCGCATATGTTAAATAGATTTTACTGAAATGATAGCATATATTAAATGCATATATTGAAATAATTTCACTTGAGCAGATTTCGTTTGAGCAAGTCGCACTATCAAATTATATCCTTTTCTAGTTTACTGAGAAAATGGCCATAATACGTCCTCAAATGAAACTGTAGTTACAAAGTTGACCGAGTCAGCCTTTCGTGTGTTTTGGGAAACGAAGTTGGTTGGTTGGTTGGTTGTTTTGTTTTATGACATATGAACCTCGGCTGGTCATTTATTGTGAACTAAAATTTATTTATTTATTGCTGGTAATACCTCTTTCTTTCAACAATTTATTTTTTTTATCTATAAGTTTTGTGTCTAGTAAAACATTTTTTCTTTTCGAGTATCAAGATTCATTGGGATTTGTTTTTAAGGACAGGGTCCCAAAGTCCTACCCTTGTTATTTAGCCCATAACTGGAGGGAAGGGATGCATTATTATCTTTCCCAGTGCTTAAGTGAATGCAGGGTATTCAACTGGAATTCGAACTTGGCTCACCAGTTTCTCTTTCCGAGCCGATATCCACTGCACCACAACGCACATCCGTCACTAAACGTTTACAGCACTTGGTATTCCCAAGCGTTCACCCATCTAAGTACTGACCAGGCTCAACGTTGTTTAACTTTGTTGATCGAGCGAGAACCGGTGTATTCAACGTGATATGGCCGTAAGCCTGGTACTGGATGTAGACAAGAGGAAATGCTTTCTGGAATACTGCCAGATATCTGAAAGAATTCCGGTGGTTAAGCTAAAAAGGAGGGACCTCAATATTTCGGTTACTGTGGTATATGCACCGAAAACACAAAGTACAAAAGAAGAAATCGAATCTGTCTACTCGATGTGACACAACGACAAGGCTTAGTGAAAGTCAGAAGAAATCAGAATTATCATGGGAGACCTGAATTCCAAAGTTGGCCAAGAGAGTCACGGTTAAACAGTCGGTAAATTCGGAGCAATGATGCAATGTGAATAACTAGATAATAACCATCACTTGGTTCCAAGTGCACCCAAAGGAATTATAGACATTGAGTAGTCCAGGAGGAGAAAAGAAGAAACAAATTGTCTATATAACTACCAACAAGATATTCACGGACGAAGTTCTTTACTGTAAAACTGATTCCAATGCTGACAGCAGAAGCAACCGCCTGCCAGTCAAGGACAAAACTACGGAGGTTAAGGAAACCTAACGAGGCCTCCAGTTAAAAAGAAATTAACTAATTTGTTAATAATTCATAAATTTTCATTAACATCAGTTATTTTATTTTTTACAAGAATTCACAAATCAATGTACTTGTGATATGAAAAATGGCACCAAAACCCTAATTGTAAATATTAAGTAACCATCCGATGGAAAAAACAACAAAACAATAAGCAAAATTTTGAACGTACTAGAACGGTTTTAATGTAATTTTAATATTTCGTTTTTGTTTTTTTTTCTCTTTAACACAAAGAAAAATTTGAGTGTAAAACTTTGTTTTCATTAAGTTTGAATTGTTCTCTATATGGCAGGTTTATATGTACACTCAGTCGAGTCCATTATTATATACAAAAAGGGGGAGATCCAGCAACAGTTTTGTAGTTAATTAAACATGGTCATCGCTGAATTTCATTTCATGTATCAGTATGAGAAAAGTGTTTTAAGTAAATGTGACATTGTTGCAGGCGGACGTCTTAAATATTTCAACAGCTGAGATTTTCTTGCTAATCATCTGTTCTGTTTACAGAGAGTTGTCAGAACTACGGAGGGAATAATGAAAGATATCGGAGTAGAATGCGCAAACAGACGTGAAGACAACAACAGTTCAAATAACCATAATTTACAACCTATTGAACCTGGGATCAATCCTGTTAGATAAGATCAAGAAAATGAAGCAATATGTCACTTGGAATAAAATAGGTTTGACAATAGAATATTCAGGGAAAAAAGCGTCCCTTAAATTTTGGTTTCTGCTGCCACATCGAATGGTAAGACCAGAATTTGACTAAATAATTCAACCTATGGATCAATTCCTGGTTTGTATCAGCCTGCTGTTGGTGGTGTAATTGTATGGGGAATATTTATTTTACCTTAAATGAAATTTTTTGATAGAAATATTTTTTTAAATGCCGCAGATTAGTTAGATACTAGGGCTTACAGCGTCCCTTAATTTAAGATAACGTTAAACCCACTCTCTAGTAGCCATTTATAGCAAGACGTCGCACAGTGTTATATATCCGAAATCGTGATAGATTAATTCCTGGAACAAGGCAATAAACTTTCTGTATCAATGAACTCTGTGTCTACATTCAACGAAAGTCAGCCACCTAATTTAGAATTTTGACATACCATAAAATAGGAGGACCGAAATTTAGAAGTAGACAAATTCACCCAAAAGAATTGAATGTGTTCTATAATTAAAAATGGAGACCCAATCCGGTATTAGAAATGTAAATCTTAGCTGAACAGTGTAGGTATGTACTCCCCAAAATTATCTAATTATACTGAATAAATTCATTTAAGATATTAAGCTTTAATAAAATGATACCATATAGAATTGTGATTTAGCAGGAGAGCGCGGTCTATCAAGCTTCGATAGTTTATGCCCAGGGAGTAGCATCATACATTACCACCACCTCTACAGCGGTTCAAAATAATCTCCGCTTGGCGTTGTAAAGTATATCAGCTTTTCAGATTACATCTACTTTTATTTAAGTTATATAGGCATGTCAAGTTTCACATTCTTTTCAGTAAAAAGTTATCTCACTTCAAGTATCACTATGTAAAAGCTTCGACTCGTTTTACTGATTCATCTGAGACAGTTTGTATTGAGCCTTGCTGGTTAAGTTTATGTATTCAGTTTTAGAGACAATGATATAGAGTCCAAAATCGTTAGCAGTATTTTCTAGATTATGGAGAAAAAGTCCAACTAAATCACAGCACAATCGACCGATCCCTGATATTTCTACAATGCCCTTTGCAGAACAGAGCTTTCGAGCAAAGCAAGAACTTGTGAATGATCACCATTTAATACATTTCATTTGAGTGTATGAAATAGATTTTATTGAAGTGATTTACTATATTCAGTGTATTTTATTGAAGCAATAACATATGTCAACTACATTTAACTAAAATAACTAAATTTAACTGGATTAAATAATACAATTCATTTTAAATATATAATAAATCCTGCGTATATTTTGCTGCATTACGTCTTTTTTGTGTGTATTTGCCTAATACGTCCTTCCTGTGGAGCACCAAATTACATATATAAGCATTTTCTTTAATAAATATCATTTGTTGCTATCTGTTCACTTTTACATTACATAATTTAAGAACTGTTACGTACGGATCTGCGCAAACTAAGGAGATAGTGAGAAGAGTTGTGATGTAAATGGCTGTCTCCTAATGACCAGATAAATGATTGTTTTAGTAAGTGTTTTTTGCTTAACACTTTATCAAATTTGCAGCGACAAAATAAATCTGTCTCCAGCAAAGTCGTGACAGCTCCAAGTGCTCCGGCAGAGATTCGGAAAAGGGAGAAAAATAGAATTCTGATGGTATTACTTTATTGTACATATTTTTTAAAAATCAGTTCAATCCAAGCAAGGCGGTAGTACCACGAATACACAGCTGGATACAACGAGTGAACGAGAGAGAAAAGAATCGCAACAGGGTATGTTGATGAGAACGATATGAGATGAACGGGATTAAAAAAGATGACGTTGCATTTAAATTTTTGGTGAGTGTAGTTAAATAAGTAAAATGGAATAGAGTCTCACATACATAAAGTGCGAGAAACAAAACTGTTTGATAAGTGGCTGTTATATTTACCTATTTCAAATGTGAAAGTTTAGAGCCTGGTTGTCAGCCTAGTGCCACGCTTGAATTCATGTGATCGGGGAACCAGAGAAAAAAGTTCCTCAGAGCGGCTGCCATGAAAATATTTTTAGCAAAGACAGAGGGAAGCCATGTGATATCGGTGGAGTCGTGATGCTAAAGCAAGATTGAATTTATTGCAGGTCTTTATTTTTGGTTTATTTATATATTTATAGTTTTACGTCATGATACGAAAAATAAACGCTCACATAAGTCGATTTTGAAAGCAAGGCAATGTTTATATTACTGAGCTGCACGCAAGTACCCGGTGTCATAGAGAAAAAACGGTGTGTTTTTTTCTCTCTCTTTCGTGATTCCTTTTCTTCATTATTTTTGTGACATTTGTCTTATTTTCTGTGAATGCGTTTTCTAAGAATAAGAACATAAGCAAAAGAATTATAAAATTATCATAGAATGATCGATAGCAGTTCAGATGAAACAGAATGAACACTTAGAAGAGAAAATGTTTTGTAGTGTAAATAATTTATTTTCGCGCAACACGATCACCATCCAACCGAGAAACTTTCTTGCGGCATTCAGTTCTTTATCTCTGCTATAACTTTTTGAAGTTTGAAATGTAACGTAGAAGCAAGGAAAGTGTTTCATCCACTATTTTGTTTTATTTTTCTCTCGCACATATTAACATAAACACAAACACACACACACGAGGTTTGTCGGGTAGATTTTACTATTGTTTTCATTA
This sequence comes from Ascarosepion bandense, assembly GCA_037127315.1. Classification (NCBI taxonomy): domain Eukaryota; kingdom Metazoa; phylum Mollusca; class Cephalopoda; order Sepiida; family Sepiidae; genus Ascarosepion; species Ascarosepion bandense. The sequence continues at coordinate 926,857 of JBBBDQ010001347.1, read as the reverse complement.
TACTGACAGACAATGCCATAGGCAGTAGTATTTACATTTCTTTTCCTATATATAACTTGCTTATCTTTTTAAAATATTGTGGTATATCAGTAGTTTGGCTAAATGGCATCTGACATGAAAGTTATCAGTTAATTCATCCATTCGAAATCAGTTTCATTCGTTGTTATTCAACGAAGGTTACTGAACCGACACGGTAACGAAAAATTAGGTGTGGGCATAGGCAGTTGCTACTACAATTTAGTAGTAAGATTATCAACTAGGTCCCACCCTTTTACTGTAAAATCAATAAACTCTAGACGCAAATTCTACTTTCCAGCACTGTGGAATTCTCTTCGATTTATTTGCTTTCCCGATAGCTACAATCTCCAGGAATTTAAATGTAAAGTCTCTCTCATGCTCCTTTCTCCTTCCACACCACTCTCATCAGTATTCTCATCCTTCTCTTACCCACTTCTTGACACCCACTTTAACCTGTCACTTTTTCTCATAACTTTCCGCCTATGTAACCCCCTGCAAAACAGTGGCAATAAAATGCCTTGCTTGGGGCGATATGATTATAAAAAAAAAACGTATCGATGTCTATGAAAAACCATGTTCCGAGAACAACTTTTTTATATAAAGAATGGATAACTAATGATAGCTAATACGTGAAAAAAAGTATTTTTCGTTTTACACCTTGATCTATATCTATGTCTAATTCGTCAAGTCTATACCAGTAGAAAGTCATTTATGAAAATGTGTGGCCATAGGAAATAGTACAAGAGTACGTGCATTAATGTATTTCCAAGATAATTTCTTGCTATGTGGATATAAGTATTAGTGAAAACGGTACCGATTTGATTTTCAATGATAATATTGGTTACAAAAGAAACCATGTCTAACATTCTGACGAAGAAAACACATTATAATTAGTCGCTGTTTCCGGATGCGGCAGATTGCTAATTAACATGACATTTTCCATCAACCATTACAAGCTTCATCAAGCCTTATAATGAAGGGTATCTTCATAACTACAACTACGTTTCTGACATGTGGAATATTCCGGTTTTTTGGGGTGGGGTGGTAATATTTGTGTTTCTTGCTCAGATGCCTTTAAAATCAGAGAGCTTAAACATAAGGATATATCAAACGTATATACGAAAATAAACTCAGTAAATATAAATTTTTCGAAACATTTAAAATTACTAACAACAACAATGTTTTTATAAATGCAAAATATTTATTTATGATCACAGTAATTAGTACATAATTATTAGTACATAATAATTAGTACATTAATACTTTTTAATTATTATGACTCTACCAAGATTTTCAATTAATATTTGTTTAAAAATTCAATTGTTAATTATTCCTAAAATTTTTTGCAAGATTTCTCAAATTAATGTGTTTTGATCAGTAAAAAGGCTTCTAAATACTAATTGTTAATATTATGTAACCCGTTGACGTAAGCAAAACATTGCACAATATTTAGAATATGCTAGAAAACTTTGTTTTTATTATATTTGGGTTCTTATTTCATCATGCGATTTTGTTTGTTAGCGAAAACATTGAGGTACTATTTTGAACACATTAAGAATTTGCTGTCAAATTGTACACTCACCAGACCCTGAATTGATTGCACGAAAACAAAGATACATTATTGTGCAAATGTCTGACATAAAATATCAGCAAAAAATACGTATGTCACCTAAAGAGATCCATGAGTCATGGTACAGACATATCAAGATATCGGCTGCAGAACTCAGGCAGAACAGAGACCGCGCAGAATATGAGGCTCTGTCAACTCGTCGATAAATCTGAAACACTGATGAAAAGGTTGATGCCATTTACAGTATGATTTTGGATAACATAGGTCTAACTGTTAAACAAATAGCACAATTCTTGGTCAGTCCAACAATACTGACACCAGAGTAAAAGTAAGAAAGCGTTGACATTTCTAGGAAACTTCAGATCGGCTTCCAAATAGACAATGAATTTTAACCGCAAATTAATAATTCAATAAGACACCAAAATTCACCACTTCGATCTTGGTTCAAAAAATAAAAGCAAAAAGTGAAAAAACTCTGATTTTCTACTCCGAAGTAGTTCAAGCAGATATCGTTTGTCGGCAAAGTGCATTTTTTTTTAAATTCTGAAGATAGACTCCTTGGACAAGGAAAAGACTATTTATGGAGAGTGCTATGAATCAGCATTAAGAAGAATGAAGGAAGCAAGCAACTCAAAACATCGAAAAGCAGAGAGCAAGTGTGCTCTCGCTCGAGGTAATCGTATCAGACCCTACTACTCATCAGACATACCTTCATCTGACATCTTCTTGTTTCCTAAACTTAAATCCTACCTACGTGATTTGGATGCAATGATGAGATCATATGTACTATGGAGAAGTTTCTATGGAATGGACCAGGATGCTACTTTCTTCTGTGATGGGATTGCTTAAGTATGGTTGAACTATGTGCTTTGTTGTCAAGAGTAATTATATTGAAAAACAGTGAAAAATGTTTTATTCTTCAAAAACCTCATGGGAGAGACATACATCATTTGAACGACCCTCGTATATTAAATGCATTCACTGAAGTGATGGTACATGTTTAATAAATTTTATTTTAGTAACTGCGTATATTAGATAAATTTCACTGAACTGATAGCATTTATCAAATAGAAGTGGTTAACTATATTCAATACTTTCATTGAAATGATTGCATAGGTCGACTACATTTAAATAAAGTAACTACATTTAACTGAATTAAAGAATACTGAATGCATTCTACTAAAATAATTAATCATATTGCATATATTTTGTTGCATTACATAACTTTTTCTATGTATTCGCCTAATAAATCCTTCCTGTGATGCACCAAATCATATATATATATATATATATATATATATATATATATATATATATATATATAAGGAAAACTCAATACGTCATTTAAATTGATTATAAATCATAATTCATTTCAATGAGCTTAATTAGATCATTTCATTAGACCACACAATATTCCTTCCATTTCGTACAACAAATTTTGCCGGAATAATCATTGTCTTTAACTGAAGAGAAGGATAAATTATTGGATTATCCTAACCGTATCCTTCTTCTCAGTTAAAGAAAATGCTTATTCCGGCAATTTTTTTTTTTTTTTTTTTGTAGCAAATGGAAGGAATATTGTGTGGTCTGATAAAATGAGCCAATTAAGCTCATTGAAATGTCATTATGATTTATAACCAATTTAAATAACGTGTTGAGTTTTCTTATATAAATATGATTTTGCTCTGGATAACATCCATTGAGCTCTCTATATAAATATATCACTTAATATTTTATATTAAGTTAATCATGTTGGATTTACGGTTTACGGACTGGACATCTATACATATATATATATATATATGTGTGTGTGTGTGTGTGTGTGTGTGTGGGTGTGTGTGAACTTTTCCTTAATAAATTTTATTGTCTCATATCTATTCACTATCATATAGCATATATTAAGAAATGTTAATGAGATTGTGAGAAGAGTTACGATGCAAATTGTTGTCTTCTAATGATCTGATAATATATTTTTATGGAGTGTTTTTGCATAACATTTTATTGAATTTGCAGCGATAAAGAAGTCTACCTCGAGCAAAGTTGTGGCAGTTCCAATCGCTTCGACAGAGATATGAAAAAATAAAATTTTGATGGTGTTACATTTTCACGTTAATTTTTTTTTTTTACACAAAGCAAACTGGTGCTGTCACGAGTACGCAGTTGAGTACAAAGGGTGAACGTGAGAGAAAAAATTGGGTACAGGGTGTATTGAGGAAAGAATAAAAGATGAACGGAATTCATAAGATAGAGATGACAATTGACATTGCACTTAAAGTTTTGGAGATTGTAGTTATCTGGAAAGTGAGTAAACAGAAAGGAATTCAACAGGGAGAAAATGAAAGAAAAGAAACTGTTGGAGTAGAAGTTACAGTTATATTTAATGATTTCAAACATAAAATATTGGGATCTGGATGCAAATCTAGTGAATCAGTCAGGCACGTGCCATACGTGATACATGTTTGGGTTATCCTGTCTCAAAAAAGACATGACTGACTGGGTAGAAGATTATCCCGCTGTAGGTTGGCATTAGATTCTGTGCTAGGTTGCCAGCCAAAGTTATAAAACCCATCTGTCCTGTTATTTAACCCATAACTAGAGAGAAGAGACATATTAATACCTTTTCCAAGCGTATTTGCGTGTAAGTGAATGCAAAGAATTGAACTGGAATTCGAACTCAGCTTTCCGACTTCTTGTTTCGAGCCGATATCCACTGCACCACAACGCACATCGAGTAGAACGCTTAAGTTAAATATGGTCAGCGCAATAGGAAGTTCGTAACAGAAGCCCTCTGAAAATATTTGTCGAAAAGACATAGGGAAGCCAAGTCACGTTGGTAAGAAAGTGACTAGAATCGTGATTATAATTCATATCCTTCTTGTGATTTTTTATGTATTTAAATGTGCGTGTTTATGACACGGGAAAGATTCACATAAACAAGTCGATTTTGAAAGCAAGACAATCATTATTTCATTGAACTGCACCGAAAATACCCGGTGTCATATAGTAAAGAAATGTTTGCTTTCTTTCCTTCTTGTTATTTTTTATGTATTTAAATGTGCGTGTTTATGAGACGGGAAAAATCACTGAAACACGTCCATTTTGAAAGCAAGACAATCATTATTTCTTTGGACTGCACCCAAAATACCCGGTGTCATATAGTAAAGAAATGTTTGCTTTCTTTCCTTCTTGTTATTTTTTATGTATTTAAATGTGCGTGTTTATGAGACGGGAAAAATCACTGAAACACGTCCATTTTGAAAGCAAGACAATCATTATTTCTTTGGACTGCACCCAAAATACCCGGTGTCATATAGTAAAGAAATGTTTGCTTTCTTTCCTTCTTGTTATTTTTTATGTATTTAGTGTGCGTGTTTATGAGACGGGAAAAATCACTGAAACACGTCCATTTTGAAAGCAAGACAATCATTATTTCTTTGGACTGCACCCAAAATACCCGGTGTCATATAGTAAAGAAATGTTTGCTTTCTTTCCTTCTTGTTATTTTTTATGTATTTAAATGTGCGTGTTTATGAGACGGGAAAAATCACTGAAACACGTCCATTTTGAAAGCAAGACAATCATTATTTCTTTGGACTGCACCCAAAATACCCGGTGTCATATAGTAAAGAAATGTTTGCTTTCTTTCCTTCTTGTTATTTTTTATGTATTTAAATGTGCGTGTTTATGAGACGGGAAAAATCACTGAAACACGTCCATTTTGAAAGCAAGACAATCATTATTTCTTTGGACTGCACCCAAAATACCCGGTGTCATATAGTAAAGAAATGTTTGCTTTCTTTCCTTCTTGTTATTTTTATGTATTTAAATGTGCGTGTTTATGAGACGGGAAAAATCACTGAAACACGTCCATTTTGAAAGCAAGACAATCATTATTTCATTGGACTGCACCCAAAATACCCGGTGTCATATAATAAAGAAATGTTTGCTTTCTTTCCTTCTTGCTATTTTTTATGTATTTAAATGTGCGTGTTTATGAGACGGGAAAAATCACTGAAACACGTCCATTTTGAAAGCAAGACAATCATTGTTTCATTGGACTGCACCCAAAATACCCGGTGTCATATAATAAAGAAATGTTTGCTTTCTTTCCTTCTTGTTATTTTTTATGTATTTAAATGTGCGTGTTTATGAGACGGGAAAAATCACTGAAACACGTCCATTTTGAAAGCAAGACAATCATTGTTTCATTGGACTGCACCCAAAATACCCGGTGTCATATAATAAAGAAATGTTTGCTTTCTTTCCTTCTTGTTATTTTTTATGTATTTAAATGTGCGTGTTTATGAGACGGGAAAAATCACTGAAACACGTCCATTTTGAAAGCAAGACAATCATTGTTTCATTGGACTGCACCGAAAATACCCGGTGTCATATAGTAAAGAAATGTGTGCTTTCTTTCCTATCACTTTAGTTTTTGATACATTTTTTGTGAATGCATTTTCTAAAACTAAGAACATAAACAAAAAATAACAAACTATCATAGAATGAGGAACAGCAGTTCAGATGATACGATTGTCATAGAATGCGCGTTTAGAAAAGAAAATCTTAAGTGGTGAAGATGATTTATTTTCCCGCGTAACAAGATCACAATCCAACCAAAAAACTTTCTTGCAGAATTATTGTATCGCCGAGGTGCCAGGACAGTATTAAGAAGATATGTATTTGGTATCTACATCACAATATCCGTCTTAAAGTGATATCAATCCACTAAAACAAACTCCATAAGACAGAGCCACAGAGTCGCAGAGAACACAACCCGATAGTAATCACGGTTTTCAACAAAATCAAACGGAGAATTTGCATTGACATCGATCCCGACCTGGTAGCTCAACTCCGGTCACTTTCTCACCGATGTAATATGGCTTTCCTCTGTCTATAAATACTTTCACAGCTCTGCTCCGATGAGCTTAGCTTCCTGGTGTCCCCTCTGCATAAATTTACACGAGCTACTCGATTAGCAACCTGGTCCCACCCTGTTACCGTGAAACCAATGAAATTTAACTGTAACTTCTCTACCAGCTTCTTTTCTCGTACTTTCCCACATTTGGAATTCCCTTCGATATACTTGCCTCTCTGACAGCTAAAATCTCTAAAAACTAAAATGCAATGTCAATTGCCATCTGTTACCTACTTGAATCGCATCCTTCACCTGACAACCTTTGTATCATGTTCTTCACTCTTTCCACTCGACTCTCATGGCACTCTTCACATCTCTCTCTTAGCCGTTCTCTGTCACTCCCTGTCACTTGTTCCTCTTTCTCATCATTCTCTTCTTATGTAACTCTCTGTGAACTACTGGCAGTACTACCTTGCTTGGGGTAAAATTATTATTAAAAAAGATCAACAATGACAATCCGTGAGTATCAACTACCTTCCAACGTGAACAAATGCCCGAGGCAGATGCGACACAAAACCATTCAAGGAGAAACACCGAGCCCGTAAGCTCGGACAAAAATTCATGTCTGCTTTTTCCAGACGAGATTCTACATTTCGGCAGAACCTCGTCTTGGTTTTTCCCCGCCCAAAGGTAGAGCATCCGATAAAGTGAACGACCGATGCACGCAGTCGATCTCCTCAGAATGTCAATTACACTCCGAGTTCTCAGACTGCTATTAGTCTTTATTTTTTATAGCAAATCCGGTCCGCCTATCATTCCATCTTGAGAGCGCTAGAGAGGTGTTACTGCTCTACAACACCCCCCGAAATGTTTCGTCCCCTGAACAAGATATCTACTTCCTTTTGGATCGACGTTCCAGTAGAACTTTTTTTTGTTTTGTTTTCTAAGCGTCTTTGTTGTACGTATGGAAGTATCGGTACATTGAACCTGTCGTTTTTCCCTAAGCTGTTCTGTAGTTTACCTTCTTTTTATAAAGAATTCTTATAATCCATATAAATGTTTTCATAAGGAACATCATGTGGCCAATTCGCTTCCATGATTTTTTACCGTGTTTGTTATTTTGAAAATAAACACTGTCACCAGGATAGAAGCGTGTGCCGTTGCACTTAGTTCTGTTAATCATAATTCTTTTTCTTTATTTGATTTCAGTTTATTGAGACTTGATTTGATCTTCCTTGCAAACATTAAGTCTGCAGAGAAGAATTGTGCATTTACGGTTGTATCTGGTGTGATAATGTTGACATAAAAAAAATCTGTGGCTCCTCATTTCTTGTTTCTATTAATTAGGCCTTTGTTATTGCCTCTTTAAACATGACTATAAATCGTTTGAAGAACCCCTTTAAATCTAGGATGGTAGAACGCGGATGTCAAATGAATCAGTGTATCCATTTTACCAAAATTTGCGGATTTCCTTGATGAGAATTACGCCCCGTTGTCCAATATGATCGTATTCAGTACACTAAATCTTACAAACCATTTGTTTAGAAATTCTATTGTACTTTTGTTGTTGGCGATATGCATCTGGAAACTTCTGGCTATTTAGAAAAGTTACCCACCTCAACAAATTATCGGCACTGCATAATCTACACAAAGGCTTGTCAGTTTTGGGCCATAAGTAAAATTTATGGGTGATGATTTTGCCGCTAACTGGAAACTCTTGCAATTTTTGTTCAAATATTTCAACGTCTTTATCCATTCCGTTCCGATACAGGAAACTTCACATAGCCGCTTTCGTACGTGAAATGCCCGGATGTTCCGTATAGAATCTTTGTAATATTATTTTTGTTAATACTGCCGGAAAGACCACCCATTCACCGTAAAATGGTGTGTCTTTACAAATTGAAAAACATTTTCCTTATTTTTTTCAATAACTCTTCCTTCTTGTGAGTTATGAACTTGTCAAACTTTGCTTTAGTGTTAATCTCGTCAATTCTGACAGGTAATTCTCTCACAGTGTTATATATAACGTTTTTATTTCTGACTCACAAGCTAATGAAGCTGTTTATTCAGTGGTTCAGTCATTCTCGGAATCAATCTCGATAATCTTTCAGCATGCGCTATCTTTTCTGGAAGCAAACACTCCATTTTAAAGAAATAGTTAAGTAAGATAATCTCCCATCTTTGCAGTCTGTTTGCAGTGTGCGTTGGAATATCTTTCTTCGAGCTAAAAATTGTCACCAACCGACGGTGATCTATTTGAAAAATAAACTCTTTGCCTTGTGAAACGTATTTACAGCAAAAAACATTGCTAAACCTTTTTTTGACTTGGGAGTATTTTTGTTCTGCTGCTAGCAGCGTTCTTCAGACGTGATAAACAGCTTTTAATTTTCCATCATTTTGTATATGAAGCAATACAACTCCTAACACAAACTTACTAGAGTTACTTGCAACATATTTTTCCTAACTCAAGTCAAAATGCGTTACTGATAGATCCGGAATTACAGCCGCTGTTAACTTCTAAAATACGTTTTCGCATTATTCAGACCATACCAATTTTTCATCTTTTTTCAATAGTTTAAAGATGCTAAGAACTCATTCATGTTAGGAATGTAGTTACTATAGTCGTTCGCTAATCCTAAGAATTGCGTGTAAGGATACAATATTTGCTGGCATGTTTTTTATAGCACTTATTCTGAAAGGATCCAGCCTTCTACTTTGTCATCAAATTTGATCTAATTTTTTTATTTTTGGTAGAAAGAACTTACACTTCTCTATACTGAGCTTAAAACGGTAATCATTCATCTATTTAAACACCCCGTTCACGTGCCTTACATGTTCATTACGGTCTATAATTTTAATTAACACATGGTTAAGATATGTCATAGCGTAATCCAAACCACTTACCATAGTGTCCATTGTTTGTTGAGAAACTTTGGGTGCTACTTTTGCTCCGAACGGTAATATGTTAAACAGACTTAAAGATACCCTTGTGCGTCGGAATCTGTTAATATACTTTTGACAAGTCTAATCTAGAAAATATTTTCCTCCATTCAGCTTTGCAAACATATCTTCTGTAGAAAATAAAAGGTAATTATATTTTTTCAGGCATTCATTTAATCCTGTGGAGAATTCGTCGCAGACTCTGATTTTATTTTAGTTTTCCTTATGTATACTGTTGATAGGCCAATTGCTGTAATTTGCTTTTTTAAATAAGACCTTATTTTTCGAGTTGTTCTAATACTTTGTCTAAGTTTTCTTGTACTGTGAATAGTACCGGTCGCTTAGGTCGAAACACTGAAATTACCTTTGCATTTAACTCAAGCTTTGCTTTAACATTAGAACGAAATCATAGACCTTCAGAAAAATATCTGTTAATCTTGCTTTTAAAACCCGTTTGAAACTTTCTGTGTAATTAGATGATCCAGCAACATTGTTACAAAATGTGTTGATAGGACAATTGAATAAATCAAACTCCTCTATCTAAAACGTACCGAAGAGATTCTGTATTTGCTGCATGACGTTAAGCTATTAGGGTTTGCTCTTTTCCAGTAAAACGAAAGTTTTAATAAATTTCAAAAAGAAATTCAAGTTTTTACCTAATATGCATTTGGCAATTTTTTTAGATCTACAAAATGCTGTCTACAATTTTTATACAATGTATCTGCATTAATAGTTGTCAAGTCTGATCCTGTGTCAATTTGCATTTTTGCCTTTCATGTCATTCAATCGAGCGTTTATGAATTTTATTCCTACGACTTTTTTTACCCATGGTATAACTGTTAGTGTGAAACACACCTATTCCTCACTGTTGCCACATCTGGCCGGGTGCCTCTACTATTCTCCTCGGGCTTCTTGACAAAATACAGCGAAGAATCTGTAACGACATAGCTGACCGCCTGCATTCACTCTCCCACCGGTGTGACGTGGCTTCCCTGTGCCTCTTCTATAAATACTTTCATGGCTTCTGCTCTGATGAACTTAAATCACTGGTGCCCCCTAGATGTGATTTTGCATGAGATACTAGATTGGCAGCTAGGTCCCACGCTTTTACAGTGAAACCAATGAAATGTAACCGCAATTTCTACTCCAACAGCTTCTTTTCTCGTACTTCCCGCCTGTGTAATTCCCTTCCGCATACTTGCTTCCCCGACGGCTATAACATCCAGGAGTTTAAATGTAAGGTCAATAGACACCTCTTAACACACTAACCCTCTCATTCTCTCCAACTGTGCCCCTATGTACATCCTAACTCGTCTATCGCCCTGTGTAACCCCCTGCGCTATAGTGGCAGTGGAATGCCTTGCTTGGGGTTACATGATTTAAAAAAAAAGATAATGGACTCTCCCTCTTATATTAATAAGAGTTAACAGGAAGTTAACTCTGTAAGTTCTTAGAAGTTCTAGAGAGATTTTAGAGTTCTATTGGAGTTCAGTAAAACTGCTAGGTAATTGATATTAGTCGACAGTTAGCCGAATAGTAAGAAGTCACTTTACAGTGGAAGATTACCAAGTTCCTAACATTTTGGGCGCGTCAAGTCGATTAGCAATCGACATAGCACAATGATATCTGTCAGTGCGAAAACTACTCAACAACAATAACGAAACACATTTTTTATATTCACATTTCTTTTACAAAAATTATTTTTATGACACTTATAACCATAATTAAATCATTTTTATCTTTCAATAATGTATAGATGTAACTGACTACAACCGTATAAAGGATTTATTCTATATTTCCTATTTCGTGGTTTTATTTTTCTAATATATATATATATATATATATATATATATATATATATATATATCGTTGTCCAATATTTGAGGTATCCGTGCTTAATTCATTCAGTCCAAACTTTCACACTTCTTATTCACTATACTTGCGAGCGTTATGTAGTCTCCATCATTTATTTTTGATAAACTTAAGCAACGCCATCGCGTGTTGAATAAAATACGTTTTCCAAAAATATTACACAATATCAGGGACTATTTCTTCAAAGGTAATTTTTCCAGGTTGATTTGGTAGAATATAGTTTCTTTATTGTTCGTGTTCCGAATTACCAAACTCACTTAATACTAAACAAATTTTCTCATCGTCAGTCTAGTTGGAAGTGTCTTTAACAAATATCACCTCAAACCTGCAATAATAATTATCAATTGTAACCTCTTTTTCAGGTTTACATGAAAGATTTCTAATTGATTTAAACATAGCATCCTGCAAAAACATATGTGGTTTATATGAGATTATTTCTCTTTTTGTGAAAATTTTCATCTGTGTTGCAAGTTAAGCCGTTTTTGAGCTAATTCTTCTTGCTTTTCTTGCCGTTATTGTAATATTTTTCAAGCCGATTTTTTGCTTGTTCTTGTTTAAAAAATTGTTTTTATGTTATTCTTGTTCTTTTAAGAATTCAAGGGAGTATTTCTGGAAGTTCTCTATTTTTAAATTTGATGTTGTTCCTAATTATTTTGACATTCTCCTCAAATTTTTCGGTTTCGACAGTACATCTGAAAGAAAGTTTTTGAGCAAAACTGCTGTTTAGTTTTCTACACCAAAACTGTTATTACAGATTTGCTTGTTTAAAACCTACGTAGCCAAATCTTTACTATACCAACAATGTTTGTCGATTTCTTGTCGCCAGTATATGGCTTCCGGCGGAAGTTTTTTTCGACGTACGGATTTCGCGAGTCGAATAAACAAATCTTTGTTCACCACAATTATAATGAATAGAGAATTATCTTCAGCGCCATTATATTGTATTAGATTTTGAATTCTTCGTCGCCATCAGTTGTATCGCTGAGGTGGCAGGACGATGTAAAATGTATGCTGAGTGTCTGCAGCACAATATATGTGCTAAAAGATAGTAATATAAATAAGACTAACACATTAAAAAAGAACAAGCAAAAAGTAGAGAGTTGAAGCTGTTAGAGTCGCAGAGAGCACAGTCAGATAGTAATTGTCAATGACACTTGGAGGGTACCAATCACATACAGATGGACGTGGTAGATTTTGCACAAGGCCATTTAAGTGGGAACACCGAACCCGTAAGCTCGGACAAAAATACTTGTCTGCTTTTCCCTAGACGAGACTCTACCCTTTGGCATGGCCCAGTCTGGGTTTCTCTCCGCACGAAGCCAATGAGTCCGTTCGACAAACTGAACGAGCGACGCACGCAGTCGATCTCCTCAGAATGTCACTGACAATTCAATTTCCTCGACTGCTATAAGTCTGTATTTTTATGACTACTCCGGTCCACAGATTATTCCGTTTTGAGAGCGCTAAAATGGTGTTAGCTGCTCTGAAACACGCATTCAGTTCTATAACTTGCATTATAATCTTTTGATGCTTAAGATATAATGGAGAATCAGGAAAGGTTTCTCTCCCTCTATTTTTTCATATTTCTTAGATACATTAACACAAACACAAAACATACACAAGGTTTGCCTTGGAGATTTTGCTACGATCTTATTATACTAACGGACAATATCATAAGCAGTGGTGTTTGGACTTCCTGTCATATATATATATAACATTCTTGTTTAAAATATTTAGATAAAAGAATTTGGTTAAATGGAATCTGACGTGAAAGTGTGTTCGGAACCTGAGTGGTCACCTCCACAACAACTTCATTCGTTGTTATTCAACGACGGTTATTGAATCGACACAGAAAACACCAATTGGATTTTTTTAATGATATCGCCCCGAGCAAGGCGGTAACGCCACTGATGTGCGGCGGGCTACATAGGAGTGAAAAGATTGGAAAAGAGAAAACCGGAAACCGCATCCTAAACAGGAAACATGGGATGAGCCTCTTCACCTGTTCAACAGACGTAGGTGGAGAGTGAACCGGGCGATAGTTCAGTCTATCTACTCCAATTGAAAAAAAAAGTGAGAAGATTGGAAAAGAGAAAACCGGAAACCGCATCCTAAACAGGAAACAAGGGATTAGCCTCTTCGCCTGTTCAACAGCGTGGGTGGAGTGTGAACCGGGCGATAGTTCAGTCTATCTACTCCAATTGAAAAAAAAGTGAGAAGATTGGAAAAGAGAAAACCGGAAACCGCATCCTAAACAGGTAACAAGAGCTTAGCCTCTTCATCTATTCAACAGACGTGAGTGGAGTGTGAACCGGGCGATAGTTCAGGCTATGTACTCCAATTGAGAAAAAAAAGTGAGAAGATTGGAAAAGAGAAAACCGGAAACCGCATCCTAAACAGGAAACAAGGGATGAGCCTTTTCACCTGTTCAACAGACGTGGGTGGAGTGTGAATCGGGCGATAGTTTAGTCTATCTACTCCAATTAAATATGAGTATAATACGGTATTACTACATGTCAGTAATAGAAATACCGATGTGTGTGAAATTCAAGTTCCCAGAATAGCATTGAGTCTTGTTCATGGCTGTAAAAGATGGATAGCCAATTGTAGTTCAGTTAAGTGCCATGCGTGAAAGACGCTTGGGCGATTATGTCTCTTTCGAGACTTGATCGACTGGACAGAAGATTATCCCGCACTAGGTTGCCATTGCTTTCTGCGGTAGACTGGTTTCCAGCCAAGGTTAAGAACCAATTGTGCTGCTATGTAACCCATAACTGGAGGGAAGAGACAGATTAATACCATTCCTAAGGGTATTTGTGTGTAAGTGAATGCAATGAATTCAACTGGAATTAGAACTCGGCTCCCGCATTTCTCGTTCTGAGTCGATATCCAATGCACCACAACATACATCCCCCCAATGATAGTTACTGTGTGAAAAAGGTTTTTTTTTTTCGTTTTAGACCTTGATCTGGTATATCGTTATGTCTATTTCATCAAATGTATACCAGTGAGAAATAATTTATGAAAATATGTGGCCATATAAGAGAGTGCAAGGAAATGTGAATTTGTGTTTTCCAAAGTATTTCTCGTTATGTGGATATAAGCATTAGCGAAAAGGGTAGGAAATTGATTTTCGATGATAATATCAGTTACACAAGAAATCATGTCTGACATTCTGACAAGGGAAACATATTGTAATTAGTCGCTGATTCCATCTGTGGCAGATTGCTAATTAACATGACATTTTCCACCAATCATGGCAAACTTCAGTAAGTTTAATATTGTACGGTAAACCCATAACTACAAATACTATTGAAAATGGAATACTCAGTTTTTGTTTGGTGGTCGGATGTAACATTTGTATTTCTTGCTCAGACACCTTTAAAATTAGAGATCTTACACATAAAGATATGTCAATTCTATATACGAAATTAATCTTAGTGTATTTCACCTACAAACATGTTTTTCTTTAAAATGTCAAATTTTCGAAACATCATTTTAATTATTACAAAAAACTGTTTTTTTTATAAATGCAAAATATTCATTAATGTTCACAGGAATAGTACATTAATACTTTATTAAGCCATTTTTTTCATTTACTCTTTCTGTTATCACTGCGTATGAAACGCAGTGATAACAAACTAATTATCTCAAGAGAATACTCCGGTTTAGTGGATACCTATATTTCTTGAATTGTTATATAGCGACAAACAACAAACACGCATATATATAAAAATATGAGTTATATTTTTATTGATGACGATGAACCGTGTAGCCTAGGATACAGAGAGTTGAGGGAGCGCTCTTCCAAGGGTTGACGGGAGTGTCTCTCTTCACCGGCCGATCTCTGTCGGTGCTACTCTGGTCTGGTCTGTCCGGACTGTCTGAAATCCGTGCGCCGAGGTCTTTTATAATCTCCAAACCGGTACTTCCGGATTTTGCCTCGCCCACGCACGCACACGTAATTCTCAGAGACACCTGTTCTGTCTGCCTCTTGTAGCCATTTCCGCTACTGCCGGAAATAAGGTCAAACAAACATCCGTTCCTTTCAACGACCGGAAAAACACCCCCGCTTGCATCAGCCTTTCCTCGGGTGGGGCGGGATTGTTATATTACATTCCTCGCCCACCCATTTTCCAAAATGTTCACCTAAGAACATTTTAAGCGCAACACCCTCACTCTCCTCCCCATGCCACACAAGCCCGACAATTATATAAAACATGTGCACGCCAAAACAACAAAAACATGTGCATGCCGAAACAAAAAAAAACAAAAAAAAAATATATAGGGGAGCCTACATCGGCAACCCAACAATGTTCGTGTCCCTCTTGAAAATTGTTCTACCAGCTCGATGTATCATTGTTCTTTTTTTTTTTAATATCCATTTTCACACAATTGGGCAAAGTTCTTAAAAATGTTCATTTTCTTTCTCGACTCTGTCCATAAGCGTAGACGCCTCGATGCATAACCACACGATTATAGGCGGTAACCGCGCCCCAGTTTCTAAACCGACATCGAGTAAATGACCTTTGACCAACACCATGCGTGCTTCTGCTCGAGTTTATTGTTACACATGTAACTTCATTTAATTTAATTTAATTTCAAACATACTATGTTTGAACACAGAAAAATGGCCATTATCTGCAGTACATATCATTCATAGTCTGACCGAGAAATGTTCAATAGAAAATGAAGAAAATTACCCTGATTCCAACGTTAATCCGCATGCAATTTACTTGTGGAGGATATTAATTTAGTCTAAAAAAATGGACCCGTGACTCGTAGTTCCTTAGTTTGTACAATGCTTTCCATTCCCTGAACTACTTCCTCTGGATTCGAAACCAAGCATATCTGATTTGTTGACATCTCTCTGTTTAACGCAGAGACATTTTTGAGTGTCGAACCCCGGAGTACTATTCACAACGGATAACTCAATTTCCTTTTCCGAAGCACTGTTGCTTCTTTTACACTTAAAAATCCGCTTCCTGGCTATTATTCCCAGGATTATTATTACGCCGACCACGCCAGCAATGACTCCTATCGTCAACTTCTTCGGGAGTTCCTCATATCCTTCACTAAATCTTTCCATATCTACCTGTTCCAAGGTATTTACTAGTTTTCAGAAATTAATATATCTTCAAAAGATATTTCCCAAGTCACATAAATGAAAATTCACAGAGGATGTTGAATTGATGGGAACCTGCACAAAAGCATAATTCACAGCCATAGAAATGTAAATCATTTTGTAGTGTACAGTCATTGAAAAGAATTAAAAAAAAAAACGTAACACTGCACAACCCAACGAAAACATTGTTACCAACAAGTTAATCCAATTATCCACTTTAAAGAGTAGAAGAAACTTCCTTTACTTACTCAATAAAAGTACGATTAATTAAGCAACATACCAATAAACTCACTTCACATATATGGTAAAATATTAACAACAAAAATAAATCATTAACTCAGATGTTTTGTACTTACAGATAGGTAAATATCTCAACTTCTATCCTCCCGTCAACTTTAACACTCCTCTTCAACTTTAACACCCTCGTCAACTTTAACACTCCTGTCAACTTTAACACCCCTGTCAATTTTAACACCCCCGTCAACCCGTCAACCTATGCGCTACTCCCTACATATATTCCTGACCCCCTCCGTTCTACCGAACAATCCATTTTTCTCAATGGCAAAAGTATGCATTTTTTTTTCTAACTGGACTTATTATAAACACGAGCAGAGAACACACACAGTATCAAATCAATGAGTCACTTACCTTGGCTATGTCTACAGTCACTTAGTAGCGCGGCTGCTAGATATTTTCGTCTTCTTTTTTTCTTTTTCTTCCTTCCTCGCTGTCGTCCGGTTGTTTACTATTTCCGTCTTCTATCCGGTAGTTTTAAGTCCGAAATTTTCAATCGTTGCCGTGGTAACTAGCTCGTATCAATCTGTTTTGTTGTTTCAAAACAGCAGGTCACTTAGGCACCAAAAAGACTAGTCTGTTGTATATCAATAAACAACAAACACGTCTGTATATAAAAATATATCAAGTGATATTTTTATTAATGAACGATGGACCGTGTAGCCTAGGATACAGAGAGTTGAGAGAGCGCTCTTCCAAGGGTTGACGGGAGTGTCTCTCTTCACCGGCCGATCTCTGTCGGTGCTACTCTGGTCTGGTCTGTCCGGACTGTCTGAAATCCGTGCGCCGAGGTCTTTTATAATCTCCAAACCGGTACTTCCGGATTTTGCCTCGCCCACGCACGCCCACGTAATTCTCAGAGACACCTGTTCTGTCTGCCTCTTGTAGCCATTTCCGCTACTGCCGGAAATAAGGTCAAACAAACATCCGTTCCTTTCAACGACCGGAAAACACCCCCGCTTGCATCAGCCTTTCCTCGGGTGGGGCGGGATTGTTATATTACAGAATGACTCACATGAGTTCTTCAAGATTTGATGGATAGTTATGAAGACAGAAGGAATTTTATTAGTACATTGTCGTGTCGATTGCAGTTTTCATTTCTTTGATTCACTGTGATAATGAACCGATTAACCTACAAGAATAGTCAAATGTTTTTGACTCCGCACTTTTGATGACTTTTTTGCAGCATTTGATGGATTATATTTCCTCACACTTATGATCTTTCATTAACTGGGCGATCTGCAGGCTAATTAGAAACAATTATCCTTGTCAATTTTTAGTTATTCTTTTGTCGATTCGGCTGGGTGAATTTAAGCAAAGTTATGCTTGAGGATAAATATATATTTTTCTAAACATGTCCTGCATAGGATAACGAATGTATCTAGGTGATCCTGATTGGAAGTATTATTAAACGACATTTTCAAGAAGTATATATAAAAAATATAATACCAAATCATCTCAGACTGATAGAACTTCATACATTTTTCATGCATGAAAGGGCCGAGGCGGCGTAGTGTATTGCTCTCAGGGAGAATCGCTTGGTCCATGCTTATGGGAGGCAGGAGAGGTTGCCTGTAATGGTTGACAGACAGCAGCTTGGTCTTGGAGGAATTGAAGTTGACAAGCCACTTATTGCCCCACTTCACCAAGTTTCATACTGGTGCGGAAGTATATTGTAGTGTCATCTGCGTAGATGCCTACTTGGGACTTGATCTCATCTGGGAGGTCGTTGATGAAAATATGGAAGAGCGTCGGGCCCAGGATAGAGCCCTGTGGGACACCAGCATTCGTGCTGTAGGATGAAGAGGCACGCCCAATCAAAACGACCGTCATTTTGCAGTTATTTAAAAAAGATTGGATTAGGTCAAGCAGACGACCGGTAATACTGTAACTCCGTATTAAAATTTGTGTATTTAAGGAGCAAATTTTCTTTTAATTATATTAGATTAAATTAATTGCAATCATTATGTTTGCTTAATTTTAATAAAATCCATTCATACTCACGGAAAATCTTTCGCGTATTACAATCAAAATATGTCAGAAATGAGCTGTAATGTTGATAAAAGTTATTTTTATTGATTTCTTAAGGTACCCAATTACTTCAAACTCCTTTCCGAGATCATTTTCAGGGGTGTAAGTTATGGTAACAAATGTAACCGGAAAAATGTGTTGCTAAAAATTACTGTACATTTTTCTGCTTCAAATATAACGGTTGCCAAATTGCTAGCGTTCATTAGAACGTGAAAATTATCCAAAATGGAATTTTTTATATGTTGCAATGCCATGGTCATGAACGTGTTAAAGCATAAAATATATATATATATATATATATATATATATATATCCTGTCAAGCTCATGGAGAGATAGACAATAGTCAGATAGCATCGGTTCATTTCATTCAGTCAGTCAGTTTAATGCCATACGTGATACACGCTTAGGCGATCATGAAGTTTATCCCGCAGTAGGTTTCTATTACTTTCTGCGGTAGACTGGTTGCCAGCCAAGGCTATAGGACATTATCTCTTCCGTTATTTATCCCATAACTGGAGAGGAGAGGTGGCTTAATATGCGTATTAATCCGTCTCAACCCTCCAATTATGGGAAAAAATAACAAGGGTATTTGCATCACAACGCACAGAAAAACAACAAAGAGATTGCGTTGGCTCAGTTCATTCTATTAACTACCAGTTATTAAACTTTACTATTCGTTATGAAAGTTTTTGCCGCCTGTTTGTTCTTTATGAACTTAATAAGTATATATTCATAAATGATACTTGTTACGTAAGCGTTAGAAAAACGGTAAAATCAATTATTGTAATTCGCCCGTAGACACCGAAACGTAGAATCATAGGTAGCAAAATAACTCGCTCCCAAAGGAAAAATAATGAAAAGTTCCACAGTATAATTTTTGAACAGGTTTTAATACAACTTTGTACAAGAGTAATTTAATTATGACAAAAACTAATTAACGAATTTATATATATATATATATATATATATATATATATATATATATATGTATATATATATATATATAATAAAGAAATAGGGTTGTTCCAACGAGGGAAATTGGTATAGAATAAAAAGTGTGAGAAGCCAAGCCGTTAACGTTTTCTTTAAAGTGTATATTTATTGTTTTTGTTATTATAAATGTTATGATACACTAAGTGTCCCTAATGGTATTTGTGACGCTACACGTGTTTCGAATCTAAAATTGACTCTCTTAAGGAGAATAAATTTGTGGCTTTACTTATCGACTTCTTTTTGTTTCTGATATAAAAGTTGTTGTTTTATAAATAAGTAGAAAAAAATAAGAAAATAAATAAAATCAATAAAATAAAATAAAATAAATCAAATGTTGGCACGCTGAATGGTCTGTGCTTTTTCACATCAGCACGTGTATAAATGCATAAACATATAAATGAATCAAATGCTTATCTCAATTTGAAATGGTCTGGGTTTACCTTTTTAGTATATTAAAATTATCTTCTAGTCCCCTTTTCATCAGTCGGTTGGGTGTTCTTTATTGCTTTGACGGTGTTTTGAATTTGATGTGTGTGTGTGAGAGCGTCTTTTTTTTCGTCTTTATGTTTTAGAATTGTTTTTTATGGGTCCTCTGGTTCTTTTTTATTGTTTGGGGTTATCTTTTGAATTTGGTGTGTGTGTATGTATGTGGGTGTGTGTATGCGTGTGTGTATATATGTGTGTCTATACGTTTTCGGTGTGGGTGTGTTTTTCATGTTTTATTGAGCGAAGGCTTGTATTTTTTATGAATCTTTCTTACTGCATTATTAATATTTCATAATCTGTCTTTTGATATATAGGTATAACTGAATTTGTCATCACTACATACATGCAAATGTTGGGAAACATATAATTTCCTGTTATGTGATAATCTTATATTGCTTCTATGAAGGGAATTTGTAGTGTCCAAGCATTGTGTCGCTCCCGCGTATATCATTGCACATTTGTCGCATTTTAGAGCGTAAACTGCATTTTTTGAGTTGCAGCTCAGATCCGATTTTATTTCGAATGTAGTTGCGTTTTCGAATTTGAAGTGTTTTCCTTCTATTATTATGTTGCATACTCCACATCTTTTTTGTTGCATTTTGTGACCCCCTGTGTTGTGTGTTGCTGTTCGAATTTCGAAGAGGTTAGGATGTTTTTTTTTAATTTTGGCGCTGGCGTTTGCTGTTAATTATTTTGGTTGACTTTAAAATTCCTTTTATTTTTTCATTATTGCTAAGTAATTTCATGTGGACTTTGATCTTTGTGAATGAATCTGGATTGTTTTTGTTGTGAGTGAAAACGTATGCTAGAATGTTTTCTTCTTTTCTGTGTTTTTTTTTTCTTGTTTTTTTTATCTGGAGGGATTCTAATGGTATTTTTCTGCTAGTTGTAAACCCTTGTCTATTTGTGAGGTGGGGTATCCTCTTATTTGGAATGTTTTTCGTAGTTCTTCTAGGCGTATTTTACGGAGGGTTTTGTCAGTTACTATCGTGCAAATTCGTCGTGCTAGGGAATAGGGATTGGATTTTAAATAGCTTTTTAGATGGTGGTTCTTGAAGCCTTTGGGTTTGTGGTAAATGTCTGTGATGATGTGATTGTTTTTTTTTTTTAATGAATATGTCTAGGAACGGTAATTCTTTATAACTATATTCGAGCGTGAACTTGATTTTGGAATGCAGGTGTTGTAGTATAGTGTGTAGTTTGTTTATGTTCCCCACCCATTATGATTTCGAAAAGATAAAACAGTTATCCAGAAATCTCTTCGATGATTACGTGAATTTTGTTTTTATGTTTTTCCCATATTTATACCCTATTTGATTGTATAGGTTTTCTTCTAGCTATGTGTTGCATATGTCGGTGTCATTTTTGTTCACATCGCGATACCTGTTGTTTGTATATAATTTCTGTTGTTAAACTGGAAGCAATTGTTGTATAAAATTAGATCTATACTTTGTAAAATAAATACTTTTGTGAAGCTTGTGGGGAGTATATCTGTTTTTTTCTCTCAAAAATGCAATGGCTTGTTCTCCTAGTTCATGGGGTATGTTGCTCTACAGGCAGTTTACGTCAAAAGTTACTAAGAGTTTATCTGGTTCTACTTTTTTTGACATGAACCTTAGGAAATGTATGCTGTCTCTGATGTAACTTTTTATTTTTGTGGTGTAAGGTTGTAATATTTGATCAATTATATTGCTCAGTCTGCTTGTAGGGCGGTCTGGTCCCACAGCTTATATATATATATATATATATATATATATATATATATATATATATATATATATAAGCTTTGCTAAAAAAATAATAATCCTCTCAAATAATATATTTTTATTTTCGATGTCAGTGTTACATGTTTATTGTTACAAAACCCAGATCTGAGTAAATGCAATTTACTTGGTTATAAATAAAAGAGAATTTGTGAACATAAGGTGCTTATTAATATTTCAAATAGATTTTTTTTTTTTTACTGTGTTGAATTTCTGTAAGGCTAAATTTAATAAGTAAATATAGGTAGTGCCGTGTGAAAAAGATACAGACACAAAAAGGAAAGCATTTTTGTTGAAGGTTGGTATCTGCTACAGATAAAAAAACACTTGTAATATTATTTTATCTATCGTTGCTGTTTATACATATTCCTTTTATTGTTGTTCTGAAATAATTATTTTAACTGAAGCAAATATACAAAGAGTTAGAGGAAATAGTCCGAAAGAGGTATGTTTTACGACACATAAATATTTTATATACATGACCACGTCAGGCGATTTGCAATAACTTATTGAAAATCGCCTGAAAACCAATACACCACGTAGAAACCTACATGGCGTAATAACTCGTTTATAAATGAATATATATATATATATATATATATATATATATATATATATATATATATAATTTAGGAATACATTACATGTCGCGATTCTAAGAATGAATATTAGTGTATTAGACGTCGGTTTTATTTCAAATTCTGTTCTATATTGCTCTCCGTTTATATTTCTTTCTCTCTTTCTTTTTATATTTAATTATAATTTTTTTAACTGAATATTTTAAATTTATATGAGTTTTAAAATAATAGTAACAGTCGTTATTTTTTCAAATTGTAATAAAATTAAAACATATAAATTACTTTTGTACCGTAAATATGTCCCATTAATTTTGTAATTAAATTTCAGATTTAAATTTTCCACGTCCTGTTTTTCTAAAAAAGCAGACGGGTGCTAGAGACGTTATTTCGATACATGGACAAATATCGGACAAATGAGATGGCAAAGCTATTAATGAGCATAATTCTGTTCTGAGAATTCAATTCAGTTTTTAATATCAGTCCTAGCCTTCTATAGTACTCTTTACGCACTATTTCTTTCATTTTTATGGTGCATTTTTCGCACTCATTTATACCTAGGTATTTACAAGCTTCTTCTGGCTCTAAATCTTTTATTGATACAGCAGGGTCTAAGCTAATTGAGGATGTTTGTTGTAGCGATCCACGTAAAACTGTAGCTTTAGCACATTTATTCAAATTGAATTTCATTCCAATATCTTCGCTGAAGCATTTTACAGTTTGCAGAAGACCTTTCAGATCATTATCATTCTTAGCATACAACTTTAAGTCATCCATGTAAAATAGATGGTTTATTTTCTTTTGGGCTATTTTATAACCACGTTCTGTCTTGTTAAGTTAACTGGTTAGTGCTATTAATGATATGCAAAATAGTAAGGGAGACAAAGAATCACCTTGAAATATACCTCTTTTGATGTTTATTTCATCACACTTATAGGTTTCATTCATATGATTGAGGAAAAGGGTTGTTTTCTATATCGACATGCTTTGTTTGATGAAATTGATGATGACGGGTGATATCTAGTATATATTTAATGTCCTTAACTTCCAGGAATTTGGTACACTATCGAATGCCTTACGATAATCTATCCAGGTAGTACTAAGATTTTTCTTTGCGTTGTAGCAGTTTTCCATGATTATTTCTGTTAATAAGTCTTTACATCCGTGACAGCCACGTTTGCACCCTTTTTGTTCAAGCGGTGGTGTGTTATTTCTTTCCAAGGAGAAAATGTCTGTTTGGTTAAAATAGATGTTAATAGTTTGTATGTTGTCGGAAGGCATGTAACTGGTCTGTAGTTTTTCGGCTTGTGTAGAATAAATGTTATTCCTTTATTCATCCATGCAGGAATTTTAGTGTGATCGTTAAACATTTTTTGAAGTTCTTTGCCAATTTTTATGTACTGTATTTAAATAATATAACCAAAAGTTATGAATTTTATCTCTTCCTGGAAATTTCAAGTTGTGTGCTTTTTACAGTGCACATTTAACATCCTCTTCTGTGATTTCAGCCCATGTCTGTTCTGGTTTATTTTTCATTCGTTCTATCTCTTGTACAATCCAGTCTACTTCTTTGTTATGTTCTTTAATGCAAGCTCATATTTTTCCCAGAACTATATAACGTCTTCCATTTTGGGGGGAATTTCAATTCTTTTTTACCTATTTACCTGTAAAATTTCTTTGCATCGGTTTGAAAAATCTTGTTTTGTGTGTAGAATCTTTATATTTCCTTATAGCGCCTTATTCTTTGAGCCTTCAGTTGTATGCTTTATTTTTTCCTTAGTTGATAAGACTTGATTTTCATTTCTAATGTTGTATTTTCTTTCGTCTCTTCTGCTTTTTCTAGTTCTTACATTTATTCCTCTAGTCAGTTCATCCAGTAGTGATAGTTCACTTCTAAGTTGTTCGATTTCTTTTTCTATTTTTCTTTTCCAATGTGGATCTTTTTGTCTGCGAGACTGCCTTGTTTTTAATTTGATGTTCAATCTTTTGGTGCTGCTATTCCTGATGCATATATTGCTTCATTGAGATTTATATGAGTGTCTTCTTCATCCAAAATTAATTTGAGTGCTGCATTGCAGAGCTTAATAGTTTCGAGGTTATGCTTTTTTGGTTGTAATTTTGTGAGCTGTTCTCGTTCCTCCATTGCAATATTTTGTATCTGACTTATATGGTTCTTGATTTCTTTCTTGGTTTCTTGTATACTGTTGTTGGTTTCCGTAAAATAATTCTGTTGAATGTGTTTTGAACTGGTTTTATTGCCGTCTTCTGACTCAGATCACAATTTTCCAGCACTTCTAAACTTACAGCATGATATTCACATTGATTTGTGTGTATCACGGTTCCTACATTATGACCTGGGGCTGGTTTGATGTTACTACTTTTTATTTCTGATGTCGGTTTCCTTTCATATTTTGTTGACTCGTCTATTCTGGTTGCAATTCTTTTCATCTCATTGATTTTCGCCTCTGTCAATCGGTTATTTCGGATGATGTATAATCGTACATTGGCTAATTTATTTTCGTCAATGTACTTTCTATTTGTTTGTCCAAACTTTTCTCACCAAATGTCATATGTTTGGCGAGTGATGTTTTTTTCATTTGAGTAACGCTTCATGAAATGCAGTCATAACGATTTCGTACTCCTCACGAGACCATTTTTTTCTTTAAATATACGGTTATAGATCTAGCTGGACAATTTTCAGAACCATCATTAGGATTATCCTGTTTGTGGGGACCTGAAGATTCGTTTTTTGTGTAGGAGTTTGTTCCTATGGCAGATTTTTCGACCTCAGGTAGGTTCCCTCCTGAAGGACGGGCTCTCTGTTTATCCACTGGAAGAGCCATACTGGACATTTTATTTCTATTTGTAATTTTCATATTTTTCCCACGAGTGACTCACCGGTCCAAAAGTTGCCCCGCACGTTAGGTAACGGTCTTTTACACACAGGGTCCCGAAGCCTGTAGGGGATCGTTTGTGACCTCATAACGCAGTAGCCATTCACTCCTCGGCACGATTAAAACCTTGAGTTGCGGTTTGTTCGGAGTTTTCCTTCTCCTAAATGGGTTGCCAAGCGACAGCTGACAGAGACGCGATTAGAATTCAAAGAGAAAGACGCTGGTTTTAAAAAAAGTATTGTTGCTACTATCACTAGACCTTGCAGTAAAAATAATTGTTAAAAAATATTAACGGAAAAAAAAATGTTGACATACGTTTAAGTTTATTACTGATGTGAGATTTAAAATAAAATCAATAATTTTTTCGTCCACTGTATTTTCAGTTATATTTTCATTAATGTCGTCGAAAATAGGGTTATCAAAATTAAATAAATTAAATAAGTAAATAAAATGAATAAATAAATGAAAATAAATATATAAATAACGTATTCTCTCTAAAAAGAATATCGTAGAAATTATAATCAAACTACTTTTCATGGTATTTTTCTGTTGTTTGGTTTTTAAGAAAATTATAATAGTTATAAAAAATATTGCAAAATATCGAAAACTAAGTGAAATATGAATAATAAGAAAACTGATGCTTCTATTTTTTAGGATCATTTAAAGAAGAAACAGATAAATTAAATAATGTCGAAAGAAAAATTCATGTTTATGTTAAAACAGTAAAACAGAATTTCATATAGAAAAATTAAAAGAGAAAGACGCTGGTTAAAATAAAAACAAACTTGGACGTAATAGCCGCTCAACGGAAATAAAACATCACTACACTTACAGAGTATTTTGTTAAAAGAAAAAAATTGTTGGTACTATCACTAGACCTTGCAACAAAAATAACTGTTAAGATAAAATAAATTAAAAAAATAATGGAAAAGAAGAAGTTTAAATACGTTTAAGTTTATTACTGCCGTGAAATTTAAAAAATAATAATAATTTGTTCGTCCTCTGTATATTCAGTTATTCTTTCATTAAAGTCGTCGAAAATAAGGTTATCGAAAAATAATAAATAAATATATAAATAAAATGAATGTATAAATAAATATATAAATAAATACGTATTCTTTCTTAAAAAAGAATATCGTAGAAATTGTATCAAACTGTTTTTTGTAATTTTCATCGTAGTTTTCCTGTTTTTTTTTGTAAATTATCATAGTTTAAAAAACATATTTCGAAATATCGAAATATGAATAATAAGAAAACTAGTTGATGAATAGGAACCTTTAAAGAAAAAAACAGATAAATTAAATAATATACGAAGAAACATTCATGTTTAAGTTAAAATAGTAAAGCAACATTTCATTCGAAAAAAAAAAACGTTACGTTTTCAGGAGCCTCCGAAAAACACGTCATTCTCGTTGTAATTCCAATCGCGTATTTATTATTATGTCATTTTTCATCATTTTTCGATTTCTGGTATGGTCTAAATACCAAACAAGTCTGCAGGAAGACCTAAGGCAGGTCGTGGCGTGTTGTTATGGCTCCATTTCATGTTTTTTCTATCTTACCCAACCTCCCTAGCATTACATAGACAAAGTTCTCCTTAGTGTGTGGGCTGTACTTAATAAGACAATTTTTTGTATATCTCTTAAGCTGGTGTTTCCAGGGATTCTTTTATTGTGTTGTTTTGTTCTCTTTTTTATCATTCCAAGTGCTCCTACTATCACTGCCACAACTCTTGTTTTCAATTTCCACATTTTTTCTATTTCAATTTCCAGGTCTTTATATTTTGACAGTTTTTTAAATTCCTTGGTTGCTTTGTTACAATCCGCTGGACAAGCCATATCAATTAATAGACAAGTTTTTTTCTTTCTGGTTTCTAACAATAATGTCCAGCCTATTTGCTTCAATGTTTCTGTCTGTTTAGATGGCATTATCCCATAGAATGGTGACATCTTCTATTTCTGTAACCGGTAATGGGTGATGTTCTTACCAGTGTTTGTTTACATATTTTCCATAGTGTTTGTACATTGTACAATATAAATATTGCCCCACTCTATCGTGGCGATTTTTATATTCATTTGGGGCAAGTACAGAACAGCCCGAGATTAGATGGTCTATTCTTTCTCGGTGTTTATCAGAAAACCTGCATTTTGGGTCCATATTTTTATGTATAATATTTGCCTGAATTATTATTATTATTATTATTATTATTATTTTGGTCTTAATTTTTTTTGTCTCCCTCTCCTTGCATGGATATAAAGGTGTCATTATTAATCCGAATAAGCTCCGACTGGAAACGAAACGTTTTAGAGAAGATGCTTTCAGTTCTCTTAATCGATTACACACAACTAATTTGATATATAACTTTGTGTAACTTATAAATCTATTTTTGTAAAATACAAAAGCCATAGCGCATGTTCAAAATATAGAAATTATCTTCAGTTGTTTTAACATAACTCAGTTAGCCCCATTCGCTGACCTAAGTAGATTATATACTATTCGTTGCACTAAATCATGACATTGTTTCTTCCCATTTTTACTACAATCACCATAATACCTGAGGGACTACGTGAAAATCTAACTGGGCCGGTTTGTACGATTTTTATGCACAGAGTTTGAAATAAAAAGTTTTAAAATTAAAAATTCCGATGAATATTTATACAATGGATAATATAATTTCAAGTTTCTAAACAAAATGTTGTTAGTAATAATAATAATAACAATAATAATAAGACATATACAAAAATTGTTTTGTTAAGTACAGCCCACACACTAAAGAGAACTTTGTCTATGTTACGCTTGGGATGTTAGGGAATCATGAAATGGAGCCAAAACAACACACCTGCTTTGGGTCTTTCTGCAGACTTGGTAGGTAGTGCGTCCATAGCAGAAATCGAATTATGATAAAAATGACATAATAATAATAATAAACAGAATCCTAAATCCTGACAGAAACCTTAGTTAGCTGGACGAAATTTATGCAGGGCGTGTATAAGTCAAACAGCCATTCGTCCAACCATACACACAATCACGCACTCATCTACGGGGGTGAGATGGGTAATTAAACTAAAGAATATGGGGACAAAACGTACATTCCCGAACGATGTTTTAAATTGGTGTAACTAAAATAAACCAAATCCTAAAGTAACCTATTTCGGGTTGCTTAACAACGATTAATGCAGGGTCACTAACATCCTAATGTCTAACATCAAAATGACACTCCCAAT
Source organism: Ascarosepion bandense (assembly GCA_037127315.1). Classification (NCBI taxonomy): domain Eukaryota; kingdom Metazoa; phylum Mollusca; class Cephalopoda; order Sepiida; family Sepiidae; genus Ascarosepion; species Ascarosepion bandense. Next base: position 898,213 of record JBBBDQ010001347.1, on the reverse strand, counting down.
TCGCTCTTATCACCTGACATATTCTCTCAAGTGTCACCCATCTTTTGCCAAATTCGGATGGAGGCAGTAGTCAGCCCTCCGTTCTGATCCTGATATTATGCTTAAAGGACAAGATCAGTTGGGAAGAAGAAAACATCTCGGCCCCATAGAATTCTTTCTTTTGCGTTGTCGATATCATGAGTAAATAGAACGATCTATACATATACAGTAGAACCTCTACTTACGAAAGGCTATAAATACGAAATTTTCAGGTAACGAAACGCCACTTCGGAAAAATATTGCCTCTTGTTACGAAAGAATTTTCAGGATACGAAAGGCGAAGATTTCAAAATACGTGCTGCTACTCGCAGCTCCCAGATTCCACCTCATTGCCTCCTCAAGTTCCTCTGCATTCTCGATAATGCGCTCCTGCCCACCCGCCCGGCCTCGAAAATGATATCCTAGAGGAGTTGTCGTAAGGTAGGAGGTGCTGTACCTCCTACCTTACACAACCTCTATTCTCTAGCTTATGGACCAACAAGTCATTTCTAACATCAAGAAACTCTACACGAAAAACCTGTTCAAGAGGTGTTTCGACATCACTGAAAACATCCAGCTTGTCCTTCGTGAGTATTGGAAGCAGCACTTCGATATTGTTGTTTGTCTCAAGATAATCGACATGGCTTGACAGTAGGTGACCAGATGTACAGTTAACGCGGCTTGGAGAAAGCTGTGGCTCGATGATGTTGTCTTACGAGATTTTGAGGGGTTCGAGGTGGAGGCTTGGAACCGATTAGGGCATTTATATGGTAAAAGGCGTCTCTACTTACGAAATTTTCACGTTACGAAACGACTTCCAGAACGATTTAATTTCGTAAGTAGAGGTTCCACTGTATACAACAATATTAAGAAGAAAAGAAAATGACGTTAAATAGTGTTGTTTTTAAATAACATTATAAAATGCTAAAATTATTAAAACAAAAACTATAATATAAAAACATAGAACGAGAAACAATTACGAAAACAAAAACTCGAAGAGAAAGGCGAAAGTAAAATAAACTGAAGAAGTATAAAAAAAATTAAACAAAATATTAAAGGTAGCAAAATAAAAGAACTTAGCTGGAAATTTCGTCAACAAAAAAATTAAGAGCAAAAAAATGGTAAATTTATAATGATCTCTCAAGTTCTTAATTCTTTCTAAATCAGTAGAAGTTGCTCAAAAGTCATGCAGTCAGACATTATCAAGCCAGTTTACGATTTATTGTGCTGACATTTAATTTGTACCAGATTTTGAATTATGGCATCTTGTGCCTTATTTAATAATTTGAGCTCAAACAACGGGAGAATGTCACTTAAACGCAGGGGCGTGATTAAGTGAGATCGAAAAGAAGAACTGCTTACACTGGTATTGGGGAAAGGATAAACGACGTACGGGATTCGAGAAGATAAAAAATGACGATTGACGTTGCATTTAAATTTTTGGAGATTGTAGCTACCAGGAAACGAAGTAGACGGAAGGGAATTTCACAGTTAGGATGTACTAGAAAAGAAACTATTGGGGCAAGCGTGGCGGTTACATTAAACATAAAATGGAGGGACCTAGAAGCCAATCTAGTAAGACGATTTAATTCATGTGGTCGGAGCTCTAGTGAAAAAACCTCATGAAAGCCGTTGCAAAGAAAATGCTTGCAGAAAAGAGAGTGGGAATTAACATCAAGTAAGTGAGAATGTAACTGAAGTTGAGATGCCGAGTCAAGATTGATTACATTGCGGAATATTCTTTGATTTATTCTAGAACCTTGAGATGAATATCAGAAGCACCTCACTAGATATGGCAACAGTATTCAATGCACAGATTTATAAATGTGCAAGATCGACTCTGACGAGAAAAAGCTTTCTGGCCTAATTCAGTGTCCCTAGTTTATTTGCAGGTATTGATTCAGTGAAGTTGTTTCACTGCAATTATCAACCCAACAAAGTCAGAGATCTGTAGAATTAGAAAATTAGAACCGACAAATAAAAAACAACAACTCTAACTCATAAAATGGAAGGATACATTGGAGGTAATCAACTGGTTCGAGAATTTTGAAGAAAAGATAATGCTACCTTCCTACAATTCGACATCGTTGACTTTGACCCATTGGTAGTTGAGAGCCTTTTCAATCTTTCCCTGGAATTCGCGGAATTTTATTTGGACATCTCAAATGATAAAATCAAAATAATCTTGAACTGCAGAAAATCAGTTCTCATCCACAACAACGAACAGTGTACCAAAACCTAAACGGCGAATCTTAGTTTATCTATGGGAGCTATGGATTCTGCAGAATCTTCGGATCTAGTAGGAATTTTTTTTTCTGTACATCCTCACGACGTATAAAAAATCGACATCAAAAATATAGGCATTTATAGAGATGACGTACTCATGATAGTAAATAAATCCCCTGGAGGTAAGTCTGATAGACTTAGAAAATTAAATTATAGAGTTTTTTTAAATCTTTTGGTCTTAGCGTGGTAATTAACGCTAATATAAAACAAGTTGAATTCTTAAACATAACATTTGACCTTGTCTGTAACACTTTTCAACTTTACATGAAAAATGCTTCTAACCCAATCTATATAAACCCCAACACTAATCACTCACTATCCGTTATCAAACATATTCTATCATCGGTCGAACGCCGCATAAGCATACAATTCTCAAATAAAGAAATATTCGATAAGTACAAAACAATTTACGATAAAATTCTTAGAGACAGCGGATATCAATCCTCCAAGATTAGCTTTATCGAAAAATTTAGTAGCCCAAAAAGAAAACATAGCACTAGGAAAATGGTATGGTATAACCCTCTATTTAATCATTTTAAACTGGGACAAAAATTTCTTAAGCTTAACATTTAACCAAAAATAATCCTTTAAACAAAATTTTCTATAGGAATACAATAGAACTCATTTATAACTGCTCCAACAATTTAGAAAAAAATAATTAAATTACATATCAATAACATATTGCAATCATACAACAAAAATAACTCTAACACTCATGTCAGTTTACTCCATAATAATAACTTTTGTAATTGTAGAAATCTGAACCAATGTTCCATACTTAATAAATGGATAACAAAGCCCTGGTATATATGTGTTTGATTTCATCCATGGAGAATCCTTAGGATACTAAAATTTATATCGGAAACACAATGAACATTTTTTAAAAGTGCTTTTATAATCACCTCTCAT
>JBBBDQ010001347.1:767500-892500 GCA_037127315.1 Ascarosepion bandense | reverse complement strand
TAATATAAAAATAGAGCAATGAATATTTATTATTAATTTTTACGTTAGAATATGCGAAAACTACAAACTTCTACAAAGTGGTACATTTTGTTTCAACATTAAAAGAACAATGTCTCATTACATACTTATCAATGATAGTAATAAAAAATTTTATTTAAAAAAAAATTCAAGAACAACACTTCTTTCTAATTTTAGTTTTTTTTTTATGTACGAGGTAAAATGATATTAAGAAAATCATTTCTTTTTAAATACCAAATGATTTGAGGTGTATATTGTAACCGATGTTAATATATATCTGCAATTAATTTCAGGAACAAAATCTTCAAATTATCATCCTAAACCGTTTCCATTGGCTCTTCCTTCACTACATTTTCTCAATCATTTTCCTTTTCACTTTCTATTTCTTCTGTATCTTTTCTTTTCCTCTTTCTTTTCCTTTTTTCAACATACTTTCTGATCTTTCCTTCCCTTTTTTTAATCTTTTTTGCCTCGTACTGAAAAATTTTTTAAAAAATTATCCAAAAATAAAAAGAAAAGTTGTTCGTAAAAGATTTTTAACATAAAACTTTATTAGCATTATTGTTCACTATATGATGAGATATTGTTCCTTCAATATCGAAACAAAATGTACACTTTTTAGTAGTTTGTAGTTTTCACATGTTCTAACGTAATAATCAACAACTATATATGTATCTATTATAAAGACCGTTATATTCCAACTTTATTTTGTTTTTTATTTTATTTTTCTATATTTAAATCGGTTGAAGGTAGAGTTATGTTTTCCAATATTAAACACTTGTGATTATATATTGTGTTTTTACTGCATTTTTCCTTCGTCATTATCTGAATTATTGTATTTAAATTTAAGTATAATATTTTCTTTTGGTAAACCTCTTTTCTTTTATGAAAAGTTTTTAGTAAAAGAAATTTTTAGAAGATTTTTTAAAAAGGAAGAAATCTTTTAAAAATGTCCATTTTTTTAAAAGTATTTGGTGTGAGAGTCATTATTATTTACTCATCGAAGGTCTGAACGTGATGATTGTAAAAATTGCTGAAATTAATTCTTCGTTCATAACAGTTTAATTATGTGTTGAGTTTTCTCTTCAATTTATATATATATATATATATATATATATACTACCAGCTATAATTATTAGGCTACTCCATTATTTTTAATTATATATTTCATGCTATTTTTAGTATGTATTGCCAAGTGGATAATTCTAAATGCAAATAGAATGGTTCTTTTGTAATTATTACTTTTACAAAATTTTACAAGGAAGCCAGGAATCCTTTGCTTCGGCCAGCCACTGATAAGAAGAGACTAGCATGGGGAAGAGAGCAGAAAGACTTGATACCAGAACAGTTCATTTGATGCACATATGATTTTGTAGTATTAAAAAAGAACTACTCTATGTTTATTTGGAATTATCGACTTTGCATGATACCTATGTCTAGTAGTAGTAGTAGTATATATATATATATATATATATATATATATATGTATTTATGTATGTATGCATATATATATATATATATATATATATCTGTGTGTGTGTGTGTTCTCAAGGTTAAATGCTGAAATTTAAGCTACAATCTCCTTGTCGCTGTTCAGAGTACATGACAATTTGATGTGACAATGGACTCTCTCTCACTTTCACTCTCTTTTTAAGACTTGAGAAACATGACATTAAAGATATAAAGGCAGAAAATATTTGGTTATGGCAGTTAAAAAAATAAGTAAAATGATATAAAATAAAAAGTAAAATCTGTAAAACAAGAAAAATACGAAAAACTTGCCAGGGCAGATATAAAAAGACTAGACGGATTAATGAAGGAACTAAATGCACTTGGTTTAAAACGTAGTATGAAGTAAATAATACAATCAGTAAGTTTAGCGCCATACGTGATACACGCTTAGACGATCATGTCTCGAAAGAGACATGACTGACTGGACAGAAGGTTATCCCACAGTATGTTGCCATTGCTTTCTACGGAAGACTGGTTGCCAGACAAGGCTATAGAACACAATCTGTCCTCTTATTTAACCTATAACTGGAGGGAAGAGACGGATTAATACATTTTCCAAGGGTATATGTGCGTGACTGAATGCAAGGAATTCAACTAGAATTCGAACTCGGCACCCCGATTAGTCGTTCACAGTCGGTATCCAAAGCACCACAACGCACATCCTACATACAAAAATGATTAATACATCTTTTTTCGTGATTTCTTTTTTTTTAAATCATTTCACCCCGAGCAAGAAGGAAATGCCACTGATATGCGGGGTGGGGTACCTAACTGTAAAAAGATTAATTAGAAGAGAGTGAGGAGTACAGACCAGTTAGAAAAGAGCAATAGAAAGATGAGAATGCAGGTGTGATGACAGTTACATAGGTGGAGGGAAAGGGAAGGATATACGGTGTGGGGAGAGAGCTAGAATCCAGTGGTTAATAGATGAGTATTGACATTGCATTTAAATTCTTGGAGGTTGTAGCCATCAGGAAAGCAAGAATATGGGAGAGAGTTCTACAGGCGGGAAGTGCGAGAGAAGAAGCTGCAGGAGTAGAATTGTCGTCGGCTTTGGCTAACCTAACTGTGAATGGGTGGGAACCAGTTGCCAAACTGGTTGCACGAGTAAACACCTGTTTACACTTGGAGGCACCAGTGACTTAAGTTCGTCCGAGCAGAAGCCATGAAAGTATTTATCGAACGATTTCGCGTATGGGGGAACTGGACACATTTTGAAAGTTGGCCCGACTGTAATCGCTTGAGTTGTGCGCGTTAAATCCGACCTTCTGTCACATATCTTATTATTGGGTACGTATTCGTAAATTTAAGCTTTTTAGAGCCAGTCTCGTTTGTGCTTACAACAGAAAGCTTTTATTCACGCCATGCTGAGACGAGTTTTTTATCACCGCACATTTTGTAACATTTAGGATTTTTGTATTTGAAGGTAAGTACTCTTTACGTTCAGTTTCATATTTAACTTTTCTTACCTTTATTTTACTGACTGCTTTTTATGAGAAGTTTGATTTTTACCTTTTTACCTTTCATTTGGCTTTATTTTTATTTATTTATTTCTACACCTATTTTTTTATTAGACTATTGACTTATTTTTTGTGCATACCGATTTTTAATTTCTTCTTTTCCCACCCGGAATTAAGTTGTTTTATTTTTTTATTTTCGTAAAATTTTACTTTTGCTTAATCTTTGATCTTTCTACGTGTTCATTGATTTGTGTGTGTCCTAATTTAACATTTCTTAATTTCTGCCGAAAATTTCCGTTGCGTTTTCTTTATTCTTTGATTCGATTGCTTTATTTTTTTTGTAAGACTAATTTTTTTTCTGTATTAAGTCGCTTATTCTGCTTCTAAGGCAGGCCCACTCGATAAATGAAAATTGCTATTGAGCTCGCAGGTTCATCCAACCCCAAACCACAAGAAGACTAAAGTAATCATGGTAAAACTAATGAAGACCAGTGTAAAGATGGTAACAACAAAGATAACAGTGTTCCAACATTAAACAAGGGACCAACTAGTATGAACGACGGGAAATATAGATCATGTGCGAATCCCTCCTCCTAATTGTGTAAATAACATTACGGAGTTTTCGGAACGGGCCAAAATTTATGCTCATCTCATTATAGAAAATTGTCCCTCTACAGAGAAGAGTGGGACACACAGCTACCTATTTCATTCCGTTTGGCCAAATACTAGAGGCGACATCTGACAACTTAAACGAGACTTCAATATAATTTTTTAGCGATTTGGCCTTCAATTTCGTTTTTAACTGTTTGGACTTTTACGACCAAAAAGTACCGATTGATTCTTGTGCAGACGAGAAGAGAGGTGACCAGTCTCTCCGCAATTCCAAAAAACTTGTTTTTCACCGATCATCTTGACTGGCTGAAAACCAGTTTGTTTGACGTGCAGAATGACTGGTCACCTATCCTCTTCTTATCCACCCAAATAAATTTCGGACCGGTACTGAATTTTCAATGGCGCATGCAATGGTCCAGTCAGTGACATGGACCAGTACGGTCAAACCCTCGGTTGAGCTTTGTCTCAGATTTCCCTCCAAAAACATATCCTGCAAGTGCGAGCCATGAAAAAAAGAGTACAGCGTGTCGCTTGTAAGAGCAGAGGGAAGAGTAAAACAGCAGATTTTCAGTTCCCCGAATCCGCTCGGGCAATCGTCAACAACCTCCTCAGTAACACTCTCAGATCTAAGGGCGACGCCCCGTCGTCGTTTTCAATAGAAACATTGGAAAAATACAAAAGTTAATCAAACCAAATGTGGACGTGCCAGACACTAATGCGTTTTCCTGTCTTCTGCATGAAATCAAAATATCCTAGCCTCATCTCCATTGACACGATTATTGTCCCTAACTGATTAAAAATGAACACTCTTAAAAAGAAAAGTATTCCTTTTACAGCTCATTTTGGTCCAACCACACTAGTGGCATATAAAAGGCATAGAACTCTGAAAATTCAGAAATACATCGGAAAAGACGTCTGTCGCATATCTGAGTGTCAGAATGTAAATGATTTGGGCCAATTCGAAAAACACAAATAGAAAAGACGTGGAAGATCTACGAAATTCTCCAGAACCAAAGAAGACTTTGATGGCTGTACAATCAGGCTCGAGTGTGCGGCAAATATGGAGCATCATACAGGAGATCAAAGATGCAATCTAAACGTAAACCTCGCTGGCATATATTGACATCGAGAGTGTGAAAAACTACAAAAATACTGTGCTGGCAATCTCCAACGCTTTGTTCACCCCACGTTGTTTAAAGCACTAAAATTGGTGGCCTGTTTCATGATAATATCGTAAAAACTGAAATGAGACAGATTGTCGGTGGTCTCATCCCGGCCATGTTCCTTAAGAAGAGCAACCCTCATCAGTCTGGTTGGTTAGCGTGGATACCCGGGAACTGAGGCGTCTATGAGTAAATGTATGATGTATACTGGAGACCCGGTCAACTTATGATCATGAACATATTCTGTCTAAGGTAGTGCCCTTTATTCAGCATGTTTCGCTAGTTGCTTATGTGTAGTTACCTGTCTTCTGAGCAATTTTTTGGATATGGCATGTGCTCTTGTCTTTGCAGATCAGGCGGGTACGCTTTGCGTGCTGGATTTTACAGTAAAGGATGAGCCTATTTGTCACATTGGTGTATTCCCCTAATAACTATGTTGAGAGGCCTGATTTGTTTCAGAAGATCCAGCCGTTTCTGACAACATTGCATCGGGTAATTTTAGTGATACATTGGTATGCAGTCTTTGACACCGATATTGTATGGATGCAGTTTCGGGTAGTAACAGGTATGTGAACATGTTTCGGAACATTTTTGATATGGTTAACCTTGTCGGTAATAATCGTAATGTGGACTTGAACGAATAGAGCGGGCTTGGTTTTAATTGTGTGTTCAAGCTACCTCGTTAAAACCCTAATTAAGTGAGTTGATGTAGAGCTGCTAGTTTGTGAAGTAACAATTGTAAAAATACTATGCAATGGGGTTAGCGAAACGCCAGTTACCTTGAAAGAAAATAGCACAAGGCACGTTTTCTGTTTGGTTACTCCTTCGGTCTAAATGAAAATATAATTGTTCTGTTGTATAGTGTAAGAATGACAATACACAGATATAAGTAATACGTTTATTCTCGATAGACACAGTAGTACACGTACGCGTAGGGTGGTAACTATTAGTGAGCTGAATAGACAACGACCGTGCTAGCTGTCAGCTGCGCACTCCACTGTCGCTAATCGATATTAGTCTTTTATATATTGTGAACCGTATGTCACGTGTTTGAGCTATGTCACAACTTTTGTTTTTATTACTTTGCAAAATTTCACACGGCAGCCAAGAAGCTTTTACTTCGGGCAGCCAATAAGGAGAAGAGACTAGTATGGGGAAGAGAGCATAAAAACTGGACACCAGAACAGTGGTTAAATGTGTTGTGGACTGATGAGTCTAAGTTCGAACTGTTTGGGAGTAAAAAGAGTGTGTACGTGCGGAGGAAGATTTTGGAGATGAGTGTGTACAGTCATCAACGAAACATCGTGATGGATCCTGAATGGTTTGTGACTGTTTTGTGGGCACGAGTTCAGGTGACTAGATTGAAATATAGGGGACTATGAAGAAAAAACAGTAACATTCAATCTTACAGAGATATGCAATTCCATCGGGATTGCGTATTGTGGGTCAGAAGGAGTTTATTTTGATGAAACTGCAAATTAGCTAATTTTTAAATATTCATAAATTCATTTGATGCACATGTTATTGTGCAGTATTAACAAAAGAACCATTCAATTTTCATTTACAGTTATTCACAGGCAATAAATACTAAAAAACTATGAAATACAGCATTTTTAAAACACTGGGGTTGCCTAATAATTATGGCCGGTAGTGTAGATCTATAAATGTATAAAAAATCTTTGGAGTCAGTCAGGGAGTAATTGTAACAGACGTCACGGCGAGGAGCGTAAGCAACACTTAATATAATCATATCTAAAAACAATTTATAGATAAAAGAGCAAATATTTGATGGCAGAACCCATATTTCTATTAGTGACAACTAGCATTAGTCAATAAGTATATAGGTTTTAAGTATATCAAAAACATCGTAGATGTAAAACAAAATAGTATTTTTCTTAAGAGTAGTTAAAGTTGAAACTTTCATTATCTTCTAGATGAATGCAAGAAGGTTTTGTTTTCCCTATCGAATACAGAAATAGATATGACTGCTTAAGAGTGCTTTAGGGAGTTTACAATTGAGTATATTTTCTAACGCTGAAATCTCTGGAGAAGAAAAAGTTATTCTGTTCTTAATACTAACGATTTCTCATTCTCCTTTTCTAGTTCGCATATAGTGTAAAAATACTATATCATGTAGGGAGATGTGGTCACTGATACGCAACTCTGCCTCATTTGCAAAAAATTTACCACGTAGACGGCTTTCCAGAAAATGGAAGACTTGACAATCTGTTAAAGGTCCACGAAATACGTTATATAACACAGTGACTCCCAGCAAAGTCGATATATAGCATCTCTGGCTACCCGTCTGGCATTGTCATTGTTGGATCATCCGTTTTGGATACAAGAATGGAATCGCCGATGTGTACATATAATCCGGCAGTGATTGTCAAAGCGTTTTCTCGCTGCGACTACATCTCTCACTGTCACACTTTGCCTTCGGGTAGAGAGCGCTCTCTGCTTCCGAGCAGAGAGCAATAACCCAATCGTGGTTCTGCCGAAGGCTAAAAGCACGGCTGGGCAAAAATAGACAGGTATTTTTTGGCCGAGCCATATAGGCCCGGTAATTCCCACTCATAAACTGACCATGTGTCACATGTTGCCCTTAGTGGGAGGGACAGCTAAATATAATGATTGTCACAGAGATTTTTCTCGCTGCGACGCCATTTCTCACTGTCAGCACTCTGCCTTCGGGCAGAGGGCGCTCTCTGCTTCCAAGCAGAGAGCAATAACCCAGTCGTAGTTCCGCCGATGGGTAGAAGCACGACTGGGGAAAAGTAGACAGGGTATTTTTTGGCCGGGTCATATAGCCCGGAAATTCCCACTCATAAACTGACCGTGTGTCACATGTTTCCCTTAGTGGGAGGGACTGCTAAATATAGTGATTGTCAAAGGTAGTGATAAAGCAGTTATAAAGAGTGGCTGTCGAAGAGAGTTAGGAGTCAGTTGGTCAGTAACGATATAGACAGTTACAATCTCCAGGTTTGTTTAAATGTAGGGTCACACTAACTCCCAACTATTCTCACAACACTCTCATCTAACCAACCCTCATTCTCGGTATCCTTACCCGCCTATCACCCACCCTCTGTTATTTCCTATATTTAATCAGCCTTTCTCCACTCTACGTAGCCCCCTGCACAGTAGTGGCAGTGACATTCCTTGCTCGGGGTGAAACGCTTATAAAAAAAAAAAATTACCCGGACATACTTCACTACATTTCTTTTGTTTCTATTAATATTATTCCTAGTATTTCTGAATTGACTAACTCGTGTTCCAGTTTGTATATTTTTGTTTAATATAACTCACATTTTCTATTTTCATATTGTTATGCTGTGTGTAACAGAAATAGTTGTGTAAATAATCACAAACAACGGAAATAAGTAAATGAAATATATTACCGGAAAATAGTATGTACAACAGAGTTATTAGTAGAGTACAGGAACAATCGTTTAGTAAAGATATAAGACGTAGAGTCTGTGTATAGGCACACAACCGGAAGTACTCGACTGACTTGGTATCAAGCTGAACAGTCAACGCTAACGCAATACAATGCTCAACTCCGCGGTCTTTCTACTACCACTTTATATAGTGGTAGGAACAGTGCATTATTATAATAAAGGTGGAGAGCTCGCTAACACATATCTACTTTTATTATTTATTATTTTGTAAGGTTTCTCAACAAGAATCCACAATAGTCATGAAGGATCGATAAATACTTGAGACTGTTTTTTTTTATCTTAGCAAATAGAACAAGTACAGACAGGCAATTATGGTTTAGCACGTTGGTAGCAATTCATAATGCACCAGTCATCAACTAATCTATCACACAGTGCATGATATTGCATGGGTACTGAGGTGGGTACTGAAGTGGTCCTGAGGTAGGTACTGAGGTGGGTACTGAGGTTGTACTGAGATGGGTCCTGAGATGGGTACTGAGGTGGGTACAGAGATGGTTTTCTGGTGGGTAGTGATTAAGATCAATGTCTGAAACGCTTGAGAGTACCATAGAGGTCCCAGTTTCAGTCATTTATGAGCACTCAATAAAATATGAGTACGTTGCATTGCCGAGAAAGCAACGGAAAAAAGCTGTTGCTTGTTGGCTTCCAATGTTGTGTGGGGTAACCATTTGCTCAACTTGTTCGCCTTCTGTATAGTGTGAAGGGGAATTATGAGAATTTCATTAGAAATCTTAAAACTTTCAGCAATCTCACCACCAGTTTAGAGGTTTTCAGCTTTTATTGCTGTTTTCAGGACCTTTTCATCCGGTACATTTGCCCAGCCACTGCGGGGTTCATCGCAAAGAGACATATCTTCCTACCTGAACTTCTGGGAACAATGCTAGGTGGTGCATTCACTCACTGCTGTTTCACCAAATGTTTGATGTAATTGATGACTTGATAGGGCTGAAGTCAAGCCCACTTTAAAGATATCAAACAGACAACAACAAACGAACTGATTCGACAAAATTATTTTTTCTGACTACGGCTCGAGCTATGACTGATGTGTGCGCGCAACTCACCTGCATTGGTGAACTGCAACCCATCCCTAACAATTTTCTAACATGTCATATATAAAAAAAACGTTTATAAAAGTTAATAGGGTGTCCGATTTGGAATATAAATTGACCCATCTATGGATATCATATTCACATAGCCCGCTATTTTTTAATTTATGGATATTTTTATTTTTAAATTCGTAAACTGGAGTGTTTAATCGATAGTAACGCAAGTGGGTGCCCAAAATTTCATAAGCATTTTTTAGCACTTAATAATAACTGCGTTTTTTATTTCCATGTAAACTGACTTCTAATTATTCAAAGAAAGCTTAAAAAATAACTAGAAGCAACGTCTCTTCAAAAACGACAAAATGTATTCCTGGCTTTACCCGTAGAAAACGTGTTTTACTCCCAAAGACACTCATGCTGAGATGGTAGCTACATTAAGGATTATGATATCGCTGTTTGTTCAAATTCGATAAGAATGACTTGGTCAGCCTATGAACTTTTCAGCTGATACTCGAATATAAAGAACAATACTGACGATATTAGAACTTGTGGCGTCCTGAAACGTCAGTGGTGGATAAGTCAATAAATGCCTCAATGCAATAAGTTCATTTACAGTACAAAGTAGTCATACTTAATGAACTTACATAGAAATGGATCAAGATCGATTGTAAGTTGATCGCAGCCAAAAAGAACGCACCTCCATTCCTAATATAGTTAAATATTCAGAAAATGAATCTAACTCGTCAGAAAAACTAGTTTAAGCGGAACTGCTGATTGTAACCTCAAGGTATGCGACGCATTACGCATTGTTAGTGTCACGATTTCAATTGACATGAAGTGTAGTGATTACATTGAATCAGTTGCTAGGCTTGCTGCTAAAAATGTTGGTTCACTTCTTCATGCCAGACAATCTTTTTGTCAGAGTTGATTTTTGCATCCATTCTGTGTGTGTGTGGGGGTGCACAAAAGAATAGACAAGGATAAGACATTTTAGCCTACTCGTTTCGTTCTGTGGGGATCTTTATTAAGCCAAGTGTAGAGATTTTCTGTTCTTATAAACAAAAGTAATGTTTCCACATTGGCAATTACATTTTTAATTAGAAAACGCTCTAAAATATCCTAAAATCGTACCGTGCAAACGATTTTGTTAAATGTCTTTTTAAAATCATTTCGGCCCAGGCAACACGGGGATGCCACTGGTAGGCAGGGGGTTACAGTGAGAGAAACACAGGGTACAAGGGATACCCAAGAAAGAGATAATAAGTGGATAGGGTTTAAAGATGTAGAAGATAGCGACTGATGTTGCATTTAAACTTTTAGAGATTATCAGGGAAGCAAGTATACAGAAAGGAGTTACACATGTGTGAAGTGCTAAAAAAGAAACTGATACAGTAGAAGTGGCGCTTACATTTGACTATTTCGACGGTAAAACGGTGAGACCTAGACAACACTCTAGTAGCACAAGTAATTTCAGGTTGTCGGCGATCCAGAGAAAGCCAAAAACTATTTATAGAAAAGACAAGAAGAAGCCATGTCCCATCGATGAGAAACAGACTGAAGTCGAGTTTCCAAATCGAGGTCGATTATCTTGCAGATACTCCTTCGGATTTTGTGGGGAGCCTCTAGATGAATAGCAGGACTATTCGACCAGATATGGGAAGGGTATTTAATGCACGGACCAATCGTAGATTTATATAAATGTGCAAGATGTATTCTGTCGAGGAGACTGTCTGACTCGATACTGTGCCCTATATTTCTTGGCGGTACGTGTAGCTATTGATTGGATGTAGTTCCACTTGAGATCGGTTTAGAGAGTGAGGTTACAGAGGCGCAGTATGTTGCTTCAGAAATCTACCGTAATCTATATTGATGGAAAATAACAAAGTTTCTGGATGATTGTTAAAGTAAAACAGTTTCGTTGTGGAAGAATTAAATTTAACGAGCCAGCTCCTACTCCAATCCATCACAGATTGGAGGTCCTTTTCAAAAGCAACAGCGAGGTTTACTTCGGCAGCCTTGGCAGATTTCATATTGAAACGGGAGTAAGTGGTGGTGTCCTCTGCATATATGCCTACTTCTGAACTGATTACATCAGGAATATCATTGATGAAGATCAGGAAAAGAGCAGTACCTATTGCCTTGAAGGAAGTATACCTTCTTATGAAAGAATCAGGAGAGATGCCTGTTCAAGACGACCACCATTTGACGATTTGTTAGGAACAATTGGAAAAATCAAACTAATATCCAGAAATACCGTAGCTTGCGCAGAAGGCCAGCATGCTAAACTTTGTTAAATGCTTTTGAGATATCCAGAGCAACATCTCGGGCTTCACCTTTCATCTTAAGAGACCGGTATATATATTTAGTGATGGTCGTTAGCATATTAGCAGTAGACCTGGCGAATCGGAAGTCATACTGCTTGACAGAGAGTAGGTTAAACTATTGAGGACTCTAGGCGAGAAAGGAGCTTAGACGAAGAGATTTATATATGTATTTATCCTTTCTTGCCAAAATAGTAAGTTGCAATTCACGTTTATAAATTATCTTTTTAAAGAAATGATCTTTTCTCAAATGAATATTTTATACTTTATAACATTACTTTAAATTAACAGAATAATTTTGATACTGAATAATAAATATATAAACTAAATAGATAAAAATAAGTAAATAATAATTACATAAAATCAAGAGAAATATCCAACCATTTTTGTTAAATAATCTGGCATGTTTCATAATTTTTTTTATCGTATTACCCAGAGCAAGGCGGTAACGCCCCTGATGTGCAGGGAGCTACATAAGAGTAAAAAAAAAAACTAGATAGAAGGAGAGTAAAGAGGAAGATGAATCAATTAAGGATGGGAATACAGGTCTGATGACAGTTGCAAAGATGGAGAGAAAGGAAATGATATACAGGGTAGTGTAGAAAGAACTAAAGTCAAGTGGTTAAGAGATGAGTATTGACATTGCATTTAAATTCCTGGAGGTTGTAGCCGTAAGGAAAGCAAGAATATGGAAGCGAGTTTCACAGGCAGGAAGTGCGAGAATAAGAAGCTGTAGGAGTAGAATTGTCGTCTGCATTAGTTTGATACATTTTTTGCAAGTTATATTTTGAATATTTTAGAAATATGCTTATAATTCTGAGATGAATTATTATTTACATAATTTGTATTATTTGAACTGTTCTCCTCATCTTTATTGCTATGTTCACGATGTTTCGGCTGTTATACGCTCCTGTCTTCATCAATTCCAAGGAATTGGAATCGTAGCACTCGAAGAAGGCTGGAGAGTACAACGGCCGGAGCGTACAATGGGCTAAATGTTGTCAAAATGGCAATAAAGATAAAGACAAAAATCCGAACAACGTAAATAATATTTTATGGATTTCTCTAATTCAGAGTGTAAAAGGAATAAGGTTTATTTTACGTGTTAATGCTGTGCATAAACACAGGTTACAAAATATAACTTCTACACCTGCCTTGATAAAGTTCAAGGAATGCAACGTATTCTCATAAAACGCTTCGCTATTGAATTTTCTTTAAATAATATAGTCTTTATTTATATAAACGTATCTGAAGTTTTACACACATACACTAAATATATTGAATGACGTCTTTAATTTTGTTTATACCACGTGGGTTGCTTTTTTCTTGATTTATTTAAAACAAAATTAGCTTTAAAAATTACCATAAATAATACAAAAGTAACGAACATGATAAATACAATAATTAATAGTCCAAGAAGTTTTTTTTATTCTAAACTGGTGCACTGTTAATATAACCAAACATCTTCTTTTATTCTTTATTCTTTATTCTTTTTTTTTCTGTGATACAGCGTAACAGATCTGTCTGCGGATATATATATATATATATATTTTATAATTGTTTCATTCCAAGCATGACAGAACTGCCACTGGAGCGCAGGGGGTTACATAATAGGATAATGAAAAGAGGGATGATTACAGGTCACAGTATGTGTCGGAGAATGGGTAAAAGAAGTCGGGTACATTGGTGTAAAAAGCTGCGTGAGAGTAAAGTGTAAAATGAGAAGTAGGAGAATTACGGCTATAAAAGATGACACCTGATGTTTCAATTAAACTCTTTGAGATTGTAACTATCATGGAAACAAGAATACGGACGGGAGTTCCACAGGCGGACAGTGCGAAGAAAAAATCTGTTTGAGTAATGGTTACACTCGATTCTTTACACAGTACAAGGGTGTCAGTCATGTAGCTCGAGTAAATTTGCGTAGAGGGGCACCAAGAGTCTAAGCTCGTTGGAGCAGAATCCGTGAAAGTATTTGTAGAAGAGACAGAGGTAAACCATATCTCGTCGGTGAGAGAGAGAAAGAGACTGGGGTCGGGCCACCAGGTCAGGATCGACTGCATTGTAGATTCTTCTTTGGATCTTGTCGAAAATCCAAAGATGTACAACAGGGGCGCCTGACCAAATATGACAGCAGTATTCAATGCACGGGCGGGTTGTACATTTGTAAATGTGCAACATGGATTCAGAGGAGAAGAACCTCCTGACCGGACACTTAGCAGTAAATTTAGTTATTAATTCAATGTAGTTATTTCACTTCAGGTCAGCTGAGAGATTGAGGCCGAGGACGCGCAATGTATTGCTTTCAGGGAGACTAGCGTGATCCATTCTAATGGCTGGTAGGAATGATTGTCTATTGTGGTTAAAGTACAGCAGCTTCGTTTTGGAAGCACTAAAGTTGACGAGCCATTTCTTACCCCAGTTTACCACAGAATGGAGGTCCTTTTCGAGAGCAGCAGCAAAGCTTGCTTTGTCTGCATCAGTATTTTTCTAAATGTTTCTCCACTAAGCAAGGCGGTATCGCATCTGATGCTCAGGGGGCTACGTAATAGAGTAAAATATTAAGCAGGCGGAGGGCGAAGAGAAAGACGAACCAGTTACAGGAGGTGTCCGAGAAAGGGTAAGAGAATGAGGGGAATATAGGTGTAATGGAATTTGCAAAGGTAGTGAGAAACGAAAAGAATAAGATATGTGGAGTAGAAATGTCGCCTGCATTTGGTAGATTTAACTGTAACATGGTGGAATTGTGTTGCCAGACTGGTTGCTCGAGTAAAAATTTGTGGAGGGGGCACAAGTGACCTAAGCTCGTCGGAGCAGAAGCTATGAAAATATTTGTAGAAGAGACAGAGGGAAGCCACATACAGCAGGTGAGAAACTGGATAGAGTCGAGCTGCAGGTCGGAACCGATCACGTTACAGATTCCCCTTTGGGGCCTGTGTAGAACCCGCAAATGAACAGCAGGGGTGCCTAACCAGATATGGCAACAGTGTTTTAGGAACGGTCGGATGGTTGATTTGTATAAGCGCAAGATGGACTCAGACGAAGAAAACCTCCTGGCACGACACACAGACCTACTCTTCCTAGCAATTAATTTTTCTTTTGCTTCAATGTCAGGATTCTAATTGAGGTCGGCAGAAAGAATGAGGCCAAGAAAGTACAGCGTTTATGGGTGGGTACAGTGATGCCTGTGATGATTGTTAGTAGATTCATTTTAGAAGCATTGTAATTTACAAGCAATTTCTTACCCCAGTCTACCAGAGAGTGGAGGTCCTTCTCATGATCAGCAGCGAGGTTATGTTTGTCCGCCTCGTCAGATTCCTTACCGATGAGGGAGTAAATGCTGGTTTCATCTGTGTAGATACCTACTTTGATTTGATAATTGATGAAGATGAGAATGAGCATCGGGCAGAGCATCGGGCCTATTATAGAGTCCTGGGAGTTACCAGTATTTGTGTGGTAGGATGTGGAGATATACCCTTTCAAGACAACATTCATTATGCAATTTTCATAAAAAAGATTGAATCAGACCATACAAACGTCCAGTGAATCAATAATCCCGTAGCTTCCGAAGAAACCAGGCGTGCCTGACACTATCAAATGCTTTCGATTATCCAGGGCTTATCGAGAGCCCTGTATGTGTACGCTGCGATGGTCATTATCATATCGGCAGTAGACCAGGCAAAGCAGAACCCGTATTGTCTGTATGAGAAAGGTTTGTGGGCAGTAAGATGTTGAATTATTTCAGCATAGATAATAGTCTCAAACAATTTTCCTAAAACTGGTAAGAGGCTGATAGAGCAATAATTAGATGGATCCGATTGTTTCACTGAGTTCTTAAATAGAAGAACAACAGAAGATGAAAACAGAAAATAGAGTAATAGTAATAATAGCGTTTAGAGAGGCCAGAGGAAAATTCAGGGACACATTTTGTCTTATAGGGATCAAGTTTTGAAATATATATATATATCTGAAAATATTTTTGTAAGTACAAAATCTAATTATGGAAGTAAAAGTGTCTAGATGTTACGCATTGTAAATGATATTAAAATGCGGAGTGTGAGCGCTTACATTTATGCAAGTAAAATAATGATAAAAATAATCGTTCCACATATATATATATATATATATATATATATTAAAATGAAATGTCTAACACTCACATATAGTTAAAACTATTGCTGTCTCATGAAAATATAAATGGAAAGACCATTTCTTAACGCTAATTCTTTACTTCACACACACGGCTGCCGAAATTCTCGACGAAGGCGCCAAGCAACACGTGTATATATATATATATATATATATATATATATATATATATATATTAGTCATCCACATACAAGCCTATTTCGCTGTATCACAGCTCATCAGTGTGGCTAGACACATCCACTTGATATATATTGAAATAATGACCTGACATCACAGAAAAATACATACGGATTTAAAAAAATAACAATTTCATATTCATTTTTTAAATATCTGGGCCTAGATTGCCTTCATATATATACTACGCCCAGATATATACTCATTCATAGTCGTTAGCATTTCAGAATTTCACCTGGTGAAGTAGAAACCATACTGTTTGTCCGAGAAGTGTCTGTGAGGTGTAATATGCTGAACCACCTCGGCGTTGATAATGGATACGAACACTTTGCCAAAGATCGGTAGGAAGCTGATAGAGCGGTAATTAGCGGGGCCCGAGGGTTCTACAGAGGAAGAATTTTAACAGGCAGGAAAGCAGGAAGGAGATAGGCAGTAGTTGTAGAGCTTAGAAAGGATAGAGGAGAGTTCAGTGGAACATTTCTTCAAGACTATGATTGGGATTCCGTCCCCTCCACTCGCTTTATGAGGGTCAAGTTTTGAGATTGTTAGAGACCAGCGAGGTGGTGATGTGGACGTCATTCAGTTGGGCCTCAGTTTTCAGTGGGAAGTCGGGTGTAGATATTCCAGACAATTCCAGTCTCGAATTCGTAGAGAATATGCGAGCAAAGCATTCAGACTTGTCCGTTGAAGAGATGAGGACCTCAAATTCTTTGATTACAGTGGGTATTGAGGTTTTGCTATTGTTAAGCACACTTTTACAGAGTCGCCAGTAGTATTTGGTGCCGAACTTACGGGATGCTATGCGCTGCTTCATTCTGGTAGCAAACAGCAACTTATCTTCATTAAGTATTTTTTGCACTTATTACGAACTGTAAAAGGCGATATTATGGTCCAACGCTTGGCTTCTATAAAGCCGGAAGAATTGATTCTGGTGGTCAATAACGGCTGAGCAAGCGGGCGAGAACCAGGGGAACGAATGGGATTTAAGCTGAAACTTCCTGGCTGGGATGAAAGCATCGATGCCAGCCTTAACCCAAGTGGAAACCTCAGATGCACAGTCTTCAACGGGAAGATTAAAACATTGTTCCAAGGTACTTCACACAGGAAGTCGCGGAACGAGTCCCAGTCTACAATTTGATAGCAGTAGGATATTCTGCTGGTCTGAGTTTCTTGGGTGGAGTGGGAGTGGAAGGGGATGTTAACGGAAACCACCGCATGGTCAGAGCTTCCGAGAGGGCAGATCTGCTTGACATTGTAAGATTCTGGGATGGAAGTGATGCAGCGGTCTAGCAGTGAGTGCTTTCCATTAGGATTATTGGAGGAACGCGTGGGGGAATCCAACAATTGCGTAAGTGTCAGATTAATTTATTCGACATACTGATTCGGTTAAAATTCCTATGATTGTTCACATCAGGACTCTTTTGGGAGTCTGTTTCTCAACTATTTCGTTCATTACTACAAACTTAACTTCTTCAAGTCTAGGGTCAACAGTTACGTGTCCTACATATCCTCCAAATACTCACCTATTACTACCTCACAACATCTGCTAGTAACCCCTAACGACGAGAGTCTCTAAGGCCTTCTATTATGTGAAGAATGAATCAATATATTTCATTCTATTCCGATCTGTCTATCTCACCGCCATCACTCATATCTATATATCCCACCATTTTTTCAGACTATTTAAAGATTTGACTTTCTAGCTTTTTATCTAGATATATGCCTTTACTTTCATATATAACATATAACTGGGGGATAACAGATAGAAAAGCTGCATATATCTAATAAACCCAACTGGAATTAAAACCCAATTTTTTGGTTCATTATTCAGTGTTACTATCCGTCCTGGGCATGACGGTAAAATGCATCCGGCAGCAAAGCCTCTGATTGAGATGTTGTGAAGAACATCGAACCACATATTAATTGCTGTTGTTCCTAGGTCTACCCTAACCCAGAGTGATAGCACCTGTTAGGGTCCCAGCTATGGGCAAATAGTCAACCCCCAAACTTGGGTCAAAACACTATGAACGTATAAAAATACACTTTTACAGGAATATATATATATATTTGTAAATAAATTTTTATAGAAAAATATACATTTCTGGAGGAAGAGTATTACCAACAATACATTTTTTAAGAAAAAAATTATGAACATAAGACATTTTTCAGGGAAGAAATTAATCTCAGCAAAACATTTCAGTTTTCTAAAATAAGAAAAACTAAAAACAAAAAAGATTCATTAAAATCTGACTAAATCAACTTTCTCAATATAACTGAACATTAAAAAAATCCTTAAACAACCACCTTTTTAGCATTAAATAAACCACAAAAGTTGATATGCCATAAAACAAAACTCAAACTCAGTGTTACTATGAGTTGAAAGTTATGAAATCTTTCTCTGAAAACAGATTTTCAGGAAAATAAGCTTCTGATATCTACTCTTTTCATTTACTTGAGTAGCAACGAGAAATTCCTTCCTAATCATGTGTTTAATATTTTGCGAAGATCAGACATGTTGAATATAATTATTTCCATTTTAATTATATCCTCTATAGTTATAGGTGAGTTATTTTTGCTATCGATGAGGTGAAGTGATTCTAGCATGCGGCACCGTTGGAAATTACCTGAAAAAACATACCACTGTTTTTCTCAAACCTTGAGAGTGCATTTGAATAGAGGGAAATATTTGTGAACGGTTCACTTCTATATCTGCAGATTTTTTAGAAAAAGAAATTAGTATTTTGTCGTGGACCCGCTTAAAGATCCAGCAGAAATAAACAAAAACAACCAAAATAGAAAATAACGAATATATATTAAACACGGCAAAATACAGCACTTGGATCTCTTCGGAGAACGATAGTACGGATTAGTGTGTAATACTATAATTCGACCCTCAAACTGGGATTCGTAATGGTCGTTACGGTAGCAACGTTTGTAGACGACTCTCGGCTGAGTTTAGGGCGCTTTCCTCAGGTTACTCTCTCAGCCTACTCTCTCAGGCTATTTGCTGGCTACTCACAGGCCATCTACTCTCACCTCGTGTAAGGAGAGGTACATGTACTGGTTGGAAGAGTTCATTTCATTGTGATGGGTGATGCCGCCATGGCATATTCCTTAAAGATAAAGTCATCGAACCTAGGCCGAGTCTGTTAAATTTTATTTTCGTTTTAATGCACTTGTGAAAGACATAACTTCATCCTTCACTTATGGGTTAAATACAAACGTTCCTCCAGTTACAGCCATTCTAGGAGGAAAACAACTCTAACTTTAAAAAAACGTAAAAAAAGGAAACAGGGAAGCACACCATTATTTTTTATAAGAAGCCATGTCAATCCACAGATATTAAAAAGATTAAATCTGTTGAGAGACATGTGTGCTAACGTCCTGGATGCACGTGAGATTATAAATTTTCTACAGAAGAAATTCCAGACGCACGATAAACTATTAATCTTTATGAAAATTTTGGGACGCTTTCTATATATTTAATCAACTGCAAAATCAATAAATGATTTCAAAGACTTCAGTGACGCTTCTTTTACACGATGTAACTATTGATCCCGTAAAAGTTAATGCGAATTTAATTTTTGTAACAGGATACTATTAAAATGATTTCCTCATTAATAGCGTAATTTTGTGTATAACATGACTTGAGTATAATATGACCCCGTATTTCTTAAATTAAAAATAGGGAATAAATTACAGCCTTCTATATCCCGTAGTACTATATATATATATATTAGTCATTCACACACAAGCCTGTTTCGCTGTAACATAGCTGATCACTGTGGTTATACACATCCACTTGCCTCTGGCCGGTATCGAAACTCGATCGATTTGACGTCAGTCGGAGTCGCTACCGCTTAATCCATAGGCGCATGAAATCAGGGAAAACAAATTTTAACGTGTTGTTTATAAGCAGTGTATACACATGCCACTTACCGAAAGAGTTCAATTCATTTCTGAATATATATATATATATATATATATATATAGTCATCCGCAGACAGATCTGTTTCGCTGTTTCACAGCTCATCAGTACGATTAGATTCCGATTACTTTTAACCTAGGATTGAAACCCGACCGAATTGGCGTCAGTCGGCGATTCTACCTCTGAGCTGAGAGTGTTCTAATTCATTTATATACACATTACGGTTTGCATATTGAATGGGCATAAGATAATTTTTTTTCTTTTTAAATACCATTTTTTTTATCAAGACTATCTGAAAACTCCACTGGCTTATTATTGTAGGCCTAAATGGAATCATTGTCCAAATTTAAGAAAAAGATTTTAAACCTACATTTTCCGAATCAGATCTTACTTGAATATGATTGCAATCACAAGTTTTTGTGTGTGTAAATATTTTTCTTTTAAAGTTCTTACATATTATACATTAAACAATAACTGTGTTCATATATTTCCTGAATGTAGTTTTCTCATGATATTAAAGAATCGAAATAAGGTGGTTGTTAATATTCTGTGTTTTTTTTTTATTTCCGTCTCATAATTTATTTACTCATTTTCGTTTTGCTAACTGGGTTATTCGTAATCATGCTATTTCAAATAAGAGATTTTTTAAGCTGATTAAGTATTTCTGAAAGCGATTTCTTGTATATAAAATGACATCTTTCTTTTTTGCTTTTATTCTTTATTCAAAGTTCAATTTTAATTTATTCAAAATGAGGTAATTTAATTTATTTTCCTTCTTATCCTCCGAGATCTCAATGCAATTTCCTTGAACATAAATTTTATTTTTTACTATAGTCTGAACAAGCAAAATCCTCTATATTTCTCAGCAGGGCCGTAGCTGATGCTAAAAAAACACCGGGCACAGAAAATTGCCCGGATTTATTAGTTGACAAGGTGATGAAGTCATCAGTGTCATCTGTTTCCAAAAACTATGATTTTTGCAGATTTTTTCGGCTATTCCAATAGAAATTAGACACAGAACGTGAACGAAAGCAGGAAATTGGGTCGGTCTTTGTGAGCATAACCAGTCTTTTCACCCAAAATTAATAAATAAACAGAATTTACTGCGTTCATTCGGATATTTTCTTCGTTTTACTTTTTCCTTTCTTTCTTTCTTTCTTTCTTTCTTCGTAAATTGTTTAGTTTGATTTTTGACGAAGATATTTTTCCTTGCCCGGATTTTCACTATGATTGCACGGATCGGCCCGGACCCGTGCCCGATGTGCCCGTTAGTCAGATACGGCCATGCTTCTCAGAAATGCGTCGTTTTCACTTAGAGCGCTTTTCGTGGTTTCATGGAAAGCAAGCTTGTCTGGTTATAACAATTACGACTATGGAATCAGTTCGATCATCACTATACAATCGGTCTTGTGTCACATCTAAGCTACGCTTAAATCACTTTAAATATTTACACTTCCTCACTATATATATTGTTTGAACTTAACCAGTCATTCCTTTCAAATCGAACAATGAAGGTAGTATTGAACGGACATGCCTCCCAATACTATCATACGAATGCGGTGTCCCTCAAGGCTCTATTCTAGGTTCTATGCTTTTTCTTATCTACATAAACGATCTCCCAGACGTAATAAGATCCCAAGTAGGCATATACGCTGACGACATTAGGGTTTAATCTTGCATCGATCAAAAATCTACCGAGGATGACAAAGCAAACCTCGCTGCCGAGCTTGAAAAAGACCTCCAATCCGTGGCGGACTAAGGTAAGAAATGGCTCGTAAATTTTAATGCTTCCGAAACTAAGCTGCTATCTATTAACAATCACAGAAAATAGCTCCTATACTCCATAAGCATGGACCAGGACAGTCTCCCTGAAAGCAAAACACTGCGTCTCCTCGTGTTAACTCTCGCAACAGACCTTAAGTAGAATGAGTATATCGGATCCATAGCTAAATCCGCTGCTAAGAAAGTCAGTTCTCTTTGTAGTGCTAGGAAGTTTTTCCCGTCTGAAACAATCCTGCACATATACAAATCTAAATCCGCCCGTGCATTGAATACTGTTGCCATATCTGCCCGGGTGCTCCTGCTATCCACTTAGGTGTCCGTGACAAAATCCAACGAAAATCTGTTATGTGATTGATCTCGACTTGGCAGCCGGGATACAGTCATTTTCTCACCGGCGCAATGTGGCTTCCCTGTGTCTCTTCTACAAATAGTTTCACGGCTTCTGCTCCGATGAACTTAGTTCACTGCTGCCCTATATATGTATTTAGTCGAGCCACAAGATTAGCTACTAGGTCCCACCCTTTTACTATGAAACCAATAAAATGTAAACGCAAATTCTACTCCAGCAGCTTCTTTTCTCACACTTCCCTTCTATAGAATTTCCTTCCATTTACTTGCTTCACCGACAGCTACAATCTTCAAGAATTTAAATAAAAGTCAAAAGTCATCTCTTATCTCACTACCCTGTGTCCTTTCTCTCATGCTCCTTTCTCCGTCCACTTTACTCTCATCAGTTTTCTCATCCTTCTCTTACCCACTTCCTGACACCCCATAACCTGTTACTCTTTTTCATAACTTTCCTCCTATGTAACCCCCTGCAAAACAGTGGCAGTAAAATGCCTTGCTTGATTATATAAAAAATTATATATATAAGTGAACATTGAAGTTAACACTAAAAGGCGACAGACTGTTTCATGCTAGGCAATCATTACACAACAGCCTGATTGACCAGGCCACATCTTCTTTGCACCTGAAAGAGTCTGTCGCCTCTGAGTGCTGACTTAAATGTTCATTTTTATACTTACATATGCTCTATCTCTGACACTGAGCAATGTGTCCTATAAATATAGCACACCTTAAAACTGTATTTCTTCAAATATATATATATATATATATATATATATATATATATATTAGTCATCCACATACAAGCCTGTTTCGCTGTATCACAGATCATCATTCTGGCGAGACATTCACTTGCTTCCAGCCGGCCTCAAAACTTGACCGATTTGGTGTCAGTCGAAGTTCCTACACCCTAATGTATAAATGCACGAACTGAGATAAAGGAAATTATTTAGCGTGTTATATATATGAGGTGTATACACACGCTAGTCACCGGGAGAACTCAATTCATTTTTGAAGAGTAACGTATAAACTGAAGAAGTGGTAACTGTTTTAACATTTTTCTTCAATCGTAAATCGCTTGTCCTCTTAAATGGAATCTTTCGCCCAAATAAAAGAAATCGATTTTAAATTTACATTTACCAAACCAGACCTTATTTGAATATCAGTGCAATCACGAGTTTTTAATTACATTTACCAAAAGGAGAAATTTATGAAGTCATCTTTTGCAAATTTAGATTTTTTCCTAAACTTTTACAACAAAACAAACACAGAATATTGTTTTGAGTAAAAATTAAAAAATAGCATCGATAGGTTAATGTTTTTTATCGCCTGGGGTTTCTTTATTCATATTGCTCATGTAAACATGACAACTCGATTTTT
This sequence comes from Ascarosepion bandense, assembly GCA_037127315.1. Taxonomy (NCBI): domain Eukaryota; kingdom Metazoa; phylum Mollusca; class Cephalopoda; order Sepiida; family Sepiidae; genus Ascarosepion; species Ascarosepion bandense. The sequence continues at coordinate 869,155 of JBBBDQ010001347.1, read as the reverse complement.
TTAAATTCTTGGTTTTCCGGTAAACGGAAAAATGTATTTGGAAAAAAATCACGAAAACAAGGTCATAACCGTTGTTCTTTATAATATATATAGTGTTCTGTAATGTCTTTATAATATATATAGTGTTCTGTAATGTCTGCGCTTTCAACCTTCTTTGGGGATTTGTAACATACTCCCTAATAATCAGTTACATCTAATCTATATGTTTTGGTTTAGGACATGCATACATATCAAGAACATCAGATATTTTTAAACGCCACCGCCCTTTTTATTAAAAGAAGATATTTCTCTTTGAAAGAGAATCCTCAAACAATAATAAAGAACTCTTGTACATTTTTCACCTAAGATGTTCCTCTATTCTAATACATGGTTTGGTCATCCGATGAAAAAACGCATCCCATAGATTAGATAATGCAAAGAAAAATATTATTGTCTTCAGCATCACGAACTCTTGGATTAGACAGTACGTGACGGATGTTAGTGTATACAACTTCTACTTTGAATCGGATCATAGATTATTTGTAACTAAATTGACAACACCTAAAACAAATTAATTCGATTCACGCCCAGAACTATAGGAAATCATTATCTTTCTACTAGGAGACCGTATATCTATTTTTTGTACCTCAAATATGACAACTTTGAGACTTTCTTTCCATCCATTTGAACCCACATTCCAATATCGGAATCTCCTGATTTCATCGATTCTAATAAAGAAACTGTACAATCTGCAGAATCTCACCTGCTGTGCGTGGAAACCAAAATGGAAGCATTTTTTAACTCAAGAAAGAAATGACGGCCCCAGTTTATTTTTATCTCTTTCTAGACTATTTCCTGTACATTTACAAACATATATATAATGATATGGGTACAGACCAGCCTTTGAGATTTGTAAAAGACAAAACTCGACCAGCGGTCGAGAGCGAGGGAAAATTTACTCCCCCCATAATCATTTTACTCGACCCACTCCATTTTCTTAATAGTTACCTTACGTAAACATAGCGTGAATCACTGACGGAAAAAAAGTGAAATTTTAATTAAAATCTCACACGTGTTAGAAAGTATTTAAACAATTAAAAAAAATAATAACAACAAAATTTGATCTTTTCTCTTAATTATAGCATAACCATTTTGATGATAAAACTTTGCTTTTATCAAGTTTGAGCTCTTTTAACATCATGATATGCTTTTCTTTTTCTTTTTTTTTTGGTTTTGTCTTTTTTGACAATTGAGTGGATGCACATAAATTCATAGTTTCTTTCTTCTGTTTGACTACAACCTTCATCTCATAGACGATAAAAAATCACAAATCTGATTTTCTATACGATTTTCTATTAAAAAAATTACCTGTATAATTTGTTTTTCGGTGAGTGGTTGAAAGATGTATGCGTATTTCTTTTTTCTTTCTTTCAAATGTTCTTTATTTTTCGTAATCAATCTGGGCGACTGAAACATTTTGGCTCCCCTCTGGAAGCGTTAAAGAAATGAATGTTTAGACTTAGCGGGACGATGCAAGCGAGTCAAAAGTGTTCAATAATGTCACTGTAGGTCATTCTAAGTAACATTTTCAATGACATACTTTTGGGTTGAAAGGAAACGTTTAATTGCGAGATTTTTAATTGACCGCGGGCGAGTAAAGCAATAAACTTTAATCGCCTACTTAAGTTTTAAGTCTTCTGAGTCGATGGGGCGAGTGAAATCTCAAAGGCTGGTACAGACCATTTAAGCATTCCATACCGCATCCTAAACACGTTTGCCAACAAACTGCAACAAGTCTCCCCAGGACAATGTACTGATGATGAGTGGGGTCATGTTGAGTACATTGGTGTTCATAGTTTGATCTTACACAGAAGATCAGCATCCTTTATCACGTCTACCAAGAAATGGAACGCAATATATACTTTACAAAACAGAAATTATGATCGAGAATTGGAAAAAAAGAAGTGATGACACTAACACTGAATTCATCATAAAAGCAATGGATGTGGAATTAGCAAATACTATAGGAGTACATATATCTGGGCATATGGAATATATATAAAGAATTAAGTATAGAAGAAAAAGAAACTGAACATGCAGGTTGTGCTGGAGATGGTTTTGCCTAAGGCTGCAAAAGAAATCTAGAGTCAGTTCTTAGATAGATTCACATCAAGACTTTCATATGTATTCCATGGGTGGCGCCAAACCCGTCCAGAAATATCTAACTTCAGCTTTGTCTCCCCTCTGGAAGCGTTAATGAAATGAATGTTTAGACTTACCGGGACGATGCAAGCGAGTCCAAAGTGTTCAATAATGTCACTGTAGGTCATTCTAAGTAACATTTTCAATGACATACTTTTGGGTTGAATGGAAACGTTTTTAAATACAATTTCTTCCTAAGATTAATAGTAAAAAAAATAGCTTTAATCAAGTAAAGCCTCCCGACAAACATCTTACTTCCTTTGTAGACTGGCGCTACACAATCACTAGCAAAGAACTATACCACATATAAGAAATTATATCACTTGATGACTACCAACAGCAGCAACAAGCAAAATAGATAGCACATATAACCTGAAGAGAAAATAATGACATAATATGTTGACAATCTACATGACTTTAAATAAAAGATTAGGAATAAAGCGCCCACTATTATTTGAAGATCAATACAATGTATTTACCTTGTGAAACCTGTTTTACTAAAAGTCTGTTTATATATATATATATATATATATATATATATATATATATATATTGTTCAACGCCATCATCAACGCCGAGGTGGTACAACATCTCACAGCCCATAGACTCTTCTGACAAACAGTATGGCTTTCGCTTCACCAGGTCTACTGCTGATATGTTCACGACTATCAATGAGTATATACACCATGCCCTCGTCAAAAACGGCTAAGCCCGAACTGTGGACCTTGACATCTCCAAAGCGCTTGACAGAGTTTAGCATGCTTGGCCTTCTATGCAAGCTGCAGAGCTATGTTATAACTGAAGAATTGTTTGACCTAATCCAGTCCTTCCTATCAAACCGTATAATGAGGGTGGTATTGAACGGATAATACTCCCAATACTATCACATGAATGTGGGTGTCCCTCAAGGCTCTATTCTAGGTCCACTTTTCTTTATCTATATTAACGATCTCCCTGATGTAATAAGTTCCCAAGGGGGAAATAGGCTGACGACACTACGGTTTACTCTCGTTTCGATCAAAAATCTACCGAGGCAGGCTGAAAAAGCAAACCTCGCTGCCGAGCTTGAAAAGGACCTCCAATCCGTGGTTGACTGAGTTAAGAAATGGCTCGGAAATTTTAATGCTTCCAAAACGAAGCTGCTATCTAATAACCACCACATACAATCTTTCCCCCCGCCCATTAACATGGAGCAAGCTTTTCTCCCTGAAAGCGAAACACTGCGCCTCCTCGGGTTAACTCTCACACCAGACCTCAAGTGGAATAACTATAAAGAATCCATAGCTAAATCCGGTGCTCCTGCTATCCACTAAGGTATCCTCGACAGAATCCAACGGAGAATCTGTAATTTCATCGATCCCGACTTGGCAGCTAGGATACAGTCGCTTTCTCACCGTTCTATGTGTCTTTTCTACAAATACTTTCATGGCATCTGCTCCGACGAACTTAACTCACTGGTACCCCCAATATACGAATTTACTCGAGCCTCAAGATTAGCAATTAGGTCTTAACCTTTTACTGTGAAACCAATAAATTGTAAAAGCAAATTGTACCCCAGTACCTTCCTTTTTCACACTTCCCGCCTGTGGAATTCTCTTCCGCATACATGCTTTCCTGACACTTACAATCTCCAAGAATTTAAATGTAAAATCAATAGTCATCTCCTATCTCACTAACTTACATCCTCTCTCTCTCATGCTTTTCTACATCGACCCCACTCTCATCAGTACTCTCTTCCCTCTCCTACTCTCTTCCTGACACCCCCTGCAACCTCATAGCATTCCTCCTTGACAACCCCACACTCATCAATAATCTCTTCCCACTCTTACTCTCTTCCTGACACCCCCTGCAACCTCTCACTTCTCATAACATTCCTCCTATGTAACCTCCTGCACAACAGTGGCAGCAAAATGCTTATAATATATATATATATATATATATATATATATATATATATAAATTTTTATCCGAAAACAGTACTGGCTGCGCAATCAACGAAAGGTAAAAGTTTCCTTGTAGGGAATCCTGGGCCCGACGCTCTTCCTTATTTTCACTCTATCCTGGGCCCGGCGCTCTTTCTTATTTTCATCAACGACGTCCCAGATGAGATCAAGTCCCAAGTAGGCAGATGACACTACAATATACTCCAGCACCAGTAAGAAACCTGTCGTCGTGAACAGACATAATCTCGCTGTTGACCTTGAGCGGGATCTACACTCTGTGGTGAACCGGGGCAAGAAGTGGTTTGTCAACTTCAATTCATCTAAGACCAAGCTCTTGTCTGTCAACCATTACAGGCAACTTCTCCTGCCTCCCATAAGCATGGACCAAGCGATTCTCCCGGAGAGTAATACGCTACGCCTCCTCGGGCTTACCCTGTCCTCAGACCTCAAATGGAACCACAATATTGAATCCATAGCAAAATCTACTGCTAAGAAGGTTGGGTCACTATGTCGATCCAGGATGTTTTTTTCCACCCAGTCTGTAATGTGATAGGTACTGATCTGGCGGCTCGACTGCAGCCACTTCCCCATCGTCGAAATGTGGCCTCCCTTTGTCTGTTCTATAAATACTTTCATGGCTTCTGCTCAGACGAACTTAAGTCACTGATGCCTCCTCAACAGGTGTTTACTCGTGCAACCAGACTGGCAACTGGGCCCACCCATTCACAGTCAGGTTAGCCAAATGCAGACGACAATTCTACTCCTGCAGCTTCTTCTCTCGCACTTCCCGCCTGTGGAACTCGCTCCCATATTCTTGCTTTCCTGACGGCTACAGCCTCCAGAAATTGAAATGCAAAGTCAATACTCATCTACTAACCACTGGACTCTAGCTCTCTCCCCACCCCCATATAACCTTCTCTTTCTCTCCACCTATGTATCTGTCATCGCACCTGCTTTCTCAGCTTTCTATTGTTCCTTTCTAACTAGTTTGTACGTCACTCTTTTCTAATTAATCTTTTTATATTTATGTAGCCCCCTGCACATCAGTGGCGTTTCCGCCTTGCTCGGGGTGAAATGATTTTAAAACAAAAAAAAGTATATTTATGTGGAGTAAATATAAAGCACCTAACTGAAATTGGAACTTTGCTGCCTTGCAATTCCAAACCGTTATCATTACACCACCCACACATCTAAGCTTACAGCACCTGATATTCCCAAACAGTTACCCATTTAGGTACTGACCATGTTCAATATTGCTCACTCTTTTCTAATTAATCTCTTTACTTTTATGTAGCCTCCTGCACATCAGTGGCGTTTCCGCCTTGCTCGGGGTGAAATGGTTAAAAAAAATGGCTAATGTTACCATCCCCCGCAGATAATTAATCACTACTTTATAGGAGCATGTGCCATCTGCGGTAACGTTTATCCATTATGGCTTGTGTCACTCATAAGATTGATTAACCTCATTTATATACCCCGGTTGAAATATTGTCTACCGCGGAAAAGTGTTAAATTATGTAGAGTGTTACTTCGTATCCGCGTTTACGTACATACATGTAAACTTGGATTGTTATTCCCTGCTAATTTGCAACTATCGTTACTATCTGTAGTTATGGATATCCATGGGGATTTGGGATATTATCTACCACAGATAAGCCTTGTATAGGGTTCGGTACTATCCACGTTTCCTGGAATCTCCGTGTATTCGATAAATAGCTACCGTGAATATGTTGAAACTATTGTATAGGGGTCGGTACTATCAACTATCACTGGCTAACTAATGTAATACCTGCCGATAAGGGAGAGAACTGCGTTTCAACTAAGAAATTAATACTTTGCCGAAAGAGTGCAAACGTTGAAGTTTACAACGATATTGATAATGCTAGTTCAGACATGAAAACAATCTACCGATACTAAAGGCTAAAAAAAAACGAAAATGACCTTTTATTTGAGGATTACTCAGTATTCTAAAGCACGACAATCGACGATGAAAATCACCCAATCACGCTAAAAGGTAAGTTGTTAAGTGGCACCCAATGGATAACACCTCACGTCTTTCGATTACAGCCGTTCCCAAGTGACTTCTAAGCGAAATCTTTCTACTCTATAATCTAATGACTTCCAAAGACTCCTTAACCGTCTGTTTCCTTGAAGATACTGTCAGGCCTTGATCTGTAATTTATTTCTGTCCCACCTCTTCCCCACGCAGAAGGCTTGTTAAATTTCATCAGAAGGGTAATTTACCGACAGGGTAGTCAGATCAAGATAAAGGTTGCTGTGATTGGATAACTAGATGGTGGTTTCATGTATATTTTTGCCTATTCAAAACGGATCTCCGTTATTTTTTCTTTTTTCTTTTTTTTTTTAATTAAAAAGACCGCTTTATTGCGTCATTTCACGGCGTAGTTAAGCTCCACTAAGCAATTCTTCGCATACAATAGGAACCGAACAAAAGCGCTCTCCGTAGCATTTTTATAGCCAACTGATCAAATTTACAGGCTGAGTGATTTTAGATATGTTCTGTGGAATACTGAAGTAGTATCTTTCATACCAAAGTAGAAATTGATCTCTACCTTTTCTTTTTTATAATTCTTGTGCGTATATTGCATTTTGAGACAAATAACAAATCTGATAACCATATTCGAATTCTGCTCGTGTTCGTTATATTATTTTTACGCGAAAATCCTTTCAATTCCTGAGACGATCAATGTTTACTTTGATTCAGTGGAAACGAGCCGGGCAAAATCGAGCAGTCTAAACAGAAAATAGATGAGATGTACTTAGATATGGGCAGAGGAATGAGAACGGTCCACAACTGGTAAAATTTCCGGAAAGTTCTGTGGATTGACAAGCATCTGTTGGCGGCCGCTGGCCAGATCGATCGAAAAGATTTGATTTCCGTGTAAAAATGAATTAACGAACTCGAGCAGAATTCGAACTTAGTTATTAAATTTTTCATTTGATACGCACAAGAATTATATAAAAAGAAATGTTAGAGAAAAGTCCGCGTATAAATAATGTAAGAAGCATACTTTTCGTTCTAGAAATGCTATAGTTTAAGTACCAGAAGAGACTGAGCTCTGTAGCCGTGGTTGGCAATAGGTCTAGAAGAAAAACGTTATACGCAAACCATATATAGATCCTCTGACTAAATCACGGTTTGTTCTTTGGCAAGGCATAGCTCACGATGTTATTCCTGTCATGGTTACGATGAGGACATTGACTGTAGGGCGTTGGAGGTGGTGAATAGCAAAAACTGACACAGTTTAGCATTGGATTGTAATTGGGTCATTCAAATTATTATCGGACAATGGATGATACCTAATTATTGCAAGTCAGAAACTGCAATAACACATAAATTAGTGCTACGTGTATCCTAATATATGCACAACTCAATCTGTCACTAAATATTGTGTGGACTACCTTATCAAAAGATAAAAAAGCAAAGTGATTTTCCTAGACAGATTCACAACAACGACGAGTGACTCTAGTCTGCTGCGCTAATTAAGCCAGTACTAGCGAGGAGAAAAGTGTGGAATTCCAAGGTTATTTGGGTATTAGTGAATGTAAATTCTAATTTAAGATAGATGGGTGTTCAGGTAAATTTTATATTGCAACCGTATGTGATCCTGAAACTAAATTACTGCTTAAACTTTGGTACGGCATAGTGTCTAGAAATCACAGTCAGGGTTATGCTGAAGACATCAACAGAATGATGCTGGATGTGAACAATGGTAGAATCTAATGGACTAGATTTGTGGCATTGAATAGCAATGTCGTCTTTTGAAAAAATTGGTCTTTTTTGTGTGGAAAAAAGAGCGGAAGAAAAAGATAGAATCAGAAGTAGACATTGTGGATTCGCAAGATTAAAAGTAAATTAATAACGACAGCCTGACAAAGGATATAATAATAAAATACTAAAATACTTTGCTGCTAGGAAAGTTTGTTCTCTGTGTTTTAATAGACAATGCTTTTTAACTGAAATCTATCTAATACATTTATATTTATAACATTTAGATATATTTACCATTCGTTCTTGCATTATATATTACAACAGAATCTGGTCTGGTGCTGCTGCTATATATATTTAAAGATTCTTGATATAGTTATCCTATAAAGGAGAACAGTTAGCATGTATTACTTCAATAACGGGTAGATTACGAGAAGGAATGTGCTTTATTGTGGAATATGCGTCTGTCGGTATTTACCGATGTTATATATAAACAGAAACGTTAATATTTATGAATAATAACGACGCGAAAATTTACGTTGCCGGAAGGGAGGGTAAATATTTCTTTTTAGGTTGGGTTGAGTAAAGTATTAAGAAACAGGTCAATTTCGCTAGAAACAAGGAAGAGAGTACTGGTTGCTATGTGTTTTCAGTTCTTCAATATGGCAGTGAATGCTGAAAAATATCATCAAAGATGAAGAAAAAACTTGAAGCAAATGAAATGCGGTTCTACAGAAGAATGCTGCGAATACCATGGATCGAGCATGCAAGCAATGATGAAGTCCTAGAAATGATGGAAACAAAAAAAAGAAATTAATACTGAGCATCAGGAAGAGACAGCTGAAGTTCGTGGGGCATGCAATGACAAAGGAGTGCTTGAAGAATCTGATACTCACAGGCCAGATACAGGGAAAAGCAACGCATAACATATTTGAAGGATCTAATCAGGTGGATGATGGAACGGGGGTTGCGTATTGTAACAGGAGAAGGCGTGCTAAGAGCCACCAGGGATAGGGAGACGTGGAAAGCCATGATCACCTACGTGCTGAAGGGACAGGGAACATGGAAGAAGAAAAGGATTGGAAGGAAGAGAAATTTATTAGCACTGATCATTGTGTGGACTTACCTATAACAAAACGTAAAGTAATTCTCCTAGACATTGCCAACAACGACGAGAGACTCCAGTCTGCTGTGTTATTAAAACCATTATAGACGAGGGAAGAAGAGATGGATTCATACCTTTTCCAAGGTTATTAGTGAATGCCACGAACTCAATTGAAATTCGAACTCCGATCAAAAATTCCGATATAAGAGAGATGGATATTGGTTCTGATAAATTTGAGTTCGCAACTATATGTGATCATGGAATCAAATCACGAGTTGCACTTTGGCAAGGCATAACACCGGGAAACCTCGGCCAGGGTTAAGGTGAAAACTTCGGCAGCAGAATACTGGATATGGTTAATGGCAGAATCTAACAGACCAAATGGGGCATTGGACTGGAATGGCGTTATATAAATGATCTTTCATGTTGGATAATGGATGAGACCTTATTGATCAGTGTTAAATCGAAACTGTGGGAACACATATAGTAGCGGCCTATGTCACCTAAAATAAAGCTTGTGGTTGCCCCGACGAATCACATAGCTATTCAGTAAAGGGATATACGTGATGCACGCTTTGGGCGATCATGTCTCGAAAGTGACATGGCTGACTGGGCAGAAAATTATCCCGCAGTAGGTTGCCATTGTTTTCTGCGGTATACTGGTTGCCAGCAAAGGTTATAGAACCAAATCTGCCCTATTATTTAACCCATAAATGGAGGGAAGAGACGGATTAATACCTTTTCCAAGGGTATTTGTGCGTAAGTGAAGGAATTTTATTTATTTATTTGCAAGGAATTCAAGTGGAGTTGGGAGTCGTTATCCACTGCACCACAATGCACACCCCCAGAGTTATTAGTGGAGCTTAACATCCGATGAAACGAAAATAAAATTTGGATGTAAGGGAGATATGAAAAAACAGATATACAAAAGATTGTCTTGTTAAGCAGAAATTGAAATACAAAGCTGGATTCTCATGTCCTCTTATATTAGTTGACCGAAGGTGTTGTTATGCTTACGTTTTGTTATGGAGAATAGAGATGTGCTACGCTAGATATCCAGGTTAGTATCACAAAACAGGGTGTCTGCCGCTGATTTTTAAGCAGTTAAACCCTGATGATCTATACATCGCTAAAATAGTCATCGAAATCATCATAGTCGGATGTTAAGAGGTTTTCACCTTTAATTTTGAAATGGTAGATTGATGATATTTCTCACTAAAACTTATCTGTAATTTTCTGTGCCATATTTATCCAAGTGTGCACACTGTGAAATTTATGCGTTTAAATGTAATTGAACGTGAATGCAGAAAAAATTGTGGTAGTAATGGCTGCAGATGGAACCCCCCGAAAGTTAATAGGCGCTTCGGATTAAGATCAAGATTACAGACCCCCAGAAAAATGTTCTAGTTTAATTTGAAATTGTTATTACATTTTAAGTAATCCTATTGACACCGTGTCCTAAGGGGAGAATTTCCACTGACATCAATGTGCATCATCATCAATGCCAACAACAACAACAACAACAAAATAATAATAATAACAATAAGAGCCACTGAAAGAAATTTGAGCACAATTAAAACTAAAGCATCAACTAAATATAATTTGAAAGCATTTCTATGCTTTTAACTACAGATAAAATGTATTACGTGTCATTTAGCTTTTAAAATTTATTGTTGGTCAGTTTTCTATAAATACGCGTAGTTATTTATTTACTATAAATATGTATTGCTGTTCTATGTTTATATAAAATATAAAATATATATTTTTTACGAAAATAAACAAAGGGTTATTTTACTTTATTTGTTGTGCATTTTCCTTTTTATTAAGTATTTAGCGGGACTTTTCGCCCCCTCTACAGATGTCACCATTCTCTGGGATTACACCATCTATACAGACAGAAACATTGAAGCAAATAGGCAGAAAAAACAGAAAGAACAACTCGCCTATTAATTGATAAGGCTTGTCCAGCGGATTGTAACATAGCAACCAAGGAATTCGAAAAACGGTCAAAATATAAAGACCTAGAAATTGAAATAGAAAAAATGTGGTAACTGAAAACAAGAATCGTGCCAGTGATATTAGGTGCACTTGGAATGATAAAAAATAAAACAAAACAACACATTGAAAGAATCCTTGCAAAACCCCAGCTTAAAAGATATACAAAAAATTGTCTTGTTAAGTACAGGGCACACACTAAGGAGAACCTTCTCTATGTAACGCTAGGGATGATAGCGGAAATAGATATCCATAATGGTAAATGTTCCTACTAGTGTTTGTTTACATATTTCTTATTATTCTCATGTCATTTTTCATCATATTTGATTTTTGCTATGATCGCACTACCTACCAAGTCTGCGGAAAGAACTAAGGCAGGTCGTGGTGTGTTGTTATGGTTCAATTTCATGTTCTTTCTTATCTCCCTTACATCCCTAGCGTTACATAGACAAAGTTTTCATAAGTGTGTTGGCTGTACTTAACAAGACAATTGTTTGTATGTCTCTTAAGCTGGGGTTTCTAGGGATTTTTCAATGTGTTGTTTGTTCCAAATTTTTATCATTCCAAGTGCACCTACTATTACTGGCACGATTCTTGTTCTCAATTTCCACATTTTTTTCTATTTCAATTTCCAGGTCTTTATATTTTGATAGTTTTTTGAATTCGTTGGTTGCTATGTTACAATCCGCTGGACAAGCCATATCAATTAATAGGCCAGTTTTTCTTTCTGGTTTTAACAATAATGTCCTCCCTATTTGCTTCAATTTTTCTGTCTGTGTAGATGGTGTAATCCCATAGAATGGTGACATCTTCTAATTCTGTAATCACTGATAGGTGATGTGCATTCTAGTGTTTGTTTACGCATTTTCTTTCTTTTTTCATTTTAATTTTTATTATTATTTGACTCTGTGGTTTCATATTGTTTTAAAACTATTATGTTTTGATAATTATTATTAGTATTTTCTTCTAAATTTCAATTTTTATTTTTTTTATTCATAAAACATATTTTCTCTGAAGATACAACGAACGAGTTGGCGAGATTGCACATCCAATAAACAAGTGCTATTCTTTAATATAATTAAATGCAATAATGCTGCACATTCAGCCATTGATTTTCTGATTATTCTTAGTTCGAATCCACGTAAACGAATTCTAGCGTACTTCTTACTAACTCATTTATTTTAATCCAATTTCTAATTCAAAAATCAACAAAAAAGATAAAAAGAAAAAAATACGATTTCTCATAATATGTGAAATCAAGTTAGCATGATTCGTAAAGTAAGATGCTCGTCTTAATGTCTTCCCGCCGAAACACTATGAAAACATTGATATGAAATCTGAAAGAAGATTCCGATTTCGCGTATAGAATTTGAATCGATTATTTCTTTGTCTGATGAAGATCATGTTGAATCATCGCTCCAAGGTCAAGTGGCACGAGGAACTTTTCCATGGTGATTTATGTCCAGCATTTTTATCGATACATATTTTCAATTCATTTTATAATATGTTTAATATTTCTCTAACGCAGCACGCACAAGTCACAAAGAAAAATGCCAAGTAACATATTTGAAAAAGAATTAGTCATGTAAGTCTGATGAAATGCCGTAAACCTTTATTAATATATATTACAAATATCACGAAAATGTTCAATATTTTCTTATTTTCATTTTTTAATTATTTCTTTAATTACTGAATTAATAAGTTCCTTTTGAGTTTCACGACTATATAATACCCTGGGAAATTAACCAAGTACAACAAATTTAACAAAATATTCCAATAATAATCACAAATATGAATGTGTGTCCTTATTTAAATATGTACGTGGATACAAATAAACATATTCTAAATTGAGAAAGTTTCTTTTTCTATTTTAATGAAACAGACTTTAAACACTTGAATGTTACCGCCTCCTCCATATTTTTTTCTTTACTCATTTATTTATTCATATTGCCTTTTGAAAATAAACAGCGTCACTGACATTTCTTTTCCGTCTGTTTTTACAATCAAAATAGAATAGTCTAATACTTATTAGATATTGGCAGGGTGTTAAAGAATTTGATACCTAATGAAGAGGCAGAATTCAAATATGATTCTAATTATAGAATATATATAACTGAGAAAATTTATGTTTTTGAATTAATTACTTTTGAAGTGTATTAGAAGATTCTGAAAATGACGGTGCACAGGAAACTCGGTAAACGTGCCTTCGAACTGATTTGGCGCTGAAGAATGTTCCGAGTTAGTCCGTGAAACCTAGAGGGACAAGATGGCTCTTGTGGATTCAACGCATATCAGAAAGTCCTGCGTATAACAATAAACTGAATACAGCAGCAAAGCCTCTGATTTGGAAATTGTGAAGTGCATGAAACCACCTCTTAATTGTTTTTGTCCCAGGTCCACTCTGACCCGGAGTGGTAGCACCTGTTATGGTCCAAACAATGGGCAAGAACCTAATCCCCAAACTGGGATTAGGGAGTAAAAGCACTATAAATGTATTAAAATATACTTTTATAGAAATATATACATTAAAATAGACTTGTATTGAAAGATATACATTTTTAAAGGAAAATAATTATTGACATAATACAATTTTGAAGAAGAAAATTAATACCAGCAATACATTTTTTAATGTAAAACTAGAAGACATTCTCAGGTTTTCTAAAATAGAAAAATATTTCTTCAAAAGCTGACTAAATCACTTTAACCGAACATTTAATACTTTTAAAACCCTACCTCTTTTGGAATTAAATAGAGGTTGATGTGCCGCTAAATAAAACTCAAACAAACAAACAAACAAACAAATCAGCATAGACTCTGTATTGAAATGCAGAATAATATCTAAATTTCGTGCTTCTCGGTTGGACAACATTCTTAACTCTGATGAGAGAATCTTAAAATTAAAGGCTTACGGCCATATCATGATGAATACACCGGTTCTCGCTCGATCACCGAAGTTAAGAAACGTTGAGTCTGATCGGTACTTAGATGGGTGACTGCTTGGGAATAACAGGTGCTGTAAGCGTTTAGTGACGGATGTGCGTTGTAGTGCAGTGAAGATCGGTTCGGAAAGAGAAATCAGTGAGCCGAGTTCGAATTCCAGTTGAATACCCTGCATTCACTTAAGCACTGGTACCCTTGGAAAAGGTATTAATCCGTCCCTTCCCTCCAGTTATGGGTTAAATAACCTGGTAGGACTTGGGGACCCTGCCCCTAAAAACAAATCCCAATGAATCTTGATACTCGAAAAGAAAAAGTATTGCGAGACACAAAACTTATATAAAAACAACAATAAATTATTGAAAGATAAAGATATTACCAGCAATAAATCAATAAAAATTTAGTTGGCAATAAATGACCCGCAGAGGTTGATATGCTATAAAACAAACCAACCAACTTAAATTTAAAACAACTTTGGATCGATCCAGTAAATTTTTCATAATGTCCTGAGCAATTTGTCGTGTTACTCATAGGAAATTCTTAAAAAATCTAATGTTAGAAGCGTTCAACGTTGCTGCGTAAATAATTCTCTGTAGAAGAAAACAAAATAAACACTTTATTTTTTATATATCGTTTATAATTGATAAAGGGAAGTAACCCACGTTAACGTAATGCCGTGTATTGATTTACCATACTCACCTCTATATTTTTACGTGGAAATATTAATCCTCTGTATGAAAATATAATACAACCAACAACAGTTCACTGATCAAAAGATTAGAGGTTTTGAGAAGCTTCTTAATTGTTGTTGCTCCCAGGTACATTCTAACCCAGAATAGTAGCATCTTTTAGGGCCCCAACAAGGAACATATAATGAACCTCTCCAAAAACTAAAACAAAAACAAAACACTATGAAAGTAAAAATTATGTTTTACAATTAAAATAACAGCAATACACTTGTATATAAAAATAGACCAACATTACATATTTTTAATAAAATGACCAAAAATACATTTTTAAAGTAAACCGATAAGTAATACATTTTATCTACCGTTGAAGGCATTGAACTGCGTTAAGATAGATATTAAAGAGATAGAATATCTCATTGAAAGGTACAGTCATTGTCTGTCGATTCAACTAAGGACACCGACATGTTGAGATGAAACCGCATGTTCTGTCAACTAAATACAATCACCTAAAACTGTTACTGCCGGAGTGGTAAAAAAAGAATTGACTCTACAAGGCCGTGATATTCAACAGGTGCCAAAGATTCTACTATCTACCTGCTGCTGCCCACTCAGGTGACAGCTGATTTGATTCTGTAGTGATGTGATAGGTCCATGTTTCAGTCATTGTCACATATTTACGCAAACACTCTTTCTTGCTGCGTTGAAACATTTGCAAACAACGCTCTGAATTGTCGACGCGTTGTTGTTTTTGAAAGACTGTGAACAGACCCGACACACACTTCGAACAGATTTACAATTGAAAAATATTAATGCAAAAATGGAGAAATCACTACCTTCTGATATGTTCAACTCCTATGCTATCTCAAGCAACTTCAATTTACAATCGGCCAAAATAGATTTGTGATTCTTTTGTGATTTCCGGGACAATTACCGAATTGTGGTGACCTGATCGTTGAGCAACATTTGTATCTGTACGACCGCGTTTAAAGCTAGCATACCAGATCTTAATAGTTGTTTTCGACGGAGTAGAATCAAACATCACTTATCAAGCTAGTGCTTAGCTTGAACAGTATTTTCCCCTCAGAAAGCTTTATCAACACACAAAATTGAAGATTAGTACTTCACAAAGATCTTATAGATATAGCGCTACTGATATACACAGCTCCGGACTTTTTGTTTACAATCATATCGCCCCAAGCAAGGCATTTTACTGCCACTATTGTGCAGGAGGTTACATAGGAGGAAAGTTATGAAAAAGAGTGACAGGTTATAGGGGACATCAGGAAGTGGGTAAGAGATGGATGAGAATACTGATGAGAGTGAAGTGGACAAAGAAAGGAGCATAGGAGAGAGGATGCGAATCCGACTAACACCGAATCGGTCGAGTTTCGATCCCGGCCAGAAGCAAGTGGATGTGTCTAGCTACACTGATGAAATGTGATACAGCGAAACAAGCTTGTATGAGGCTGAATATATATATATATATATATAATGTGTGTGTGTGTGTGTGTGTAATCCTCTGCAAACATGCCTGTATTGCTGTATCACAGATCTTCAGTACAGCTAGATTAACCGTTTTCTTTTTTCAAGACAGAAACAAAATCCGACTGATTAAACATACGACGGATATTTTTTCACTGCACTATATACTAAACAGTTATAGATCATATTTATATTAGATTTTGATTAGACCAGTAAACAGTTGTATTAGAAAATGCTCAATACATGTTTGAAGAGAAATGAAGATTTAACATGTGGAGCATTTTGATATTTAAATTTGGGAAATCAGCTTATTACAATATCATCGTTTACACCCTTTCGGTTTCGTCAAACGATATGTATTGACTGATTGCTTAACGGCTAACGATTACAGAAATTCATCACCAAAAGTTCAAAATAAGGGACTGGTTTATGATCGGAAGTTACTTAACCTGGCTTTATACGTGCTTAAAAACATGTTTAATGTGTCTACACCAATACATTATTTCGGATCTTTCATTTAGTATCTTTTGTCGTTCTGGAAATAATACTGAGCATTCTTTTCTCCTTGTCACAATCTGCAAAGATATCACAAACGTTTCAATGTTTCGCTATTTTTTTAATATTTTCTACGTCGCAAGGGTACACCCTCTAAATTCTTCTCTTAATGTCCATATGTAGTCGCCTAATTTGGTGCTAGTTTTGTTTTTCTAGTTTTAATGTTGATTTATGATTGTTCTATTGTGTTTTAAAACTGCCTTTAGCATATCGTGTATTTTTATCTTCGAATTTAACTTGGGTTTTACAAATTCCTTCAAGCGAACATTTAATTTTGTCTCTGCAGTTATTAGGACCTTGAATATGTTCTTAGTGTTTCCGAAAAGATAGCTTTCCCAGAATTCCGTGCGTGTAGATTCAGATGATAATGCACCTGTAAGGAAGTACTGTAAGCTTTCAACTCATTGTATATCATTTCGCCAAATGGTAAACCAACTTTGTTTTTCATAGTGTTAAACATGTCGGATTTCTTGCTAACAAAAAGGATATTTGCGAGAAATATTACTGAACTACTTTATTAAAAATATGCAGATGAAGCACATTGTACGGTGTTTTAAAATATATGTTTATTTTCTCTTTTTATGAAAATATTTGAAGAGAAATGAAGATTTAACAGCTAACGATTTACCGGCTAACACTTTTATAAGCTCATAATCAAAAGCTTAAAATAAGGGAATTGTTTGTGATTGGATGTCATTTAATCCGTCCTTTTTACGTGCTTAAAAAATATTTTTAATGTGTCTACACCAGGACATTATTTCGGATATCTCCTTTAGTATCTTTTGTCGTTCTGGAAATAACGCTGTAGCCATCTTTTCTACTTGGTACAATCTGCAGTAATCACCACCGTTATTTTCTCTCTTTATGTG
Organism: Ascarosepion bandense; assembly: GCA_037127315.1. Classification (NCBI taxonomy): domain Eukaryota; kingdom Metazoa; phylum Mollusca; class Cephalopoda; order Sepiida; family Sepiidae; genus Ascarosepion; species Ascarosepion bandense. The sequence continues at coordinate 851,669 of JBBBDQ010001347.1, read as the reverse complement.
ATTTTCAATGTTGGGAGTAATGTTGTAACTTAATTTTACTGTATTTCTATTAAATATTTTGTGTGGTTACACAATCGTGCCGACTAATCATATTCAATGATGGTTTATAGTCTTCGTTTCTCAGTAAGAAATTGTAGTCATGACTTTTACCAGGAGGAGAGGTTTATCCGTTGCTTCCTATTTAACATTGAGTTCACAGTCTTTCCTTTCTCTTTTACTCCCAGCAACACCTTGTGTCTTTGTGGAATTGTCACTTTGATTGGGGTTAATTGATTAAAACAAAGAAGCGAGATAAATCTAAATTAACGGCAATGATAACACTCTAAAAACGACAAGAGAAATTTAAAGAATGGATTGTAAAAATGTCACAACAAATACATTGGTGAAACATATAAGAATGTAAATAAATAAATATATGTATAATATCGGCATAAAAGATGCATTTTTCTTTGTTTCTGTATATCTAATAGCTTAAAATTTTCTTGTTTTTGAATATAATATCATTAATCACCGTTAAACATTTTTTTTATAAACTAAATTAAACTCTATCTAAATTTATCAAATCGTATCCAATACCAGAATCAAATCACCAGTATAGAAACATTTACAGTATTTGGCAAAATCAAAGATTGATTTTTTTCCCCCAAAATCAGTGCCGTACCACAATTAAGGTCTATGCTAACTCCAGAAGTCGGTCATCTTTGCCACATAGTAATCTGGATTCCTGTATGTAATGCAAATAATCCAGACTTATTGCAGGAACAAACGTTCATCACATCGGTGAATGAAAAAAAAATGCGCTTGATTTATTTGGTTTTTACAGTTTATCAACCTTTTTGCTGGTTATTTAAAGCCAAAAATATTTTTAAATTAGAATTTTTTGCGATAAAGATAATAATGATACAAGTCCTAATAAATAGCACATAGCTAGAGAAGAAAAAGATTTCTACATTTCCAAAAGATATTTGCTCGTTAGTGAATATGACTGAACCAATTGAAATTGGATCTCGGCTTTCTGATTTTCAATTCTGATTCGTTCCACCGCACATCCTAGCCTCCTAAACGAAAACCCATCTAGGTAGTGACCAGGCTTGATGCTTCTTAAATTCGGTGGCCGTACAATTCAACGGTATTAGACCATAAGCACTTAAATCGAGCTGTTCGGCCAATTATATATTGCCACCAAGAAAAAAAAAAGATGTATCAGTCTATTGCAGAAAAAAAGATGGTGTCCTCTGAAGATTGCGATGGAAAATATGTTTCGTTAGTCATAAAAGAAAAACAAAGAAACAGAGAAAAACGATTCAACAGAATATTTGAGGATGAGCTACAGCTCAGTATATAAAAAAATATTTCAACCTGTGAGAAAAATATGCTATAGTAGCAAGAAACTCCGTAGACACAACAGTAGCTTAAAAAGAAATGTCGTTTTAGGGTTGCGTATTTGTTAAACGATATGCTATATGAAACTATGCATCTTAATAAGAAGCGAGACAAACTTCTATATAGGTGCCATTGATTGAGAATGAAAATGATCTTCTAAAACCATAGTACAGCCATGAGCAAAAAAATATGAAGGTAAGCACTATCCTTTCTGTCTATTAATGGAACATTATTATCAGCGGAAAAGAAGGTCAGTGAATTACATAAAAAATACTAGCATTTGAATTTATGTTTTGTTTAATTACATATCAACCTCTTTGGGTTATTTAATGCCAAAAAATAGGGTTTTAATTTTTTTTTTTAAATGTTCAGTTATAGTGAGCAGGTTGATATAGTCAGATTTTATGAAACTTTTTTTATTATTATTATTTTTATTTTACAAAAAAGTGAAAATGTCTTCCAGTTTTGTATTCAAAAATTTACTTCTGGTAATAATTCTTACCTTCAAAAATGTTATGGCAATAATTTTTTTCCTTAAAAAAATATTGTTGGTAATATTTTCCTTCAAAAATGTATGTTTTTTTATAAAAGTCTATTCTTATGCATATATTTCTGTAAAAGTATATTCTTATGTATATATTTCTATAGAAGTCTATTTTTATATTTTTTTGCCCCAGTTTGGAGATAAACTATTTACCCATAGCTGGGACCCTAACAGGTGATACCACCCCGGGTCAGGGTGAAACTGGGAACAGCAGCAATTATGAGTTGGTTCCATGTTCCTCACAACCTCCCAATCAGAGGCCTTGCTGCCGGATATAATTTATTGTCATACCCAGAACCAATAGTAGCAAAAACCAAATTATATAACAGACATTGAAATAGTATTTGTTTTCGTCTCAGTTAAAACATTATACGTTTTACAGCGAACAAGTGACGCCCTGTTAAGTAAGCGAAACACGCTGATAGTCGTATATAATCATAGGAATAAGTAATATATATATATATATATATATATATATATATATATATATATATATATGTGTGTGTGCTAGTGCATACCTGGTACACATGGTTTATAAAAGTAGGATTATAGTGATTTGCTTCATATTTCATCAAATGATGATTATGTTCTGCATTAATCTATGAGTAAAGACCATTTGATTACCATCTTAATATTATGGTATTATTAATACAACTATAATATATATATTTAATATTATATGAAAGATAAGAATTAATGTCCAGATGTAATCACACATGTAGATACATCTTAGGATCATACAAACCTGGATGAAAGCGTTTTAATATCCTTAAATAACTTTTTTTTTAAAATCGTTTCAACCCAAGCAAGGCGATAACGCCTCTAATGCGCATAGAGCTACATAAGTGTAAAAGATTAGATAGGAGGATAGTAAAGAGAAAGACAAACCAGTTACAGGGACTGTCAGAGAAAGGAGCAAGAGAAAGATGGATATACAGGTGTGATGACAGTTGAAAATATAAAGAGATAGAAAATGACATACAGGGTGATGTAGAAAGAACTAGAGTCAAGTGGTTAAGAGATGGGTTTTGACATTGCATTTAAATCCCTGGAGGTTGTAGCCATCAGGAACGCCTCCCTAATATTCAGAATTATCAGTTGTTTAAAAATTCCAGTCGCGCGTTCGTAAAATTCCCTTTTGTACGTTTTAAAAACGTTGTGAACCAGTTATTATAAATCTCCTGAAGATACCAAAATGTTGAAACCTAGGTTGCGGAAATAACTCATTTTCTAAGGGAAAATATAACACACACGTGTGTGTGTGTGTGTGTGTGTGTGTGTGTGTGTGTGTGTGTGTGTGTGTGTGTGTAAATATTCAAGACATCTTAGTGGAAAATATGTGCTTTCCGACAAGATACGAACTTCTCCCTTCTGGGCGGAGGGAAACCGTCGTGAGATCTGACGTGTCTCAACAGACTCAGCCAGAAAGATTTCTCAAATATTCAGTCCGGTAGAGGAAAATAAAAAAAATAATGTACTGTTTAAAACATAAACGAAGCGTCTAATCAAATATGAGCATCCATCCAAAAATATGAACATCAGTCCGGTTTTTTTATTTAACACCCATTGCTAGTCTCATTAGTATTTTTTTTAATATTTACAAAATGATTAACTTTTCAATATCTTCTATAGTAATAAAATTCCAATATATATTCCTTGAGTCATTGATTAATTGAGTGTTAATTTCCAACTACAGTTATCTGCTAGAATGTTTAGCTAATGCCTGTTGCAGTCGCCTACTCATGTACATTTGTGTTTCTTTGTGATACAGAGTGAATTAACTGTTCTTTGAACTGCACCAATGCAAGTTGAACCTTAGTCTTAGTTTCTAGAAGAAAGTAAATAATCTGGGTGTCTATCACTATTTGAACAAGGCTATTAGCGTCAAGCACTCGGTCAGGCTAACTTGTGACTCCGTGATAGCACTCACAAGCATTGGGTAAAAGGCTCTTCTTCGTCTTTCCGCACACTAACGTTGTTATCCTAAGAACGAAATATTTTCAAGAAGGCACCTTCCTGACAAATCGATAGCGTTTAGATTTGAACCCTGGTTTTAGAAGCAGAACGAACTTTTGTATAACATTTTCTCTGTTGCAAACCTCGCTGCAGATCATGAAACGGACCTCCCATCTGTGGTGGACTAGGGTAAGAAATGGCTCGTGAGTTTTAATGCTTCCAAATCCACGCCGCTATCCTTTAACCACCATAGACAATCGCACCTATCCACGATCAGCATAGATCAGGCTGGTCTCTCTGAAAGCAAAAAACTGCGTCTCCTCGGCCTAACTTTTTCATCCGACCTCAATTAGAATGTCTATATTGAATCCATAGAACAATCTACTTCTAAAACATTTGGTCCACTTAGTGAGCTAGGAAGTTTTTCTCATCCGAAAAATAGCTTGCATATATATAAAAATCTACCATTCGACGGGTCATTGAATACTGCTGCCTTATCTGGTCGGGTTACCCAGTTTTTCATTTCCGAGTTCTTGACATAATACTATAGAGGATCCGCAATTTAATAAAACGTGTCATGGTAGCTCAACTGCAGTCATTTTCTCACCGACTTAATACTTCTACACATACTTTCACGTCTTTTGCTCCGTTGTGCTTAGCTCCCAGGTTCCCCGTCTATATTAATTTACTCGAGGAACTAGACTAGCAAATAGGTCCCACCCTTTTAGAGGGAAACCCATCAATTGTAACGGCAGGGTTTACTATATCATCATCTTTTTTTGCACTTACCGCCTGTAAAATCCCCTTCTGTATACTTGCTTCTCTCACAGATACAACCCTAAAGGATTTAAATACAATGTCAATTGCCATCTTGAGTCGCGTCCTTTCCCTGGCAACCCTTGTATCATGTTATTCTCTATTTCTACTCTATTTTTAGGCAGCTGTCTTCACACCAATGTACTCATCTTTCTCTTATCCACTCTCTGACATCTCCCGTAACATTTTTTTCTCGTCACTCTCCTTTTATGTAACCCCCTGTGCACCGGTGGCGGTACAGCCTTGCTTAGGGTGAAATAAGTTATCATTGGTACTTTTCTCATGATCTTGAAATCCCAATTATGTTGAACAGATTTTACGTTATTTTCTTTAATATTTTCAGCTAAATCAAATAAAAAAATGAAAATTTTAGCTGCTTCAGAAATACAATGTCAATTACTTTCATATTTTTTATTGTTTTAGAAAAAAAAAACACAGAATATTTTGAAAGTTAAGACCGAAGATCAACAAAATAAAGGTTATACGATATATCAGTTAAAAAATCTTTGAAATTATTTTTCTTATCGTCTTTTTTTACAATTTTGAGATTTTATTCTGCAAACTTCTTGATCTTCCCAAGATAACCTTCAAAATTATTCTGATTCGTCAGATCCTATCGTCAGATTTCATAACATGGGTCTAGCCATGAACTTTCCACATTGATATTTATTCATGATAGCTGACTCCGGCACCAGGAAAATATTGTGGGATTAGTATAAGAATCTTTTTCATCTGTCCGTAATATGAGACGATTATTATATGAAGATTATATAATAATTGTGTATTTAACTCTTTCGTATCACGCTCTACAGTTAGATGGGAGTTAAATCAACTTAGGATAAATTTATTTATTACTTCCCTTAGTCATTCATATAATTTACTTGTGCAATTTGGATGTCTATTTTATTGATTACCAATACAATATTTCATAACCGTTGTTTCATTTACTCTCAGTATTGAAACGTTCAAAGAATTTCAGTCATTTTTATAGCACGTACACATTAGTCTATTATATAAAATGCTGGAAATAGCTCGGACAAAACCTATAATCAACTTTGTGGGTTTTATGGAAAATGAAAACCAAAAGATTAATGCAATGTAAATCAGAAACAGTTAATTATAAATTGTGAGAGAAGGAATACTGGGGAAAATCGGACATGCACAGAAGACATCGAAGGCAAGAATTACAGTGACAAATTGCGAGAGACCTACTTGCCAAGTTTGTGCAAATGGATGACAAAAGAAGGGGGGCGCAAACGTAAAATGACAAACGCTGTTGAAGACATTTGGAATAAAAAACTGTAAAGTATGTTCCTGAAGGAAAAATCACACGGAAGAAGAAGAAAAATAAAAAATATAAGATCAAGCTTTTGTTTGTAAAGAATGGAGATAGATATTTTGGGTGTTTGTATATTATGTGGCATAACTTTAGATGTTGCCTCCGAAATTTTGACACTGGCATAGTATATGACCTACCTTTAAAAGCATATTATAAGCAAGTATTTTGACTGTCTGGTAAGGGTTAGGGTTAGTGAAGTGTACGGAAAATAATTGGTTTCAATAAAACTGAGGTAGGACACATTCACACAAGGAAGGATACATATTATACCTGAATCAAACTCTGGGCAGCATGTTTTATGTACCATCAATTATTAAAATAAGAATACCGTGCTTGTGTTGAAAAACTATGTATATTAACACTAACTCTGCTAGGAAATATATAATCTACCGGCCATAATTATTAGGCGATCGCAGTGTTTTAAAAAACTTATATATTTCATACTATTTTCAGTATTTATTGCCAAGTAAAAATAGAATAGTTCTTTTGTTAATACTGCACAATACCAGATGAAACAATTGTTTTTTTCAATTTCGAGACAAAATGTACAATTTTGTAAGTACTTTGTAGTTTTTTATATGTTCCAACGACGTCATAATTAATAATAACTATTCACTGCTTTATTTCTATATTAAGCTATGTTTTAAATAAAGGTTTTGAACGCAGTAATTATTTTTTGCTCTCATTCATTAATATATATATATATATATATATATATATATATATATATATATATATATATATGCATATTTATATGATACTACAGCAGGCCGAACTGCTACCCTCAAGCCAGATCCTGGTCGAAACGGCACCAGATGTGATGCCTCAGTCTGGCTGCCCGTCTGTTCGCCCACGGCAACCAGTTGTGATACCGCACAGGGCACAGTAGCCCTTATGTGACTCTCGTCCTCGCCGACGGTCGTGACGATCCCAGTTGTGACACTGCCAGCAGGTCTCGGCGATCCCGTCCGATGACGTCGCCATAAAAGCTGGGTTACAGGACGTCTTTTGCAACAACGGACCACTGTCCCACGTTGTGATTAGATCCCAGAAGTCTCCTCGTGCAATTTCAATTGTCGTCTCTTTTGGCCAGTCCGAACACTGGTGTACACTTGTGGGTTGAAAAAAAAACAAAAAACACGGCACCAAACAAAAAAAAAAAATATTAATAAGATAAATGAACGAAGTCGAACACGCCTGGAGAGCTACGTAGAATGTCTTTATATAAAGAAAAAGCAATGTCTGTTTTTTTCCCAAGAATACAGTCGTCGAAAATGATATACAGTCGTCGAAAATGATTTTTACAACGGAGAGAGATTTGCCAAAAGCATCAAAGCTTCTAATCTTCAAGTAAAAGTTTCGTTAGAGTTGAAATATTCGCCAAAGTCTCTTGTATTTCATTAAAAGTCTTTTCATTAATTCTCTATAATCAGGATTGTCAATTTTCCTATGTAACATCTAAAACAGCAAAGTTCTTTCGGGTCCTTATCGGAGTTTAACGGAGTTTGCCGAGGTTGAACGAACGAAGATTCAGAATTTTCGATTTTCCCGTGATAAAAAAAAAATAACAATAACGTTCTTTCGGGTTTCATGTCGATGGCGCATTATTCCAAATTAACTTCATTGAGTTAATTTGTAGCAGGCTTCATTTGAAATTAACTCTTTAGCCATAAGTTCTATGGTAGGCGACCAGGCTGGGTCATTTTTTCCCCAGCCGCTACATTTCGACTGAAAGCAGCCCCAACTCGAAAAACTTCCACAGACTCAGAAAAAAACTGCTTCCCAACTGAATTTTTCGTGTCGAGCATCTATTTTTATAACCAATTTCGATCCTCTCTGGGGATCCGGCCAGCTCACAATCTTCGGCCAATGAAAAATCGGTCTCCGCCCCTTCGATTTGCGGATGTCTTAGCTTGACCAATGAGATCATGTCAACTCACACCGAACCGAATCCAGCTCGGGTCATTCCGGACCGTTGGGCTATACAACGGCCTTGACATCTGGGTGACCTTATCAAATCACTCTGACACTTGTTTTGTCTACGCTTTTCAGATTAGCGGAATACACTTCAGATCTAAGAAAAATCCATATTGAACATGAAAAGAGGCGTAAATCATGTAAGACGAGAAATGTATATTTATCCAAAATACTTTATTTTATGCTCCCGTGTTTATAGACGCACATGTTGGTACTAAAATTATTATTTTTTCCTGAGCTCACATCGCGTGACGCAATAAAACACTAATAATATCACCAATATCAATTTCTCTCTCCGTTTCTTTAAACCAACCAAAGGAAAGCATCCCCGCGGGAGAAGTGAAAGCATTGCCGCGTGAGATAGTGTTACATTTATATATATATATATATATATATATATAGTGATGATCATCCACGTATACTGTCTTAATATGTATAGGAAAGAATATTAATAAAAAGTTTTGAATTTAAAAACGTACTTTTTTAAACAGTATTTGTTTATTTTTATTGTATTTTTATATTTCAGACCGTCCTCGGTCCTTCATCAGAAACAAGTGATTTATTAATATTCTTTCCTATATATATATATATATATATATAGAGAGAGTATATATATATATATATATATATATATATATATATGAATATATCGCATCGCTTATTCAGTAATGAATTAGAGCACACTAGCTATTGGCGTATGGTATGTCATGTGCTAAAATTCTGCCTCCTTTTACCGAGCGTCCATAGCTTAGAGGCAGAATCGCCGACTGACGCCAATTCGGTCGAGTTTCAATGCTGGGTAAAAAGCAATCAGATTTCTAACCGTACTCAGCGCAGGAAATCAATCTGTGGATGACTATATATATATATATATATATATATATATATATACTACCGGACATGATTATTAGACCGCTCCAATGTTTTAAAAAATGATGTTATTCATACTATCTTTTGTATTTATTGCCAAATGAATAAATTTAAATAAAAATAGAATGGTTATTTTGTTAATACTGCACTCATGTGCATCAAAAGAATTTATAATTATTTAATAATTACCTATAGTGCTGTTTAATCAATGAAATAATGAAGAAAATTTAGAGTGATTCGGACGAGTTCTTCTTTGCTTCCTTGCTTTTGTAAATTTTTGCAAAGTAATAATAACAAAAGAACCATTCTATATTCATTTAGAATTATCAACTTGGCAATAAATACTAAAAATATCATGAAATACATAATTTCTTTTAAAAAAACTTGGGTAGCTTAATAAGTATGACAGGTAGTGTATATTAAATATAAAATTAAGATAGAAACTTAATTAAGATAGAAACGGATGTGCGTTGTGTTACAGTGGATATCGGCCCGGAACGAGAAACCGTGGAACCGAGTTCGAATTCCAGTTGAATCCATTGTATTCACTTACGCGCAAATACCCTTGGGAAATGTATTAATCCGTCTCTTCCTTTCCAGTTATGTGTTAAATAGCAGGACAGATTGGGTTCTATAGCCTTGGTCGTCAACCAGTCTTACCGCAGAAAGTAATGGCAACCTACTGCGGGATAATCTTCTGCCCAGTCAGTCATGTCTCTTTCGAGACATGATCGCCCAAGCGTGTATCACGTATGGTACTTAACTGACTGAAGATAGAAACGGGTCAATGTTATGTTCTGTTTTTTTTTTTGTAGATTGCATGTATATATTTTTTGAGATACAAAAAAAACTGCGATTTCAATAATCTTCTGCACATTTTAAGATTGCCTGTAATACTTAAGTTTAGTTATTTGTTTTTAGAATTAGTTACATTCATTTATAAAAACTTTTTCAGAGATTTCAGAAAAGTTTGAATTGAGTGCTAACAACCCTGAAATTGGGATAGTATACAATAGATTATTTGATTATTTCTTTAATAAAAATGTAACTGATTTTAAAATTAAAATTATAAAAAAAGAAATGGCAATAACGCAATCTGACCAACAGTTTTTTAAGTCTTTTCACAATGGACGCAGACGAAATGACTCAACAATATTTTTTTCTTTCTGGAATACCTTTCTGCTTTCCTTTAGAAGAAAAGACGACGATTTCATTTTATTTTTGCTCTTTTATTTATTTATTTTTATTTTCTGCAACTCTTTATTGCTCACTGATCGGGATAAATGCCTAGTTCGTAGTCAATGGTTTTAATCGAGAAAATAACCTACGTAGAAGGAAGATTGCTTCTTTTATAAGGAGTCTCCTTCTTGGCCGCCCAGGAAGAATTGTTGGCTTCCTCGATGTCTGCTTGCAAATGAAATAATTGAGGACCTTTTCATTGGAACTGATTCGTCCGAGTCAAATCGCCTGATTAGTCCAACATAACGTCGCTTCAGCAAAAGCAAGAAAATGAAATTCTTCGTCATCGTCGTCGTTTTCCCGTTCATGATTTATTAATACGATTCCATCTGCAATTTTCTCCGTTTTCCTTTATTGTAATGTTTCTTGCTTTTTTTTACTTGCCTTTTTTTCTGGATTTACACTTTTTACATATTTGTTTCTTTTTACTTATTTCTCGGTTGAGGTAGTTGCTTATTTTTTAAGATTAACTGGTTTTCTTCAGTCAACAGTGTCAGTATTTTAGGTATTGCTTTCTCAAGTGAGTTATGCTTTTAATTTAAGTTAAAATATTGACGCCATACAATCTTTACTTTTCCGTTTCTTATGAATTTGAGAATATGAAGAGCTTCGTATGCCCGCAGATATGTATATTTATTTATATTTATTTGCTTTGAATATTATGTTTAATGAATACTAGTATTTAAGTGGACAGTCTGTTTTATTGTTTGTTTGTTTTGGGGGGGGGTTGTTTAGTTTTGTTTTTTGTTTCTTTTCTATAATTTAAGGGTACGTTTTAAATATCCACCTGTTTAGACGTTCGAGAAATATTTTTTAGAAAATATCTCTATCTTCCGGCAGGATTCTAACCTCCATACACCCATTTACCGGCGGTTGGGTAAGCAACCATTGGATTTGGTTTGTCTTACCACTCAATCTTAGAAGATATTATGGAAGACAAAGTCTGAACAAAGTCTTAAACAAACATTCACTTTATTTCTTTTATTTTTGTAGAATATCTATCTCTACTTGAGGCCGTATGCTAATGTAAACAAATTCAACCGAAAACAATAATACAAATTAGACGGAAATTTACGAAATTGGTATTAACCAACATATTTATTTAAATATATATTTTTAACATTATATTTAATGGATGCCTGTATTTGAGTGGATAGTCTAATTGTTTATACATATATATAATTATAATGTACAATTTAAATATCCATTATCAAAACAAATAATTGAAATAATTATGTCGGTTAATTCCAATTTCGTAACTTTCCGTAGAATTTCATAATATTGTCATACTAGCTTTGTGATGCGATACTAACCATATATATATATATATATATATATATATATATATATGTGTGTGTGTGTATGAATACTATATTCATATATATATAACTTCTATTTTTAAACGAGTTATCACGCAGCCTAGGTTTATACCATGAGAAATGTCTTCAGGCGTTTTTTAAAAATCGCCTGAAGACACCACTCATGGTAGAAACCTAGGTTGCGTGATAACTCGTTTAAAAATAGAAATATTCAAAAGTCCTACAATATAATTGTATTTAACACATTTTAATACAAATTTGCACTGGTCTAACCCTATTATGACCAAAGACTAAGTATTAATCAATCAATATATATATATATGTGTGTGTGTGTGTGTGTGTGTGTGTGTGGATCAGATTTAAATTAAATAAGACCAGTAATTAGTTTTATTTGAAAGTGCTCAATATATGTTTGAAGACAGATAAACATTCAACATGTAGAACTTTCAGATCGACTGGTTACTCCTGCTATGATTGCGACCTTTTCGGTTTCGTTAGACGATTTGTTTTGACTGATGGCTTAACGGCTAACGCATTTACATGTTCATAACCGCAAGATCGAAGCAAGGGAGTGGTCTTTAATGTCCGTTTAAATAGGTTTTAAAAGCAAAGCATTCACCTACTGAGTAAAATTAAGACAAAATATACTTAAAATGATTTGAAAGCTGGTTTTAAACTCGATAGAATAATCATAAGTCTACATTAAAACTAGAGAAAACTTAAAAATATCACCAAACTAGCCAAACTAGTATATATTTATATGGGAGCGTTTGCTTTCTGACGATGAAGCCTGGGTTTGGTCGATTTGTCAGGAAGGTGAATTTTGCATGTTATCTCTCTGCAGGAGGCGATCCTAGCGTGCGTCACCTTTGGAACGTGCCTGAAAAACCATAACAAGCCTTGACCCAAACCTTGTGAACGAAATTGTTCACAAAAACAAGTAATAGATCTTTAATATGGGTTACTCATTGATCGACTGTTGTCTACTTCTTTGAATGGTAAACAATAATCTGATTAATTCTATTAGTAATTTTAATTAAAAAAACGTAGTTTATTTAATAATCAATTTACAATACGCAAATTGATACTTGAAATTTTAGTGAATATTTGCACTTGATGACTATTTGTGATCGGCTCAGGAATTGGCTGAGGATCAACCAATCTAATTATTCAATGTGGGCGCTATGTTTGTTTGAACAATCTGCGTCTTTTTCACGTGTTCATATTTTTAACTTACCATGTCATTTTCTTTTAAAGAAACGACATCTTTTTCATTTCAAAGGTGTAGAATAGCATCTGCCTTCTAATCTCCTTGATGGTCTTAACTTTCTTGTTCAGTATCACAGTCTAGACTAATTTCTCTTTACGTGGAACATTTGTTTTCATAGTCATGCTAAGTCCGCGAATACGCATCGTATTCCCCAAATTAGATAAGTTGGGCTAGCTCGAATTCGCAAGCCATTGTGACCGAGGGTTAGAGCCTCTTGACCTTGTTCAGATTGCTGTTCACGCTAGATAACACTATAGTTGCAGTATAAACCACAGGTGTACTCTGCGGGTGTTGAACCAAATGCAAGTCTGCCTGAGCATGAGTCTACAAAGGTGGTTAGCTAGCCACCTAAGTAGACAGATATTCCTGAATACGAGTGGCCAGCCATAATATAAATGCATAGTTCATTCATTAATGAATTTGAACACTCTCGGCTACTGGCGTTTATATTGTATATAACGCACTAAAGTCTGCCTTCCTCTACTTAGCACCTATAGCTTAGTAGCAGAATCACCGAATGATGTCAATTCGGTCGGGTTTCAATCCTCATTAGAAGCAATCAGATGACTAACCATTATGGTGAGATGTGATACAGGGAAACATATCTGCCTGTGCATATATATATATATATATATATATATATATTGTTTTCCATACTATTATATTTTGTTTCATTATTTTTTCTACTTTCAGGTTTTTTTTTCTTTCGTTTGCCATAATTTTTTTTATTATTGATTAAATATTCTTGCAATTTTGGTCTTCTGTTATATATTGCTAATATTTCGAATGTTGGCTTAGAAAGCAGTCGAACTCTCCTCGTGCAGACAGTATGAAACATAATAATTCTCTAATAATTCTCTTTTCCTTTTTCTTTTTCTTTTTTTTGGCATTTTTTATGTCTAAGAGTCTTTTCATTTCTTCCATTTTTATTGTGATGGTTTACTGAATGAGATACAAAGCCCCGTGTATATGGCGCCGATGAGTGTCGAACTTATAACCTACTAGTAATGGCTCGCTCGAGGAGAAATACCACCATGAGACCGAATATTCTTCTGCTTCTAATTAAGTAAACTAATATTAATCCCATTAACTTGGCCTTTTTCTGTTAAAGTATACCTTCTTTTTCATTGGCTTTTCTTTCCGTTTGTCTGATAAAAGAATATGTGATTTTACAAAAACGATGCAGGCATTAACATGATCCTTTACCCTTTTCTAAATAGTAAACGACCGCTTTGTAACAATCTTCTTTTACTAGATTTCTACTCCATTAAGGATTTTATTTTGTTTTTTTCTCTGAAATAATTACAAATATTTAAACATCTTCACTGAAATCTGGAGAACAGAATGAGACAACGAGAAGAGATATAATGACTCTTTCTTCTTTTGGTATTTTTTCTTCCCCAGACAATTGAACTCTGGACATAGAATTATTTAGGTATGGATTTTACTTTTTACTTATTGTTGTGGGATCTCCCCTTTTTCTATGATAATGGACTCAACATGAGTGTACATATTCTCCTGCCATAGCGAGTCACTGAGCGATCCGCAAGATAACTTGAGTTACAGTGAGAGATCCGTAAGTTATGGAACGATACCGAAGAATACCGCGTCAGTAGTCATAGTAATTCTGAGCTCCGCCCAGACGCCCAAAAGTATTACACAGCACCCGTAGTTCCGACGTGGACATACTAATTCTAGCACGGTTACACTTCAAAAACTTATATATATATATATTCCTTACTAATCGTATTCCTGGATTACTAACCTGCGTTCAAATTTGTATCTTTATGTTTAATATAACTTATTTTTCTATCTACTTTGTGCGGTTTCCATTCCCGGAATCAACAACACTTTTGTGTGTGTGTGTGTGTGTGTGTGATATTTTTTATCAGTTTATCCCAACCAAGGCAATAATGTTCCTAAGATGTAATAGACTAGTGGAAGTGAAAGATGATTAACAAATAATTCAAAAGACAAGGAAAGCCAACCGCAAACTGTTAAAAAAACTAGAGTGGAATATAAACCGGATGATAGGCAGACCTATCTACTAGGATTAACTTTTATTTCCAATTATAATTCTTATACAGTTTTTCGGCAGTGTAACGTGTCTTACTTCATTAAATTTCTTTATATCGTTCATTCTCATTTATCAAAAATAATCCATTTGTACGACGTTTCGGCCGCTGTAAGAAATTCTAACCGAACCCTTTATTACAAACACTGGGGTATATTATCCTCATTCTTTGCGTAAAGCCCCGATTGAAAGTCATGAGTTATCTCGCTCTAACACTGAAAATTACTTGTTCACCACTTCTATAGCCTGTTATTGAACTCACAACTCTAAGAGTCAAGTCAGAAACCAACGTCTATATCCACTGGTTTTTGTGTCCTTAAGAACAAGAACAACTGAAGTTTTGGGTACTTGTAAACCTAATGTATAGTAATCCTTTTCTTCCTATTGCAATTTTTGATGGTAATGGTTTTCTCTACAGCAGTGGTGAAAAAGTAACTTGCAGGGTTAGAGAGAGATAACTCATGACTTCTAATCAAGGCTTTACGCAAATAATTAGGATGATATACCCTAGTGATTGTAATAAAGCGTTCGTTTCGAAATTCCTAGCACTTGAAGAAGGCCGAAACGTAAAACGGCCGTAATGTCGTACAAATGGCAACAAAGATAGGACAATAGTCTGAATAATGTAAATACTATCTTATCTCAGAAATATAGACAAATACTTTGTGTTTCGAATTTAATATGAAATAATCTTTTGTATTTAAATATGAAATAATTTAATTTTCAATATTATTCTCCTCAACCGCCATGTTAATATTAAAGGCTAAAAATTCTAACCGCTCTTATACAGCAGCAGATACTTATTTCAAGATTTTATTTGGGAATTATGAGGAAATTCATGAAAATTTTTAATTGCAGATTTACGAGAGACTCTTACTTTAAGCCCTTTTAATTTTAGTTTGACATGATATATAGGAAAAGTAATATACTATCTGTTTTGTAATTAAATGTTATCGTTACATTAGACGTTATTTAATTTATCTAAAAGATCAGATACTATTGATTTGTGAGTATTTATAAATAAAATATCATGAATATATGGAAAATATTTTTCATTAAGAAAAGTAATTTGAAAACGAACAGATTCAAGTATGTCGGAAAAATTCAGCTCAAACACCGTTAAGAGGTGAGAAATTTAATCCAAATGTTCTTTTAGAAATAATTATCTTTATAAAAGTCATTGTTAAAAGTAAAATATCATTGGTTTGTGATGAATCAAAATTTTCTTATCACTTAATACATGTGCCTCAGTCTCTCTCTTTATTAAATTCATCGAGCTATTGTTTCTTTACATCGAATCTATAGGTGCATCTATTTCTTGGAAGGGTCTTTCTCTGTTCGCGCAAGGCGGTACCGCATGGGGCTACGTAAGAGAGTAAAGGTTTAGGCAGGAAAAGTGTGACGAGAAGACGAACCAGTTACAGAGAAAGGGCAATAGAAAAAGGATGAGAACACAGGTGTGAAGACAGTTGCGAAGGCAGAGAGAAAGAAAAAAGATACACGGAGATATATAGAAAAGAAATGGATTCAAGTGGATAAGAGATGGGAATTGACATTGCATTTAAACTCTACGAGGTTATAGCCGTCAGGAAAGAAAGTATACGGAAGGGAATTCCACAGGCAGAAAGTGCGAGAAAAATGCTGATGGAGTAGAATTGACGGGTGCATTTGGTTGATCTAACTGTAAAAATGTAAGACCTTGTTGCCAGTCTAATTGCACGAGTAAATTCTTGTGGAGGGGGCACCAGTGTCCTAGGTTCGTCGGAACAGAAGGCATGAAATTATTTGTACAAGAGACAAAGAGAAGCCACATCCCGCCGGTGAGAAAGTGGCTAGAGTTGAGCGATCACTTTACAGATTCTTCTTTGGAACCTATCGGGAAACCTGAGATGAACGGCAAAGGCCCCTGACCAGATATGACAACAGTATTCTATCCATAGTTGGATGGTTGATTTGTATATTTTCAAGATGGTTTCAGACTTCTTGGACCGACAGAGTGATCCAACATTCCTAGCAATGGATTTAGCTATTGATTCAATGTAATGATTCCATTTGAATTCGGAAAATGGGGTAAGGTGCAGTGCGTTGCTTTCAGGGAGAATTGCTTAGTCCATACTTATGCGGGACAGGAGCGATTGCTTGATATAGCTGACAGGCAACAGCTTCATTTTAAAAGCATTGAAATTTACAAACCACTTCTTACCCCAGTTTATGTTTGTCAGCCTCGCCATATATCAGATTAATGCGGCAGTAAATGGTGGTATCTAAAGAACATGCAATGGAATCCATTTTTGAATTGGCATCTTTATTTCAGTTAATTTCGCACTAACGTGGCGTAGTCTCCCTTTTATCTTTTCTGTAAATATTTTTATATCAGTTGCACTGACAAGCTTTTTCTCCTGTGCCCCGACCACGTGAATTTAAGCGGGCTACTAGATTTGCATCAAGTCCCACTCTTTATAATTGAAAAAGTTTAATTTCTTTTTTTTCACTTGCAGTCTGCGGAAATCGCTTACGTTTGCTTGATTTCCTGAAAGTTACAATCTCCAAAAATTTAATTGCAGCATCAATTGGCATCTTCTATCTTCTTAAATGCCGTTCATTTTTTATTTTTACTTCAAAACCCAAAGTACCCAAACTTTTTTCTCGTTTAATTCCCTGCCTACTTGTGGTCCCGATTTGTTTGAGGTGAAATGATAAAATAAATAAATAAAACTTTTATGTTCATTAAGGAATATATTTTTGACTGTAATAAAAGTTTTTTTTAATTAACATTTCGTTGTCATTAATTTGGAAAGGATATAAAAATACTTAAGAACATATGCAGCCAAATGCCTGCATACGGAATAAAAACATGTGTTCAGTAGATATACAAAAATAGAAAACGGAGTAAGACAAGGATGTGTCTTGTCGCCAGATATATTCAAACTATACAGCAAAAAAAAATTCTGAGAGAATTCAATTTCTTATAAGTATTCAATATTTGCTGTCACCGTTTTAACAAAATAAGACATGCAGATGACACTAATGTTGATAGCAGATGCGGAAAAGAAACTACAAAATCCTACATAAAGAAAGGTTTAAATAAACTCTATGTATGCATGGTTGTCAACAACAAAGAATGAGCTCAAAATGCAAAATTGGAAATACTAAAAGGAACCAAGCAAATAAATTTAACTATCTGGGAAGTTTTTTAACAGCGGACCAAAAATGCGACAGTGAAATCCGAAGACGCATTGGGATAGCGAATTATTACAGTGGAATAATCCAAGTTCATTATAAAAGCTAAGAGACATAAAAAATATCGATGGGAAAAAAGAAAATAGTTACGTGATATCAGTCCTATTTCAAGGCTCACTGCCTTGAAATAGGACTGATATCACGTAACTATTTTCTGGACAATTTCTCAAAGATGAAGAATTGACACAAACAATAGATAATTGGTTCTACGGAAATTTGCTGAGGATGCCATGTAACCAAACACGTTTTAAAGAACGAGGTTTTAAAGAAAATGAAATCTAAATAAAAAAAATTATACTTGAGGAAGAGAGAGTTGAAATTTCTGGGGCACATAATGAGGAAGCTTGGCTTGAAAAATGAGTTCTACATAAAACTGATTGAGGGTAAGAAAAACAACACATTTTATTTATTCCTTTAAACTTTTTTCTATAAAGTATTACCTTAAGGACACATGGCCCAATGAATATAAACGTTAATTTATTCCAGTGACTTGACCTAAAGTTTTGCATGTTCAATGCCAAGCTACAGCAGTTTTGAAGAAATAACTCTTTTTTTATCATTTCACCCCAAGCAAAGGCGGTATCGTGATTGATGTACAGCGGGATAAATAAGAGAGTTAAAGATTTAGGCAGGAGGAGAGTGAAGAAAAGGACGAACAGTCTACAGGTGGTGAAAAAGAAAGGCCAAGAGAAGGATATGAACACAGGAGTGAAAACAGTTGCGAAGGTAGAGTGAAAGGAAAAGAACAAGATACACGTGGTGATTTCGAAAGGGCTAAATTTTGGTGGATAAAAGATGGGAATTGACATTGAATTTAAATTCCTGGAGGTTGTAGCCGTCAGAAAAGCAAGTATACGGAAGGGAAGTTCCACAGGCGGTAATCGCGAAAAGAAGCTGATGTTGTAGAATTGTCGCCTGCATTTGATTGATCTAACTGTAAAAGGGTGGGACCTTGATGCCAGTCTGGTTGTGAGACTAAATTCTTGTAGAGGGGTGGCACCAGTGACCTAAGTTCGTCAGAGCAGAAGCCATGAAAATATTTATAGAAAGAACAGAGGGAAGCCACCTCCTGCAGATGAGAAATTAGCTGGAATCGAGCTTCCAGGTCGGGACTAATCACATTACAAATTCTTCTTTGGAGCCTGTCGAAGACACTGAGACGAACAGCAGAGGCGCCTGACGAGATGTGACAACAGTATTCCATGCACGGTCGGATTTTTAGAGATACATCTTAAAGAGATAACTAATATGGCTACCAAAGGTGGAATGGGAATGATATACCCAAGTGTTTGTAATAAAGAGTTTGTTTCGAAAATTCCTAGCACCTGAAGAAGACCGGAGCGTACAATGACCGGAATGTCGTAAACATGTCAATAAAGATGAAGACAATTAGTCCTGAACAATGTAAATAGGATTTTCTTTTCTCATGACTTTTGGTAATAGGGAGAGATTTGAATTCCAGATATGGTGAGTTGCATTAGCATGCTTGCTTTATAAGTTTGGGGATTTTCGATTGATATCCTATTAATTTTTACCATGACGGATTATCACTACTAATTATAAATTTCAATTTGGTTTTATCATGTTTTGTGTTTCCAAAACATTTTCACCTTCCTCAATCTTCTCAGAGGTTTTTCTATCATTCAGTATTAATCTAAAATCTTCATGTTACGTATTCTATGATAACAATTCCACTTACTTTGTGCAACGAAGTGATTAGAATATCCTTGTTATTCGATAGCTTTCTTTGTTCTATGTCGTTATATTAATGTTGTTTTGTTATTTGTTCCATGAAATTATCGAACTGTTCTCTTTCTATCAATGTTTGGTAACGGACTAGAGGCTAAAATCAACTCTGAATTTGTTAAGCTTCCCACATCGCAGAAGTTTCTTTCCAACAAACAATATGTTTAATTTAGTTTAGCTGTTTGTTTTACCAGCATATCTACCCTTTTGGGTCATTTAATGCTGAAGAATTTGTTTACTGCCTGTTGATCTTTTGTGAGTATTGCTATCCAGATATAAATAGACGTGTTGTGATTTGATGTGTGATAGTTATATGCTATCTTCTTTTGCAACTTTATTTTGTTGTATAATTTTGTTGATTTTAGGAACTCTAAAAGGTCATTTAGGTCAGCTTTATTGAAGATGTCTTTCAGATTGTTTTCTTGATAGTATCTTAATCGTATTTGCTCAAGATCTATGCAGCTTAATAGTATATGTTTCATTGTGTAGAGCTCCAGACATTGAATGCAAATTGGTGCCCCCTCACTTGTAAGGTGTTAATGGGTGACAGCGGTGTGGACTCTTTGAAGTCTAGTCATTACTACTTCTTCTCTTCTTGACATTTTCCTATTAGAAATGTTAACTTATATCCATTTATTGATGATGTGTTTAATTTTGTTTGAGTTTCTTATTTTTGCAGATGTTCAACAACTCATTCCATTTGGTTGTAATAAATTTGTTGATTAGAGGTTTGTAAGCTGTGTATGGTACTTTTATGTCACTAATGTTGATGTTTAATAATCTTTTAGTTGCTATGGCTTTGGATTCTTTAAGGTCAACTAATCTGTTAAGTTATTGAAAGTGTATGTTAAGATTTGCACAAGGAATAGTGAAGCTAAATTCTCTTACTTTACAAATCTGGAAAGCATTTGAAAGGGTTTGGCATGCTGGCCTTTAACCTGCTGATAAATTATGGTGTTTTTAGGCGATTCTTTTATTTAAATCATTTTATTCAAATCTAAAAATGAAAGTTCTCAAAGTTTGTTTTCATTTTTTGACTGCCATCAAACTCTTGCGTTGTAGTCATTTTATTGCCTTGCTTAAGATAAAATGATTACAATTAATAATCATTGCATAAAACCTTTGTTAATTTTATATTATTGTGCATAGTTCTCAACTATGTGTCTCAATTTTGAATCATGGTGCAAAATTTTAATGCAAATTTAAAGTATGCGATGGTTTTTATGTAGATGTGTCTTCTTTAATATGCCATTGGCCAACGTACATTCATCAGCTATTTGAACATACGGTTTTTCGTTTGTGTTGTAGTTTTTTGGTTTGACTGTTTCGGTTGTGTTGTTGCGGCCGGGTATATCAACTCCGAACGACAAATCGGGTAGTCGAGTTCGAATTCCAGTTGAATTCCTTGCATTCACTTACGCACAAATACCCATGAAAAAGGTATTAATTCATCTATTCCCTCTAGTTATAGGTTAAATAACAGAACAGACTGGGATTTATCGCCTTGGCTGGCAACCAGTCTACCGCAGAAAGTAATAGCAACCTACTGCGGGATAATCTTCTGCCCAGTCAGTCATGTCTCTTTCGAGACAGACTGACTGAATATAATAGCTAAAAACATTATTAAGACTTCTACTGGGCATAAAGTGGGAGATTAGTTTTATATTGTTATGAAGTAATAAACTGATCCCCCAATAAGTACTATCTAATAATATAATACATCTCTTCCCCCTCTAGCTATGAGTTAAATAACAAGACAGATTCGGTTCTATAGCAATTAGCTGGCAAACTGTCTACCTCAGAAAGCAATGGCAAACTACTCCGGGATCATCTTCTGCCTAGTCACTTATGTCTTTTATTGAGACATGATCGTCTAAAACGTGTATCACGTATGACACTTAACTAACTGACTGTTTTGGTTGTATCTTATACTTCGTCACAAGAGGTTGCTTCCCATTTTGACATAACAAGCACGTGATACAATTCCTGCTTCCCATTTTGACATAACAAGCACGTGATACAATTCCTTTCTATTTTTATTTATTTATTTATTTTTTTTTGTTCTAAAGTTCATTTTTCTATTTCTCTAAGTTCTTCGACAGCTGATTATAAAAAATCCGATGCAGAACTTGGAAAATGTTGGCGCATTGTTCTGAATATTCTTTGCGTTGTGCTTCGTGTAATAACATTTTTCTTCCAAGAAATGTAGTATTTTTTATAAGAATTAGCCGATATTAAGGTTTTCACAACATTCCACTTCTTCTTAAATAATCTGTTTTCCTTATGTGGAGTATTTAAAAACGAGAATGACAAAAACCAACATAAAACTTTGGGAAAGCTTCAATCTGAAGAAAGGCAAATGTTAATGAACAGGTGTCTGCAACAAGGAATGACAGCCACCATATTATAGAGGAATCCTCGGAGACAAGCAGCCATCATCACAAACACACAAACACTGACACACACAAACACACACACACACGCACACACACACATTAGATTAGTCATAAATAAGTTCTATTATTGGCTATCGGATGTGCGTCGTGGTGCAGTGGATATCGGCTCGGAAGGAAAATTTCGGTAAACGAGTTCGAGTTCCAGTTAATTTCTCTGCATTCACTTACGCGTAAATACTCTTAGGACAAGTATAAATCCGTCTCTTCCTTCTACTTATCGGCTAAATAACAGGACAGATTTGGTTCTATAACATTGGCTGGTTACCACTCTACCGCAGAAAGCAATGGCAACCTACTGCGGGATAATCTTCTGCCCAGTCAGTCATGTCTTTTTCCAGACATTATCGCCCAAAATGGGTTTCACGTACGGCATTTAACTGACTGAATATTTCTTATCAAAGTTATTCGTAAAAAAAATTCAAATATGTTTGTATTTTGTTTAGTTACATACAACATTGTGTGCAATTATTTTTTATCTCTCTGATATCTTTTGAGTAACATTCCACATTGATGTGAAAATGATTTCGACTAACACTCGTCAATCTGGTTTTCATTAGAAAACACTTCCAGTTTCAAAGTATTTTGCAGCTATCGAAAAAAATATTTTGAAACTATCGAAAATGTATGAATATTTTGATTAAGTAAATTAATCGTATTATGTTGGCCTTTTTCACTTTAATTTCTTTTTTATTGGATTTTCTTTTCGATTGTCTGATAATAGAATTTGTGCGGCAGTTGGCGTAATTTAAAGGAATATGGTGGACTGACAAATAACAAACTAACCGTATTCCATTTTTTGTTCCTATGCTGTTCTTTTTGTATGACGCCTTGCATTCTCATGGAAGAAAACGACGTTGGATCCCATAGATTAGAGGAGGGCGATTTTTGACCGAAATTTTATGGACACGTTATAGTTGGTAGAGTTATTAATGTGCATTTCATGCTTCAATGTGTTTCACGAATGAGTAATGAATAACATCATGACGATCAGACTGCACCCACAACATTAACTGCCTTACATGGACTTCAGCTTATAAGGCCTGTTGTGGAGATTTATCATTGTCACTCGACTGAATTTTACGTTGGAAATTGTCCGATGTAATCAGTTTTGTATTCCCTAAGATTTAAGGAATGGTTATTAAAATTGCTTCCAAAAAATTGACATATATTATTACGTAGATAGTCAGAGTGATAGATAGATAGATAGATAGATAGATAGATAGAAACAGAGAGTAGTAGATAGATAAATAGATAAGAACAAACTTGAATTAATAATCATTCAAATTTTGGATTTGGTTCAGTATGGTTCAACCGAAAATTTCAAACTTTCGCATAAGGTTTACGTAGATCTGGAATATTATTAACAGGGTATAAATATTGCTCAGCCAGTCAGAAGCTACTTAACTCACTGGAACTCGTGGAAGTGTCCTCGTTGTCAGCGTGGAATGTATAAGCGAAGTATGTGCCTGTTTCGCTCGTTTTCGCACGACTAAGAAAAGGTATAGATCTCTCTACCCAATGAGAGAAATAGCAAACTTTCCAGCCTTAGATGTTTGCCAAACTTGAAGTAAAACATTGAATACAGAACTATTCAAAATCTACGCGAAAGCTCTCCATTAACTTTCGTAAGAGCTCATTGTAATTCACATATAATAAAAAAGGAAAATATGGAACGACTTGTTCCTGAAAGAAAACATTCAATTTTAAATATATGCAAATTGGCATATGATTTTCATTTCTTCTTCTTCTTCTTCTATTTGCATTGTTCTTTCAGGACGTAGGAGATCATGGTTTTCCACGTCTCCCTATCCCTGGGGGCTCTTAGCACGCTATCCCCTTTCATTCCATGCAACCCCCGTTCTGTCATTCACCTGCTCAAGTCCTTCAAATATGTAATCTGCTGCTTTCCCGTGTTTCTTTTTTCTTCTATCTGGCCTGTTAGTATCAGGTATCCAAGCCCTTCTTCCTCATTGCATCTCCCTGGAACTTTAGCTGTCTTTTCCCGATGTTCAATATTAATTTCCTTTTAGTTTCCATTCTTTCCAAAACCTCATCATTGCTCACATGCTTGGTCCAGGCTTTCTGCAGCATCCTTTTGTGGAACTAAACTTCAGTTGATTCAAGTTTCTCCTTCATTTTTATGATATCGTCCAGCATTATATTGAAGAACTGACACGACATAGCAATCCAGTACACGCTTCTTTGTTTCAATTGAAAGTTTCATCTCTTAATACTTTACTCAGCTTCTGGAATGTGTCATTCACCATGCTATTTCGCCTTCGGATCTCTGTGTCGCACATCCCGTCTTCTGTTGCAATTAATTTCATTGGGCATTTCAAGTAAAACTTATTCAAGTTAACGGTAACTATTACTAATAAAAATAGAAAAAGTCAAAACACTGGGTTAAATGCCTTACGTTCGAGCATTAGCAGTACATTTGTTATATAAAAGCAAAAACCAAACATCTATTTCCAATCTATAATATAAGTAAATAAAAATACAAATAGTCTGTTCGGAGAGATGGTGTGCGTGTATATTCATGTTAGGATAAGAGATAGAATTAATCAGTAAATTGATGGGACTAGAAAAGATGAACGTTTTACATTCAATTGAACTCTATAGGTTTTGAATGGAATTCGTAGAGTTACGCTACAGATTCATAAGCAAAGATCTTTACCACATAGCAGAATATTTGATATACATTTCCGGATATTAACGAATAAATAAGGAGAAATGGGCTATCGCATGTTCTAGATTCTTATATAGCATTATTAGATATATCAAAGTATGAATCCATAATGAACCTGAATCACTGCTAGATCGCTTTTTTATTTCCATCACTGACTCTTGCAATGCCAAGCACCTTCGCCCTCTTGGTAATTCTGACCACGCGGTGGTTTCTGTTAATAACTCTTTCCACTCCCTCTCCACACATGAAGCTCAGACCAGCAGAACATCTTAATGGTACCAAAGAACAGACTGGTCTTCGTTCCACGAATTTCTGTGTGACGTTTGATGGAAGAAAGTTTTTAGACTTCCCGTTGAAAACTGTGCGTCCGAGGTCTCCTCTTGAGTTAATCCTCCCTCTAATCAATGACTTTGACGTCCTTCCATCTTTAGCGGACAGGGGCGAGTGTTTTGCTTACAGATTCTTCACCAACTCGACACTGGATTAGTCTGGGGTATCCGTACCCGTCTTCCTGCCGGGAACTGAGGCCCAAAGGAATGACGTCTGCATTACCCCACGCTAATCTCTAACATAATTTCAAAGTTTGACCCTCATAAAGCGAGCAGAGGCGACGGAGTCCTAATCACTGTCCTAAAGAAATGTGCACCTGAGCTATCCTGTGTCTTCTCCAAACTCTATATTTACTGCTTCTCTGCTTTTTGCTCTGTCGCTTGCTGGAAATCTCGGATCCCTCTAATTATTGCCCTATCGGAATCCTACCGATGTTTGGCATAACGGAGCTGGTTCAAAATCGCATAGTCCATAGTCTCTTTTCTGACAAACATATGGTTTCCGCTTCACAAGGTCTACCGGTGATATGCTAACTACCATCACCGAGTATATATACCAGGCTCTCGATTAGAACGGCGAGGCTCGAGCTGTTGCCCTGGATATCGCCAAAGCATTTGACAGAGTCTAACACGCTGGCCTTTAAACAAACTACTGGGCTATGGCATAACGGGAGGATTGCTTGATCTAACCCAGTCATTAATTTCAAATCGCGTAATGATGGTAGTATTGAATGGACATGCCTCCCGATACTATCATACGAAGGCAGGTGTCTATCACGGCTCTATTCTAGGTCTTACGCTTTTTCTAATCTTCATTGACGATTTCGCGGATGTAATCAGATCCCAAGTAGGCATCTAAGCTGATGACACCACCCTTGGCTCTTGCCTCTTTCAGAAATCTGCTGACACTGACAAAGCGAACTTTGCTGCTGAGCCTGAGAAAGAC
This sequence comes from Ascarosepion bandense, assembly GCA_037127315.1. Taxonomy (NCBI): domain Eukaryota; kingdom Metazoa; phylum Mollusca; class Cephalopoda; order Sepiida; family Sepiidae; genus Ascarosepion; species Ascarosepion bandense. The sequence continues at coordinate 825,476 of JBBBDQ010001347.1, read as the reverse complement.
TTCCAGTCTGTGGCGGAGTACCTTGAGAAATGGCTCTTGAATTTAAATGCTTCCAAAATAAAGCTGTTGTCTTATAACCACCATAGATAATTGCTACTACCCCTCATTAGCATGAATCAGTCTAGTCTCTCTGAAAGCAAGACGCCGCGCCTCATCGACTTAACTCTCTCAGCAGAACTGAAGTTGAACGACTACATCGAATCCATAGCTAAATCTGCTGCTAGGAAGGTTGGATTATTGTGTAGGGCTATGATAGTCGGTTCATTGTGTTGTTCACATCTGAATCCATCCTGCACATATATAAACCTACCATTAGCCCGTGTATTGAATACTGATGTCACATCTAGTCGGGTGCTTGCTATTCACCTCGGGGTTCATGAGAAAAGCAAACGGTGAATCTGCAATGTGATCGATCCCAAACTTGATAGCTCAGCTGCAGTCACTTTCTCACCGGCCTAATATTGCTCCCCTCTGTCTCTTCTACAAATACTTTCACGGCTTCTATTCCAACGACCTTAGATTCTTGGTGCCCCACTGCATGAATTTACTCGAGCTACTAGACTAGCAACTAGGTTGCACCCTTTTACAGTGAAACCAATCAAATGTAACCGCGACTTCAACTCTATCAGATTCTTTCTCGCACTTCCCGCTTGTGGAATTCCATATACTTGCTTCCCTGACAGCTACAATGTCCAAGAATGCAAACGTAAGGTTAACTGCCATCTCTTATCTCTCTGATTTGTATCTTTGTCTCATGCCCAATCTACTCTCATCAGCTCTCTTCACACCAGTATTTTCATCCATCTCTTATCCATTCTCTGACAACCATAATAAAATGTTCCTCTTTCTCAGCACTCCTCTTCAAAGTAACCTCCCTGCGCACCAGTGGCAGTAAAACTGCCTTGCTTGAGGTGAAATGATTATTAAGATAAAATACAAGAAAAAGACCAAATGGAGAGACAGAGATGAAATTCTTATCATTATAATTTACATTACGATTATTTATATGAGAATCCATAATAGGTATATTTTATATGTAATTGTGTAATCATTTACTCATGTTATCTAATTTTGTGCACAAAGACATGCTTTTATGAGTACATAGAGAGGATAAAAAATTACTCTACAGTAGATACCTATACATTTTCGCTGACAAAATAGCATAGCATGATGAAAAACACTAAACTTAATAAATACAAAGTTTTATTTTAAAAGTATTTATGTTATTATTAAGAGGAAGGAATGAAATATTTGTTACTATTTTATTAAGTGTTTTAATGTTTTCTCGCACGTTCGAAATTTTTCTTACGATTTTTGTTTTGTTTTTGTGTTAGCGGTTTATGTAATATTTATGATTAATATATTTTCGTTTTTGTCATAAATATTAGAAACATTATTAGATACATTATTAGAAACATTATTAGAAACATTATTAGATACATTATTAGAAACATTATTAGAAACATTATTAGATACATTATTAGAAACATTATTAGAAACATTATTAGATACATTATTAGATACATTATTAGATACATTATTAGAAACATTATTAGATACATTATTAGATACATTATTAGAAACATTATTAGAAACATTATTAGATACATTATTAGAAACATTATTAGAAACATTATTAGATACATTATTAGATACATTAGAAACAACTATTATTAGAATGTGACACCAATATTTCGCCCAAAAAGCCAAGTACCTTTTGTGGCATTAGAGTATAATGACAAAGAACTTGAACGGATATCGAAAATGGTGGTAATCGAAAAAATATTATTGTACTTCGGCAAGCGCAACCGTATATTTAAAAAGAAAGTCAACACTTTAAAGGTTTGTGCAGATTATTCTACAGGACTAATAGACTGAAAAAAAACCCACTTATCCTCCACCATCGGCAGATGAAGTTTTCGCGAAATTAAATGGAGGTTGGATATTCTCAAGGTTGGGTTTATCGGAAGGTTATCTAAAAATGACAGTCCATAAAAGATGTGATAAATTACTATCAACACACACAAGAGTCTCTACGAATTTAATAGTCTACCTTTCGTAATAAGAATAACTTCAGCAATGTTCCAGTGGGTGATGGACAACAAGCTCATTGGGATAGATTTTGCAGTTACATATCTAGACGATATGTTAATAAAAAGTAAAACCTAAGAATATGCATGATATGTAAAGGGAGATTTCAAAAAATGAAAGAGTTTGGATGTAAACTGAATATATAAGATGCAAATTTTCTTAACCAAGAAACAACTATTTGGGACAGATTATAAAATAGAAAACAATAATATTTTTAAAATACTGTGAAAAGCATTGTTTTGAAAACATTTGCCAAAATCACATAGATATCGGATTTTAAAGAAACTTTGAAGTTTATTATCTTAGATTGATTTTTAAAAAATTCTTGGTACTTTTATTATTTTACATATTTTACCTCCCTCCCCGACAATTAGTTAATTTCATGAAGTTTCGAGAAATAAGTTTTATATAAGAAAATGTTTTAATGGTTAAAATCAGGACTCTTTAAAAATGCATATCACATTTTTTGTTTTTGTTTTAGACGTCTACCGATTTCCCAAAAATCTGCTCCGAATCGTTAAATAAAAAAGCAATAAAAGTATGATATTATTTAATTAGAAAAGCTTTTAAATGCTTTTTAATAAGATTTATTAACGAAAACATTGTCTTAAGGAAAACAATTTTGAGAAATAATGATTTTTTGCAAGAATTATTATCATTTTTTAAAAAATTTGAACGAAAACAACTTATTAGCTTTTAATTTCTTTTTTGTTAAATTTACTTTACTTTGATCTGGTTAGTTGATGTTGTTGTTAAATGAAAACTATATTTACTAATCAAATATTGTAAAGCTTATTGAAAACCATAACGCAGCAAGGTTTTTCAAATATTTTTTGATGTTTTTACTGTATATAATATATTATACAACTCTCCCTATTTTGAAAGTATGATTGAATATATACGACATTATCAGAAAATAAGACTATGACTTTTTTAAGATTACTGATTACTAACATGGATGTGCGTTGTGGTACAGTGGATATCGGCTCGGAACGAGAAATCGGGGAGCCGAGTTCGAATTCCAGCCGAATTCCTTGCATTCACTTACGCGCAAATACCCTTGGGAAAGGTATTAATCCGTCTCTTCCTTCCAGTTATGTGTTAAATAGCATGACATATTGGGTTCTATAGCCTTGGTCGGCAACCAGTCTACCGCAGAAAACAATGGTAACCTACTGCGGGATAATCTTCTGCCCAATCAGTCATGTCTCTTTCGAGACATGATCGCCCAAGCGTGTATCACGTATGGCACTTAACTGACTGATTACTAACATGAAGTACTTAAGTCAATGAGACGAATTCCTTTCTTTTACGTACATGTAAGTGCTCTTTTGGGAAATATATTAATCTATCTTTTAATCCTTCAGTTATGGGTTGAATATCAGAAGAGTTTGGGTTCTGTAGCCTTGGGTAGTAATCAGTCTACAGCAGAAAGTAAGAAGTAGCAACCTACTCTGGAAAAATCAGTTATGGATCGAAAGAGACATGGTTTCGTGTATGTGGAGATTAACTGAGTACATACAAATTATATAAAAACGGAGACTGCCTGTCGTTTTCTTAAAATATTTTTAGAGATAAAATCCCCTTAGAAATCTTTCAACATTATTAATTTCACGACGAGTTAAGTGATAAAACAGTTATAACATTATAAGAATTATGCAATCACCGCTCATTTTAAAAACTATTTATCTGTTATTTCAAACTTAAATTAGATAATATTTTATTGCAAATTAGTTTAATTATACTTTAAAATAGCTAATATTCCTCACATAAAGTTTTAAAAAATACTTTCAATTTTTGGAAGATTTTTAAAACGTAAATAATCTTTTGTTTAAAAAATTGTCAAAACGTGTGAAAAGGCAGATTTCAATTGAAAGCAGCCCCAAAAATTCGATTCCGATCAATATAATTTCTGTTTTAAATACAACGGAGTATTTCTCTAACTAGAAATTGTTAATTTAATCATTTAGATTTCATTTTTTTTTATTTAATCGTGTCACCCCAAGCAAGGCATTCCACTGCCACTATAGCGCAGGGGGTTACATAGAGCGATTGGGTATAGGAAATGTCAGAAGGAAGGTGATAGACGTCTTAGGATATGCATAGAGAGAGAGAGTTCGAGAGAGTGGGTGTGAGTTAATGTGTTAGGAGGTGTCTATTGACCTTACATTTAAACTCTTGGAGGTTTTAGCAGTCGGGGAGGCAAGCATGATGTAGGGAATTCCACAGGCGGGAAGTGCGAGGAAAGAAGCTGTTGGAGTAGAAATTGCGGTTACATTTCATCGGTTTAACTGTAAAAGGGTGGGACCTAGTTGCCAATCTAGTATCTTGTGCAAATTCACAACTACGGAGCACCAGTGATTTAAGTTCGTCAGAGCAGAAGTCATGAAAGTATTTATAGAAGAGGCACAGGGAAGCCACGTCACGCCGGTGAGAGAGATACAGCAGTCGATCAGCCAAGTCGGTAGCAATCACATTACAGATTCTTCGCTGTATTTTGTCAAGAACCCCGAGGAGAATAGAAGGGGCACCCGACCAGATGTGGCAGCAGTACTCAATACACGGGCGGATGGTGGATTTATATAAGTGCAGGATAGATTCAGGCGGAAGGAATTTCCGGGCCCTGCACAGAGAGCCGACTTTCATAGCTGCGGATTTAGCAATGGATTTGACGTAGTCATTCCATTTGAGGGCCGCTGAGAGTGTCAGGCCAAGTAGGCGTAGTGATTTACTCTCTGGGAGGCAAGCCTGTTCCAAGCTAATGGGAGCGATGTGCGGTTGTGTGTGGTGGTTAAAAGAGAGCAGCTTCGTTTTGGAAGAATTGATTTAAAGCTAAAAAAAAAAAAAATCTGAATAATGCATTTTCTTATTTTAAATTCATTTTAAACCTTATGTATCGAAAACCAGTAGAGGTAATATACTACAGGGTTGCTAATCTCGACTTGTTAATTATAACTCCACAGTCTGATATCTTTATATTTGTTACGTGCCATACGTGATACACGCTTTGAGCGAACATGTCTCGAAAGAGGCATGACTGACTGGGCATAAGATTATCCCGCAGTAGGTTGCCATTGTTTTTTTGCGGTAGACTGGTTGCCAGCCAAAGCTGTAGAACCCAATCTGTCCTATTATTTAACCTATAACCGGAGGAAAGAGACGGAAGTGTATTTGTGCGCAAGTGAACGCCATGTGTTCAACTGGAATTCGAACTCGGCTCCCCGATTTGTCGTTCAGAGTCGATATTTATTACACGGCAAGGCACATCCGATATCTTTATACAATTATCATTTTTTTTTATTTCATATATATTCGTAAAACAACATTAATATATTCATATATATTCATAAAATAGTTTGAATTATTATTTTTAAGTGTCATTTACTCATTTATAAAAAAAACATATCCCAAGGATTGGACAACTCACACATTAAGATTCGTGGTTTATTCACAATAACTGGAATCACAACAGAAATATAACTTCAGGATTGTGGCCTTGTTTATCGCTCGCACTTAAAGCCAAGTGTCTTCTAGCCCGACGCGAGAGACTCGCACAGACATCGCCTGAAGCCGATCACAATTTATGAAAGTAGTTTTTAAAGAAGGGGAAAATCCATTATCCTTCCTTCCACCCACCGTTATTCGAATCTAGTGTGAATATCTTAAGTGGTTTTATAACGATTCAAGAATTTATTCGAACTGAACTTACACAACACTTACCATCCCTCCACGTTATGTAGCTTCCTTTGTCACAACCTTTCGATCGGTAACTTCTCAAACATCCTCAGGCAACATATTGTGTGTATCAGGCAGGAAACATAAAACATAAAAATAAAAGTGACGCGATAACGTCGTTGAGGTCTAGCCATATAAGTTATCTAGATTTCTGTTTTTACGAATTTGTTACATGCTGTCGACGCCAGTTAAAAAATGTGATCGATTGAAAGTTTGGAACAAAACCAACTCTAATATGAAGTGTTAGACTGTTCTGATATTTGTTGCTAAGAAAATATTAGTTATTTATTTACTTGTTATATATATCAAACTTTGCTTCTGTAATAAAAACAGCTGTTACTTATAATGTTTGTCTAGAAATGTTTTGTATCGTCAAAAGAAACAAAAAAAGAACCTACAGTGTCATCACTCCTGACATGCCATCTCGGCTTCAGTTACTTTACCAACTGCCTTACGCAACTTCCCTTTTTTTCTGTACACATCTTCATAACAATTGTTCAAATGTGCTTACGTCTTTCTTACCTCAATTCTCCGAACTAACATGTATTAATTTTGAAAATTTGATTTTTTTAGCGGCATATCAACACCTCTATGTGTAATTTAATACCGAAATATAAACTTTTTAACACTGTTTTATAATTTTAAATACATATTTCTTGAATGCAATTGTATGTTTTCAACTACAGCTAATAGAATTTGTTGTCCATTTTTCCATAATTATTGTTAGTAATTTCTTTGTATAAAAGTGTATTGTGGTAATTTTCCGATACAAATGTATTTTATATTTTCTTGGTGTTTTGGTTTTAGTTGAACGTTCACTATTTGGCCATATCTGGGTCCCTAACTCGTGCTACCACTATGGGTCAGAATGAAAAAAAAAACAGCAATTAAGATGAGGTTCAACGCTCTTCAAAACCTCAAATGTCCCGATCAGAAACCTAGCTGCCGGATGTAGTATATCATCATACCCAGAACCTAAGCGCAGTACTAGGTTGGCAGATAGGTTTCATCACTTTACTGTTAAAATTTCAAAGTGTAAACGCAAGTTCTATGCTAAATATTTAGTCTCTTGTGAAATTATTTGTTGTTTTTCTGTCAATTATGATCTTCCAAACATTAAATAATATGTCAATAGACATCTTCTACCACATTATTATTCAATGTCCTCTCTCTGTCTTAGGCGTTTGCACAATTTCTTTCACCGTAAATGACTCTCTGCGTTTAGTAGATTTTTCGCTTAGCAAAGTGAGAAACGAATTTTTGAACATTCAAAATATATTTATTTTGTATTAAAATGTTTAGTATGTGTCTCTTCGCTGATGATAAAATAATGAAATTTCAATTATTTTTTTTTAATTTATTAGAAAATATATGCAGTTTAAGTCACTTACGTAAGTTTCATACGTGATACACGCTTGGGCGATCATGTGTCGAAAGAGACATGACTGACGAGGCAGATGATTATCCCGAAATAGGTTTCCATTACTTTCTGTGGTAGACTGATTACCAATTCGAATTCGAACATGGCTCCCCGATTTCTCATTCCGAGCCGATATCCCCTGCACCACAACGCACATCCGCACAGTTTAAGTACAGGAATCATAAATATGATTTTACGTGGTTACACATTTCGGTTTATAATAATGTCCAGTTAAACAAAAGTTGTTGGTAGACAGAATGTGGGTACAGATGTCCGTTTTAACTTAATTCAGTGTGTGTATGCACGGTTATATTTTAAATCAACAGCATTAAAAAGTATCTTTGTTACATTCTTACCGAATAGAGTCCGCAATATTCAATAAATTTTTCTTATACAATGGGATTTACAAAACTGACTTTTCTTCTCTGCAGTTATGGTTCATTGTTTAACCAAGTTTTATTCTTTAGGCTCCAGCACCGTACCCCAGGCTGAACTGACGACAAACAATTTTCTTTGGTACTTTTCCTTTGCTTGATTTCACTGGCTCAGACACAGCTGTCGGAGCATCATCTTAAAGTAAACCTGAGAGAGAGTGTAATAGAGATTACGGGTGTCAACAGGTTGGCTAACTACTGTAGCAATATCAGTCAGCTGAGGTCTTGATAAATTAAAAACAGCTTGACCTGTCGCAAAATTGGATTTGGAATATTTACTTCGACTGATATTTGATAGTATTCTTCAAAAGCGAGCCAGATAAGAAAAAAGTCCCTGAATGAAAATAAATTACGTTTTGAGAAAAAGACGACAGAAAGACCCACGCTAGCTAGCTTTAAAAAAGACCTGAATACAGAAAAGACACACAGAGAGACAGGCCTCTGTGAACGGACACTGAAGACACCCGTTAGGCTGTTCATATTCCGCCTTAACCTACGTTTTATTCCAACTTAACAAAAGATAATTCTTTACTGTCAGATATTCAAACCTGTGTTGTTCAAACCAACCCGACTCAGCTCGGCTCCTCAGATGTCTGACCAGTATGATAGGATTTTATATATTAAGACAGCGTATACATTTGATAAAAATTTAAGCTAGATCTGTCCCTGATAAAAAAAAAAACAAAAAACAATTGTTAGCATATATTCAAATTGGAGATATTAACTGAAAAATTGATCATCGAAAAAGTTTTACAATAGAACCTTTTTATTCTTGTCCAAACTCAACCTATCAATGCAAATGTTTGAATTTAACTCAACCTTCAAACTAAAATCAAAATATTACCAATTAAAACTATCTTAGCATTAGCTATCCAGAAAGGCGTTGAAATTCTTTTAAAAAGTTATTAATAGGTTTTAGGTCAAAGGTTTTAACAACCAAGTGACGCTAAAATAGAGTTACAGAAGTTAAATAGAATTTGATAAAAACCCTAACTTTTAAGCGGTTATTCTTATGTGATATGTTTTGTCATTTCACGTGGATGAATAGTTAGAACATTCACTTTCTCACCATGAGGTCTGAATCTCACGATGGTCGATTTGTTAGGATGATGACTTCTTGCTATTAGCTTTCGGTACATGAAAACCATACCCTGGCGTACCCTCGATTGTTGTGCTAGCACGAAGTCACAGCCATCATGGTCGGTCGTCATGTTCAGAATGTTGATCACGCTAGATAACGCGCACTCATGCTGAAACTCTGACCAAGTTCTGCCAAGCATAATTGCAGTACAAGCCACAGATGGCCCTGTAGCCGTTGCACAACACTAATGTGCTTTTGCAGGCGTCTGTAACGGCGATTATCTAGCCGCGCTAATACACTCTGATACAATTGGCTGAGCAATATACAGTTTTATATTTAGATAATCGACCTTCATATCTCTCCAAAAATTCACGTTTTATATTTCTCAACATAACTTTTGAACCGAGACAAACTTTATATTTTTCTGCCTGATTTCACAAAAATGCTTGAAGTATATTAATCGTTGTTTCCTTTTGCTTCCCGTGTGTTCTGAATATGTAATTATCAATATTAATTGCTTAATTTGTTTGTATTATTAGGTGTGACTGTCTCTTTTTTATTGTCATTATAAACTGTTTTTGTTAAGAATTCATTGTTGTATAAATATTCTGTTAACATTTCTTTTTTTGTCTGTTAGGAAATAATCCAGCATTTATTGTTAGATAAAATATGAGACAAGTGAAATAACTATTTGCAATTAGAGTTAGACAGAGGATACATCAAACATAAAATAGAATTTTTTTAATCTCCCTCTGTATTCACACGCACACACACACACACACACACACATATATATATATATATATATATATATATATATATATAGGAAAGAATATTAATAAAAAGTTTTGAATTTAAAAATGTACTATATATATATATCCGAGTGAATAAGGAACAAGGAAAAATTTACAACGTCAAAAACATTCATTTAAAACAGTGCTCGATATACAATATAGAGCTTTCAATCTCTGAATATTTATTATAAATTATATTTTAGAAAATTTTTAATAGATATCTACTTCAAATTGTACATTTCGACATTGGACATACAATGTCTCATCAGGTGGTGTGGAAAGGAATGGAAGGCTTCTTTTCTTATATTTGGCAAGTTGTGTATGAGATGGTGGTGGGGGTTAGCGATAAGGGAATAAGTCTTGTAAATTGTCCGTTAGAATTTTGAAGAAAGTGGGGTGGGTATGGGATATAGTTGATTTATGAAAGTGTCGGGAATTTTGTAAACATATTTAACATTAGAAAATGGTGTATATGTTTTATAGCCGCCTGGCTAGCCTTTAATCTTTGAGTTTATTAGAGGGGTAAAGGGTGGGAAGGGATGGGATTGAATCTATTCTTAATATCATTTGTACAACTATAGAATAATATGTATTTAAGCACAGTTTTATACTTAATATAATTTTGTATAATTAACATTAATTTTGAATTTAGGAAATAATTTTTTTCTATAAAACTTTAATTCAGATTATAGTTTGTAGTGTCTAATAGGAAAAACTTGATGTAAGAATATTGTTAGTAGTATAAAGGTTTGTCGTCTGTAGGGGATCCTAGTTTTGACTTTTGCAGTATTTTTAGCACGATTGTAAGATTAATTATTTAATTGTGTTTGCAGTTTACTGTGGTTTCATGCCTCTGGTTTCAAAGCTTGTCGCTATTCATGTATTTACTGATTTCAATTTTTTCTTGAAGACAAAGGAAATATGGTTCCTTTATTGATTTAGCTGTTCTTGCGTGTTTGAGGATTTACCATTTAACTTTAGTTGTTTTATTTTCGATTTTTACTTCCAAAAGTGTTTGGAAAGATATGTCATGTTTTGTTTGAAGAATGAGCGGTGATTGTAAAAGCGTCATTTAAATACGTTCATGGTGTTACCGATATACATTTTTTCATCTTTGGGGTTCTCCATGGATGGAATCGAACACACATATATTAGGGATTTCGTTAAACATTTATTAGGAATGGGGCATAATTTTGGGTTTCTACAGTTACAAAGTTTGTTATTATGGGGCAGACTTGTTAGTGTTGGAATTATTTTTGTTGTGTGCTTTTGATATTTTACTGTTATGTACTTGAATCATTTTTCAAGGTTTTTGGAGCAGCTATAGCTTAGTTTTAATGTATTCTACTGAACATTTTGCTTAAGGGGTTATTTTTGGGAAAATGCTTATCTATTAGTTTAAGAAAATTATGTCCCAGTTTAAAGTTAACTAACTGATTAAAAGGAGGGTTATCACCATATGATTTTCCTGTTTCTATTTTTTTCTTTTTGAGCTCTTGAATTTTTTTACAAAGTTAATATTGGATGTTTGATATCCATTGTACTTAAGAATTTTATCGTAAATTATTTTGTGTTTATCGAATATTTCTTTATTTGAGGAGTGTGCGTTAATGCGGCGTTCCACTGCTTATGGAATATGCTAGATAATGAATTGTGGGTGATTAGAATTGGGGTTTATATAGATTGGGTTAGAATTATTTTTCATGTAAGGTTGGAAAGTGTTCGGTACTCAGTCTAATGTTATGTCTAGGAAATCAACTTGTTAGTTGATTAAAAGTCAAAATAACGGTCAGATCAACACATAATTTGATAAACCGCATATCAAAGCAGTCTGATAGTATAAAACCATAAAGAACCTAACTATCAATCACACATATACACACCATAAACACACACACACATGCTCCAGCACACTTACACACACACACACACACACACACACTTGAGCTTGCACTAATTACACTTAACGACAGCAGCAGCAGCTAGAAAGGACCATTTATTGAAAGGCACGGACTCAAAAGCTCTTCTAACATTTTGAAGATGTGATTTTAATCTTGAAATATTATTTTATAATACGTACGCAATCCAAACAACTTATTTACCTTCCTTTATTTTGCTAGACGCATTGTGACAGCCTTCAAAAGCTAACCATATTCTTAATATACACAATGCTTGAAGCAAATTACAAAACTTTTATATATATATATATATATATATATATCTGGAAGAATGGTAGACTTTGAAAAGCAGTAACTACTCTGGCATCTACGCATCGTTCTTTCAGCAATGAATTAGAACACTCTCAGCTATTGGGCGTGTATAATGATAATATACACGCTAAAAGTCTGCCTCTTTCTTCCGAAGGCTCGTAGCTCAAAGATAGAATCGCCGACTGATCTGATGCCAATTCGGTCGGGTAAGGTAATTGGCTGTCTAGCTGTATTGATGAGCTGTGATACAGCGAAACAGATCTGTCTGCGGATGACTATATATATATATATATATATATATATATATATATCCGAGTGAGTATAGAATGAGGAGAGAAAAAAGAAAGATTTTTTTCCGTCCAAAACATTAATTTAAAACAGTGCTAGATATATGATGTATAGAGCAGTGAAGTGGTTCCAAACCTTTATTTCCCCCGAAGAGGTGCTTAAATCCAAACACTGAAACAACCATATGATTGCAGGGAAGAGGACATATATAGAAGAAATTGTGTACATGTTCTAAAACTTAATTTATAATATATATATATATATATATATATATACTTAGTTGAAGTTAATAGGTTCACGTTCGATTATTGCCCAGTTCCCCTCCTTCCTTTTGAAAAAGATTAGTTTTATACCTTGATTTGTTTCGGATTCTATCTCTGGATTCCTCTGTTAACTCACTTTCACCCCTAGTTACCCTTACGTGTTAGTGGAACACACACACACACACACACACACACACACACACACACACACACATATGTTTTCCCAGTCGCATGAGAATAAATTAACATGACTTCGGGAATCTAAGCAAAGTACTAACAGAGAAAATATCCTATTAAGCAAATAGACTGTTCACAAGCGCGAGTTAATAACCAATATCTTCTACAAAAGAAAAGACTTAACAATATCTATACAAGTGAAGAAAAGATTTAAAGTAGGGTAGATGGGATCTAAATCTCAATAATATCAGATACGCGGATGACACGGTGCTGATAGAAGGCACAGAAAGAAAATGCAGGATATTCTATAGAAGTTAGCCAAAGAAAGTGAAAAGAAAGGATAGAGCATATAAATCTCAAGAATACTGAATGTATGGTCATCAGCAAAAAGAGGATACCAAAATGCCAACTGCAAGTCGGAGAATATAAAATTAAACAATTAATGATTTCAAGTATCTGGGAATTGTTTTAACAGGGGATGGAAATTGCGACATGGAAATCCAAAGACTCATTGGCATAGCCAAAGACGCATTTCAGAAGCTAGCCAGAGTACTGAAAGGCAGGAAAATCTCATTAGAAACAAAGAAAAGAGTGCTGGATTGCTACGTGATATCTGTCCTTCCGTATGGAAATAAATGCTGGACGATCACATCCAAGATAAAGGAGACCCTTAAAGCAGCAGAAATGTGGTTTTACAGAAGGATGCTGAGGATACCATGTACGGACAACGTGTGCATCGATGACGTGTTGGAGAGGATGCAAACGAGAAGAAAACTGATACTAAATATCAGGAAGAAACAAATAAGGTTTCTGGGACACGTAATGATGAAGAAGGGCCATGAAAACATTAATATTCACAGGTCGGATAAAGGGATGGAAAGACAGGGGAACGCAGCGCGAGACGTACTTGTTAGGCCTGTGCAAATGCTTGGCGGAACGGGGCTTAGAGATACAAGAAAAACCATATTGCTTGCGACAAGAGACAGACCCAAGTGGAAGTCCATGATCGTCCTACGGCCTGAAAGGACACGGTACAGAAGAAAAAATAGATGTGATTTTTCTCGCAAATGTTAAGCGAAATTTTGATCAACGCTGGAAACATTCAGATAACTCGAAAAACAAGGTAATCTATGACAATATTTATTTTAAATGGTGGTAGACGGGCATTTATAAATCCGTTATATTTCCATATTTTCTCCTGCAGCCGCTACGGAAATATTTTCGTATCTTTTTGAATCTCGATGCTTACCGGAGTTCTTGCAAAGAAACGTTGTCTACTTACCTGTCTATTATAGAATTTAAGCCATCATATAAATAATGAAATTATTGAAAGAAAAAATTGATGAAGAAAGTTTCAAGAGCACTTGGATATCTAAAAAGACTTAAAACATTTTATCGAAAGGTCATCGGGTTAACAAATAATATAATATTGTTCTCCAAGACATAATCGTTCCAAAGGTCACAGTTTAATAGTGTTTCCGTCCAAGTGAAGCAGACATTATTGAGACTACCATGTCTCTCAAGCCTATATTCGGAATGAATGGAATAAATCGTAGAATATTTTCAAATAATAAAAGCAACCATGAAATATTTCTTCCCCTAAAAGTATATTTCTTTTAAAGCCAAATACTTTTAGTCTGAGAAATATAATAAAAGCCGGAATATATTAATGTTTTGCGTTGGTGGAAAAACATTAGGTGTGTGATTATTACTGTTCACAACATTGGTAAGAGTCATTACCGTACGCAACATTATTAAAGTGTTTATAGCCATGGTTCACAACCCCGGGATAAATTACCCAAGTGGGGTAATGAGCCCATATTTTGGAGTAATGGATGTTTGGTTGGGGATCTTCAGGACAATACTGCTTTTATTTTGTGGGAAATTAGAACTATGGACCAGACCTTTTTGGAAAGGGAATTTTTGCACAATTTTCTGCATTGGATGCCTTCCTTGATAATTATTAATTATGAAGACATGCTCAACCACATGAAGACGGACATCAGTGATCACCTAAATGCCCTCTTGGAAAACTTACGTAAGTACTTTCCAAACTTGAATAATTCCAACAATGAATGGGTAAGAAATCCATATCTTTTCAGTGAATATATCATTCCTGATGAAGGACTATCCACAAAAGAAGAATTTCTCATACTCAGGAATAACAATGCATGGAAGCTTTTGTTTGGGACCAAGTCTGGTCTAGATACCTTTTTTGTTCTCTCTGCAGGATATACCAACTCTAACCGCTAGAGCAGTACAAATTCTCATAGGATTTTCAACCACTTATATATGTGAACAGGTTTTTTCGACTGTCCTTGGAATGAAGACCAAAGAAACGTAACAGACTCCACGTGGCAAACAACGCCCGAATAGCTCTTTTAGTCACAAAGCCAAGAACAGGCAATACAAGCACAACACTCACATTAAGAATCACGGCGAAGTTACGGATACTATACCTCTGATTATTATAGATTGGTACTATTGTATTGAATAATTTCAATTAAATTTTTCTGCTTTTGATGTATGAAAATATAATTACTTCTTTTCCTATATTTTTTTTTAATCATCTCACCCCAAGCAAGGCATTCCACCGCCAATATTGCGCATGAGGCTACATGGGGGAAGGTAAAGAGAAGGAATGGTTAGACATAGGGAATGTCAGGAGGAATGTGACTGATGAGTAAGGATAGCGAGGATGAGGGTTAGGCAGATGGGAAGAGTGCTTGATAGAATGGGAGCAGGTTAGTGTGTTAGGAGGTGTTTATTGACCTTACATTTAAACTCCTGGAGATTGTAGCCGTCGGGGAAGCAATCGTTTGGAAGAGAATTCCACAGTCGGGAAGTGCGAGGAAAGAAACTGTTGGAGTAGAAGTTACGGCTGCATTTTATCGGTTTCACTGTAAAAGGGTGGGATCTAGTTGCTAATCTAGTATCTCGTGCAAATTCGTATTTAGGGGGCACCAGTGATCTATGTTTTTACGGGTATTTGTTCACTGGGGTAATGGATAATAGTGACATTGTATTTTGGGGTAATCGTAGCAAAAAGGGTGGGAAGATATGGTTTATAAAGTATTCACAAAGTAACCGGAATGATACATTATCCAATTATTTTTACTTTTTGTCAAGAAAATGAAGTGCGTAGCTTTCTCTTTCCAAGCACGATCCGCCACCGTTAGTTATTATTGCTCATATTCCGTCTGTTATTCATATTGCTCAAAAGTTACTTAAAAGCACAGATGTTTTCTCCTTTATATATCTTTTCTCATATAAAATTCATGTTATAAATACTATCATCAGTGCATGGATTAATTCGTGGCAATAGTAGATCACGTTCCTTGTTGAACTGCTCGAATTATTGTCTCCGTATTGTTAAAGTCATAAATCGGTAGCAAATTTGCTGATAGTTTTTACATTATTCGGACTATTGTCCTCAATTTTGTTGTTATTTGTACGACGTTTCGGCCGTTATACGCTCAGGTTTTCTTCAGGTGCTAGAAATTTCGAACCGAACATTTTATTACGATCATGATAAACTCTGAAATCGAGGTATGTCGATATCACCAGAATTTCAGAAAAAGAATACACAAACATTCATGCTTCATTAGAAATTCAATTATTTTTGTAATTTTTCCATCAGCAGTCGAGCTGATATTCACATTGACATATTAGATCACAGAACACTATTGATATACATTTTGATGTCATAAAGTTAGGATCCTGTCACATTGGACTATATCTAAACTACATGTTTAAATGCAAAGTCAATACTCATCTACTAACCACTGGACTCTAGCTCTCTCCCCACCCCTGTATAACCTTCCCTTTCTCTCCACCTATGTATCTGTCATCGCACCTGCTTTCTATTTTTCCTTTCTAACTAGTTTGTACTCTCACTCTTTTCTAATTAATCTTTTTACGTTTATGTAACCCCCTGCACATCAGTGGCGTTTCCGCCTTGCTCGGGGTGAAATGATTTTAAAAAAAAATGTACAATAGCGGAACAGAGGTATCTTCAGTTTAAATGTAAGACCCCTTCTTTTTGTAACATCTGATACTTTGCTTTGCGTTGGACATAATGGATATGTATTTCTTCCACATGTGAACACCTGTGTATATATGTATTATTTATGTGTTACAATATAAAAGTCTCTTTGACAATAAGCATTCATTCATTCATTTCATTTCTCCGTTCCGCCTTATTATGGTGACCTTTATTATTTATTTACTAACGCAAGGGAATAGGAATATGACATCTTTCTGTCACCAAAAAACGTCTAGACATATCCCAGGTAACATTGCACCACCTTATTTATTACGTGCCACAGAAATATCAATTGCCTTTTCTTGATATTAAGTATAAGTTATCTTTTTGTTTAAATTTTCCCCAAAATCTTGTTGCTTACATGTTCGATCCATGCTATGCTCAACCATCATTCTGTAGAACCCTTTTTCTTTGCCCCTTTGAGGAAATTTTCTGGCATAAGCTGCCTTATAGAAAGACAGATATCACATATGAGTAAACATTTCTTTGTTTCTCACGAATATTTTCTTTGTCTCTCGGAACACTGCTTAGATTTTGCGATGTCTGAATATTTGAACATCTAAATGCACTATCGGATTTTAGTGTCACACTTTCCATCCTCTGTTAGAACTATTCACAGACATTTAAAGTTTTTGTACCTGTCTAATTTTAGTATTCTTGATTGTTATCCAGCGGGACTGACTAAAGTTCCGTAGCTTCCATAAAAGGCAAAAAAAAGGAAGACAATATTAATAGTAAAATAAGGGTGATAAAGCTTTATTTGGGGTTGTGACACCGCTAATTGACTGTCATAGAATCAAACATAGGTTTATGGTTTCAAGTTGATTCTACTGTTGGGGGTGGATAGTTTCCATGAAGATATAGATCCACATCGTTAAAAAGGCCTTATGTAAGCGGTTGATTGTTCTCTAATGTTCTGGAAAGTGTTTTCCGTGGCATGAGCGAGTGACGATTAGCAACTTTTCATTTGTTCAATCGTGTAAGGAGATTTCGCTGACAGACAGTTCACCAACAGAAAATTCGCAGATAATATAATTCGTCGACAAGTCTTTTCAATTTCTAGCACGCATCCAGTTTCTTTTTTTTTTTTTAAACGGTCGGCGATCTCCGCAGGTGTTGGTGGATGCGAATGTTCCGAAGGCGTTCTGCTAATTACATCTTCTATTGTTGTCCGTCTTGTCTTGCACAGTTTTCGTTGCTCGCACCTCCAGTAACTTTAGATTCTCTAGGTTTGTCAAAAATATAAGCGTATCCTTCCAGTTAAAGACTTCTGCCTTTTGGTTCTGTCCTTGACAAAATCCATGATGATGACGAAATGGGTTAGAAAAATATTGAAAAAAAAATCTGGATTAAAGCTTAAGCTTGAAAAAACTCAAAGCGTCGACCAATTGTCCTGTCCTTCGGCATTTTGTCTGGCTACCGGTTTCAAATGAGCAATGTAGTGTACCATTACATTGGGTCAAATTTGCCCTGAATTGCTTGCAGCAGCATTCTAGATATTTACGACTTAAGCCCCATTTTTGTGTGGGTATATGTATGTCTGAGACTTTACCTAATAAATGCCATCAAATTTACCCTGAATTGCTTGAAGCATCAATCAGTATATTTCTGGCTTAGGCCCTATTTAGATGTGGGTGTATGTATGCCTGAGACTTTAGCTAATAAATGCCAGGGAACTGGAAGCAGCTACCAAAATGTATGATATAAGATTTCATCATGAATATTTACCGTCTATAGAAATAATTTTTAATCATTAGCATATTAATTTAGTACAAAGTCACTCACCTGTATCTACCAATAGAAGTAGTAAAATATGAATTAATTCAATGTAATACGTTCGCTAATTTTCTAATCATAAATTCAGATACATTGCTGATAGTGTTTAAGCACTTAAATACGAGATATCGCAATCATTCTATTCAATATAATATGTATTTATATCTGTCATACTACCTTCTGTTCATGCGTGCTTATAGTTGACATTATTGCGGTTCTGTGATTTAAATTTGAGCCTGTTCCAGGCTAGTTTTAGATGTTGTTACAGTGCAAACATTGTCCCAACGCTAGTAGTGCGCACAAAAGAACAAAGAGAAATTAACAAAATTTTGAGTTTGGAGGATTGTGTGGGCTGAAATTCATCGAGGCTTTTTAACACAATAGGTGACCAGTGTACTACAATCAAGAAATGTGTATGAATGGATCAGAATGTCTAAAACTAGCCGCTCATGTGTGTCATTTGAAGGAAAAACAGGCCGCCCATCAATCTCCAGCACTGTCATAAAAATACAACAAACTCAAGGAATACTAACAGCGAAGAGCTGAGTTATCATCGATAAGGTAGCATGTTCTCTGCGGGTTTTGATATTCATCTTTGGATTATAAACCCAAATGTCTCGAGTGAAAAAATAACAAAGAAATTGGCTCTGCCGTCCCAATTCTTTTGGAGAGGTATATAGAGTGTTTCAGAAATACACGGTATAACTTCAAGACTGTTTCCTTAAATCTAAAAAAATGAAAAAAAACACCCTATGAACATATGTCTGGAAACGTTTATATTACGAGTTATAGGCTATTAAAAATTTGCTAACAAGAATGCCTTTATCTCCCACAGGTCGCACCTAACTCGCTAAGCAGCAAAACAAACAACTTGTCAGATCGCTTGTTTGCCGCTAACTGAACAGGAATTTCCTCTTATTTCTCGCCTGTGAAGACGACTGTTAGTGATGCATGTTTATTGGACATGTACACACATCAGGAGATGGCAGATATGCACTTCGTGTCTGGTAACGTTGTACAAGCTCGTTATCTTAACCAAGAACGTTTCCCACACAGACAATGTCCCACTAGGAATACATTTGCTGATAGCAGATGACGACAAAGGTATACGTCGACTAAAATATATCCCCAAAAAATCAAACTATAGAACCTCGAGGCAATAGTCATAAAAAAAACACATGCTGTCAATTAATATAATCAGCTATGAATACTGAAGAAATATTCTAAAATAATTTTAGAAAAAACAGTTTTTCATGCTTTAAGACATGCATGACCATGACATTACAACAGAAAATTTCCATTTTGGATAATTTTCGCGTTCTAATAAACGCTAATCAATTTGTCAACCGTTATATTTGAAGAAAAAAGAAAATTTAGAGTAACGTTTATCAACACAGTTTCGCGGTCATTTTTTGTTACCATAAATCACACCCCCTGAAGAAAGATCTCTGAAGGAGATTGAAATTGTTTGCGAAAAATTGAGAAAATTATAATAATATATGTCAATGTTACAGCTCATTTTTACATCTTTCAAAAAGATTGAACGGATTTTTAAAAAAGTAATCAAATACAATGTTTGCAATTTATTTAATCTGACGTGTCTGAAAGAAAATCTGCTGCCTAGATACACTAATTATATATAAATATATACACTGCTAAAAAGAATTAGAGGAACACTTCGAAAACACATCAGATCTAAACAGGGAAAAATGATCTTGAATATCTTTTCTGATAATAATTAGGTGATGTATTAGTAACAAAATGATGCCACATAATTTGATAGAATTTGATAGAAATGAAAATGATCACCCTGTAGAGGGGGGAAATCAAAGACACCCCAAAAATAAAAGTGAAAAAAAGATGCAGCAGACTTGTCCATTTTGCCAAAATGTGAATTAGAAACTAAAAATGATTCTCAGTAGTTTGTGCGGGCTCTTCGTACTTGTACGCATGCCTGACAACGTCGAGTAATGATCCTATGAGTCTTCTCCCAGATCTTAACCAGGGCATCACTGAGCTTCTGGACAGTCTAAGGGGCAACCTGGCGGTACCGGATGGACCTAAATATAATGTCCCAGATGTGTTCTATTGGGTTTAAGTCAGGTAAACGTGGGGGCTAGTCAGTGGTATCAATTCCTTCATCCTCCATGTACTGCCTGCATACTCTAGCTACATGAAGTCGGGCATTGTCGTGGACCAGGATGAATCCAGATTCCACTGCACCAACGCAGGTTCTGACAATTGGTCCAAAGATTTCATCCCGATACCTAATAGCAGTCATTGTGCCATTATCTAACCTGTAGAGGTCTGTGCGTCCATCCAGAGATATGTCACCCAGACCATCACTTACACACCACCAAACCGGTCATACTGAATGATTTTGCAGGCAGCATAACGTTCTCCACGGCATCTCCAAACTCTTTCACGTCTGTCGCATGTGCTCAGATTGAACCTGCTCTAATCGGTGAAGAGCACAGGGCGCCAGTGGCATAGTTGCCAATTCTGGTGATCTATCGCAAATGCCAATCAAGCTCTACGGTGCTGGTCAGTGAGTACAGAGCCTCCGACAGGATGTCGGACCCTCAGGCCACCCACATGGAGCCCCTTTCTGATTGTTTGATCAGAAACATTAACACAAGTGGCCTGCTGGTGTTCATTTTGTAGGGCTCTGGCAGTGCTCATCCTGTTCCTCCTTGCACAAAGGCGCAGATACCGATCCTGCTGCGAGGTTAAGGATCTTCTACGGCCCTCTCTAGTTCTCCTGAAATGATTACCTGCCTCCTGGAATCTCCTCCATGTTCTTGAGACTGTAATGGGAGACACAGCAAACCTTCTTGCAACGGCACGTATTGATGTGCCATTCTGGAGGAGTGACTCTACTTGTGCAACCTCTGTAACGTCCAGGTACCGCACCATGCTACTACAGAGATGTTGATCCAAGACAAATGAGAAACTACAGTAGTAGAAAGTCAGTCGGAAAAATCAGCCAAAAGAGATGAGAAGAGAAAATAAGTATCAGTGGCCTCAACCATTCCTGATTTGTGGGTGTCTTATTGCTGCCCCTCTGAAGCAACTTAAGGAACAAAGTAGCTACTTAACTGACCAGATCAATATTCCAAAGGTTTGACTGCTAGGTTGCTATACTCTGATTAGAAAGTGTTCCTCTAATTTTTTGAGCTGTGTATATGTGCGACAATGCGAAAATAAGTCGAAGATTATGGAATATTTTTACATTTCTTATCTCCAGCAAAATAGAAACATGTAAGAATATTAGAAAAATTAAATCAAAATTTAATAAAACCTTACCTGTCGGTTGTTTTTAATGAAACATGATTAAATGAAAGTTTTGTGCCCAAATATACATTATATACTTGTGTGTGTGTGTGTGTGTGTGTGTGTGTGTGTGTGTGTGTGTGTGTGCGCGCGCGAGTGTAAAATAAAATTTACGCTTTTCTGTTTTTATTATACATAGAAATGTGATGGTCAGCCAATAATGTTCACGCTCATAAAATTTAGGAAACCTAAGTTATGAGCAGCTAACTATAGAAATTAATGAAATATTTCACAAAATGTATAAATGAAAATCATATATATATATATATATATATATATGTGTGTGTGTGTGTGTGTGTGTGTGTGTGTGAAAAAGTGCGAGAAGCCGTGAAGGTTTTTGTTTTAAGTGTAGATTTGTTGTTGC
Source organism: Ascarosepion bandense (assembly GCA_037127315.1). Lineage (NCBI taxonomy): Eukaryota > Metazoa > Mollusca > Cephalopoda > Sepiida > Sepiidae > Ascarosepion > Ascarosepion bandense. The sequence goes on along the minus strand of JBBBDQ010001347.1, from coordinate 803,465 downwards.
TATTATTAATATTACTTGCTTTTTGTTTTATATACTAAGTTTACATGATGCTATTTGTGTCGCTACACGTGTTTTAAGTCTAAAGTGACTCTCTTTAGAAAAATAAACATGTGAATTTACATATCGACATCCGTTTGTTTTTCTGATGGCCAAGTTAGCGTGTATAAATAGATAAGTCAAGTGGTGAACAGGTCAGAAAGTTTATATATATATATATATATATATATATATGTACGTATGTATGTATATACAATATCGGTAGCCTACAAATATCTTTATTAAATTTATGAATTACGTCCATGCATTCTTATATTTTTTAATTTAGCATTTAAAAGATTATAATTTTAATTCTAAAATTATAATTTTAATTTTTTACCTAGATGCTGTATTTGTCTATTTAAATTTTACTGATGTTATTAAAAAGCAGTAGACTTTATAAGATTTAACTCCCATGAACATGAAGTGAACTTAAACTCAAATCTATTAAACAAACAATTTCATAATATGCTCTTGATGACTGCATAACGTATGAAACTCTGACTCGTGCCATCGACTTAAGACAATAACTATATTTATTAACAGATATATTTGTTCATTATTGAGCTCTCTTTTATTAACATCTGTATAATAATATTATTATATTAGTATCTACTACGGACTATTATATTTGTATCTACCAAATAAGATATTATTTATCATCTGTGTATTGTTTACCACCTCGACGATAAAACAAATATAAATAGAATTTTATTTTAGGAAGAAGAAAAATTATAGTGTAGTCAAATACTTTTATATCAAGAAATCTCGCCTTCTCGATAGTTAATGATACTTTACTTCATAGTTAGATGAAAAATCACTGCCATACCGGTTTCTTGTTGCTTTTGCATGATTTGGAACCGTCAACCGGTATTATCAGTTATAAAGGTCATTAAAAATAAAACACATTTCGAAATCATCTTATGATCACATATTTTATTTTTTCTAAAACGTTTTCTAATCTTTACGTAATTGAAATTTACAAACACAATGTAAAATCTGAATAAATAATAAGAATCAAGGAAAATTTTCATATTGAAGCAGGAAAAAAATCTATAATCATACAAAATATATAAAGTAAAATAAAGAAGTTTAAATATTTTATAAAACAATGGAAAAAAGAAAGGAAAGAAATTGCAAAATCTAAGCGAATGTTTTCTAAAAAATCATTTTATACAAGAAATATCAATTAAAATTAAAAAGTTATTTTTTAACAAACTGTGTTGGATTGATGAAAATGCATAAGTGCTATTTTCTTCTCTTATGTCCACTTTCTCACAGGCTGCTTCTTAGTTTTATAATCTGGGTCCTGGGTATGACGATAAACTTTATCCGGCAGCAATGCTTCTGATTGGGAGTTTGTGAGGAGCATAGAGCAACTTCTTAATTGATTTTTTTTCCTAGGTCGTCTCTGACCCGGAGTGGTTGTACCTGTTATGAGCCCAGCTGTGGGCAAATAGTTAACCCCCAAACTAGGGTCAAAACAATATTAAATTATAAAAATATATTTTTACAGAAATATATATATATAAATAGGCTTTTATAGAAAAATATACATTTTTGAAGGAAAGAAATTATTACCATAACACATTTTTGTGGAGAAAAAGTTAGTCATAATAAATATTTAAAGAAAAACATTATTACCAACAATACATTTTTGAAGACAAAACTAGAAGACATGTTCATTTTTCTAAAATAAAAAGAAATTATTCATTTTTCATCAAAATCTAACACAACCTTCTCACTATCAGTCAGTCAGTTATGTGCCATACGTGATACACGCTTGGGCGATCATGTCTCTTTCGAGACATGACTGACTGGGCAGAAGATTATCCCGCAGTAGGTTACCATTGCTTTCTGCGGTAGACTGGTTGCCAACCAAAGCTATAGAACCCAATCTGTCCTGTTATTTGACCCATAACTGGAGGGAAGAGACGGATTAATACCTTTCCCAAGGGTATTTGCGCGTAAGTGAATGCAAAGAATTCGACTGGAATTTGAACTCGGCTTCCCGATTTCTCGTTTCGAGCCGATATTCACTTCACCGCGACGCACATTTCACTATCACCGAACCTTACAAAATGCCTTAAAACCCAATCTTTTTGGCATTAAATAACCCACAATATTCTCTGAGTTTGTATTTTTCCTAAAGTAAATTCTTATAATTCGGAAGAAATAGACACCCGAAGATGCCATATTTATCGAATACGACAAAATGTTGAATATTTCTCCACACAAGCACTAATACATTTGCCTTTGGTCATCAAAGAAATATAAATGTCTAATTTTATCCTAGTAGAATATGGCATAGTTTCCATTCACTAATACCGGAAGTTTCCTGTCGCTTACTGTCTTCATTAAACTAAACTGAAAGCCGATCAAAGGCAACGACCATCTTTCAATGCCATCATATATACATGACTATTTATGAATGAAAGATGACCTTTCGGTTCATCTCACATTCTCTTGTCCCACCATTGATATAAAGTATCCACGTCTTATTGCACGTTCCAATTAATTTCAGACACAAATAATTACAAAAGGTCCAATTGTGTAAATGGCTTAAATATGGACGTTGGCATCAGTCTACGAAGATTTGGCCTGTCTGCAGAACATGATAATAGCATTAACGGCCGGGAAGTTTGTATATGGACACAATAACTAAGGTGAGCAATAACTAAGCAGTAATAAAAATAATAATTAGACGATATCCGCAGACATGGGCAGCGAGACGAGAACAGTCTACCTTCATAGATTAAATGAAGAGTTCCGTCTTGCACTCACTTTAGATTATACAGATCGATATAAACGTGATGAAGTTCAGATGACTCAATGGTCGAAACGTAGAGTTAACTACAATAAAGGTGAGGACACTCGTCCCAATATATCACAGTGCAAATAATGATAAATAAAGACAGATACGTAGTTCTCCACGTCTCACTTTACGTTACAGTTAGTTTCAAAGACAATAATTACAAACGGTCCAATTGTGAAAAGTGCTTAAATATAAATAATGATTTAATATTGATTACAAATAAACAAGATATAATTTTAAGTGTCATATAAAAGAAATATTGAATATTTTAAAAGAGAATATGTTTTTTTTTACATCAGGCTAAGTATTTACAGATTTTCCTACATGAATTTTATTTATATGATCTAAACATTATTAACACAAACATAGTAAATTAAAGAATTTGTTGGTGGATTTGGTAATATAGTGATTTTGAAACCAATCCCTTGATTTGGCCGTATCTACTTGGACCCAGTGGGAGCGGGCGAGCAATAACAGACAGGTAAAAAATAAGAATTAGACCAGAACACTCAACCATCGTAGGTTAAATAAAGAATTATCTTTAGATTAAATATATCTATATACACCTGACGAGGTCCAGATGATACAACAGCCGAAACGTAAAGGTAACAACAATAAAGATGAGGTCAACATATGCATAAATAGTGAATGATTGTTGTTATTTTCCGAGCACAGATATCTTCAGAGTACCCACGTAAAAGTCGGCTTTGTACCACATCCAGCTACAGTGATAATGCCGGTTAGATAACTAACACACAACCCTGCTATGGCGGCAAACCAATCGTATTGGTTAGAAATGAGCAAATAACTTTGCTACGAGATACGCTATACAAATAAATATCAATCAATTTAGATTCAGTTTATTATTTGCATCGATTGTTTTAAGGTATTTCTATACCCATTGTGATAATTTGGTATTTTTTCCTGACAGTTTTCCAAAAGGTCCATTCTTTGGCAGACCGAATATTCGCTCTTTAAACATCTGATAAACTTAGTCGTTGCTTTTTTTTATAAATTGTGAATCTTCTTCAGACTTTATAACAATCAACATTTCGAAAATATAGTCTTAATCTAAAATATATCATTTATATTATATCAAACGAATTATTGTTTTTTTTTTGTCGTATTTTCTAATCTCGATAAAGAATTCGATTTAATAATCTCTGAAAATAGATACAATCTTTTCATGCACCAAATTCCTTCATTATGGCCGCTTTGTCTTTGAACTTTTTTTCACTCTTTAATATAAAACAATATCATTTCATTGTTTGGACACATTTTCTCTTTGGTTTTTATTTAAAAATCAATCAAACGGACTAGTTTTTCCAAAATAGAAAATATTTTCATTGAAATATTTTTATTGATTGTTTGGGGTATTGAGTTGTAGTGAATGGCAGTGGCAATATTACAGGACAATGTTGTCGAGGGAATAATTTAGTTACTTGAAAAACAGTTTTCGAAAAAAATAAAAAGTCAATAAATATTTCTGAAAATCTTTTTCCCGCATTTTCAAGTAATCAAAATTGCTTCTAAATGAATTAATAGCATTTTTGCTTCTTGTATTTACATAATAAAGAATGACATATACAGGAGACAAACTCAGAAAGATGTTTTGGTATATAATAGACATTTAGAGCACATCGGTGTGTTGTAATGTTTAACAAGTTGGAATCTCTAGAGCAATCACAACTGAGTGGTGAGTTCGACCCTCTTTTGGCCACATTTTAGAATATCATTTTGGGCACTTCGACGTGGTATTATTGTTATTGAGTTTTCTTTAACAGCATATCAACACTTCTGTGGGTTATTTAATGGCAAAAAGGTGGCGATGTAAGGGTTTTTATGTTCGGTGAGAAGGTTTATTTAGTCAGATTTTAATGATTTTTTGTTTTTATTCTTTTTTGTTTAAGGAAAACTGAGAATGTCTTCTAGCTTGTATTTAAAAATGCTTTGCTGAGAATAATTTTTTTCCTTTAAAAATGTGTTATGGTAATAATTATTTCTTCAAAAATTTGTTGGTAATATTTTTTTTCAAAACTGTTTATTTTTCTATAAAAGTCTATTTTATGAATATATTTCTATAAAAGTTTATTTTTATACTTTCATAGTGTTTTGGACCCAGTTTAGAGATTAACTATTTGCCCATAGATGGGAACTTAACAGGTGCTACCACTCCGGTTTAGGGTGAACCTAAGAACAACAGCAATTAAAAGGTGGTTCCATGCTCCTCAAGACATCGCAAACAGGAGGCCTTGCTGTCTTATGCAGTTTACTAACATACCCAAGACCATTGACGTGGTATAATTATTAGCAAGTCTGTCTTGCTACATCAACTGAGAATGGTGAATCCCTAAGCATAGCTTTGATGTGACATACGCTGAAATGTCACCCAATGCAAGCGAGGACTTCATTGATAATTTTCCATTTGACGTTGGTAGCATGAAGCTGTAGAATGATGATTTTATAAGGAATATTTGTGCAAAAGTGAACGCAATCAAGTCGAAATTGTTCCAGTCTCGCCGGTTTCACAACTCGTGCCGATAACCATTGAACCACTTGAAGAAGTGTATCTCTTACTACATATACAGTATCTTTCCAGTATCTTAAATTTCTGAGAGAATACTTATAATGTATTACTTATGCTGAAATGTTATCTACTCAATGATGATTTTACAAGGAACATTTGTGCAAAAGTGAACGCAATCAAGTCGAAACTGTTCCAGTCTCGCCGGTTTCACAACTCGTGCCGATAACCGTTGAACCACTTGAAGAAGTGTATCTCTTACTACATATACAGTATCTTAAATTTCTGAGAGAATACTTATAATGTATTACTTATGTTGAAATGTTATCTACTCAACGCTCTTCTACAACTCTTACTAAAAGAACAAATACGAAGACAAGTAAAAAATCATACACATATTCACCATGACATATCTTTAGGTTTGTCTTACTGATTACGCATGTCAACAAAAAAAAAGAAAATATAATAACTGAAATGGTGACGAGACATCAAACAAATTTTATAATTAATTTGTGGGTGCTTAGTAATCTTACTTTTTAGTTAGCTACCGTTTTTATTTGACCTCATCAAAATCCACATTTAACTCGTCTGAAGTATCCGCACCCGACTTCTCTCTTAGAACTGAAAGATGTTTATATTATCCCGTCTCTGGTATCTAAAGTAATATCAAAACTTGACCCCATAATGCGAGCGGGGGTGATAGAATCCCGGTAATTGTCCTCAAGAAATATGTCCCTGAACTCTCCTTTCTAGACTCTATAATTACTGCCCTTCTGCTTCCTGTTTTCCTGCATGCTGCAAGTCCTCTTCTGTGGTTCCGGTATTTAAGAACACAGAGGACACTCGGAGCCATCCAACTATAACCCTATCAGCCTTCTACCAATTTTCGGAAAAGTGTTCCAGGCTGTTATCAATACTGAGATAGTTCAACATCTTACTGCTCATAAACTAATTCTCAGACAGGCAGTACGGCTTCCGCTTTGTCAGGTCTACGGCCGATATGCTAACAACCAGCACGGATTACATATACCAGATCCTCGTTAAGTCCGGCGAGGCTCGTGGTGTCCAAGGTTTTTTATAGTGTTTGGCATGCCGACATTCTGCGAAAGCTGCAGGGCTATGGCATCACCGGACACTTGCTTGATCTCATTCAATCTTTCCTATCTAACCCCATAACGAAGTTCATCTTAAATGGGCATGCCTCCACATCCTACTGTACGAACGCTGGTGTCCGCCAAGGATCTATCCAAGGCCTGAAGGCTCTACCTGATCTTCATAAACAATTTCTCAGACCTGATCAAGCTCCAAGTAGGTATCTACGCATTTTGTATTTTGTAAAAAATACAATGCATGATATGAAATCTGTCTTTCTTTGACGTTGCGTCTATGGCCTATTTGGTTAATATCTGACTGCTGCCAGGTTTCAGTCCCGGCTTGCGGCAAAACAGTTAATCTAACCGCACTAAAAGCTGTGACACAGCAAAACATGCCTGTCTGAGGATTGTAAAATATAGTTTTTACGAATGCTACTTCTGTGGGTAAAAGTGATCAATATTAGAAAGGAAAGTTATGCCAAAAAGAGAAGTGGATACTGAGATAAAGTCTGTTTCTTGCATCAATTGCCATCTTCAAGTATGTGTGCATCAACGCGGCGACAGTCTGTTTCTTGCATCAACGCCATCTTCAAGCATGTGTGCTGTTTATGGTCTCGACTTTTTGCAAATGTTGCATAATGGTGTAATATGTGTACTAGGGTCTTTTATAGTAAGCCAGGTGAGCAGAAAATAAATTTAAAATGAATAAATAAAAAATTATGTAAATAATAAACAACCATTTCACTTCAAAGAAGGCGATTATGCGATTCAGGCGTAAAGGGGTTACAGGTCATGAAAGAAAAAGAAAGGAACAGCTTTTAAGGAGACAGTAGATGGTGATTGACGTTGCCTTTTAATTTTCGAAGATTGTAAGTAGCAGTGATGTGACACTTAGACCCCGGCTGGCTCGCTGCCCCAGGTCCGGAACCTGTTGTGATGATAATCGGAATCTGAGTCAGGTTTGATGCTGTCGAAACGGCACCAATTATGACGACTCTCTTTGGTTACTAGTCGTGATGATGGCCTCGTCACAGTAGCTGGTCTTCAAGACGTCTATTACAACGGTGAACTTTCCTGTCCACGTTGTGTTCATTGATCTCAGAAAAGACGCGTTCAAAAGCCGGTAACCGTTTCTCTACCACCTCAAACCAGACCGAACATATGTGTACACTTTTGTTGAAAAAAAATAAACACGGCACAAAAAAAGTAAATGAATACGTTCGAAGACGCCTGGATAAGTTACGGAAAACGTCTTTATATATATATATATATATATATATAAATTACAATCATCGAATTCAATGTTCACAACGGAGCGAAAGATTCGTTTAAATAACCAGAGTTTTCAATTTTTCCAATTACTTTTAAAACAGAAAGAAAAAAAATTCTTTCATTGCAATTTATCGGAGCTTTACGGAAATAGCCGAAGTGGAGCGAACATTCTTTTGGTCTCTGTTGCTTGGCAGCTCTGAAAGACTCATTTCTATCACTGTGGTCTCGATTTTTATACCAGTAATCGATTCTTTTGGGGGATTCTGAGAGACCCGGGGTAGATTTATGCAAACGAGATCTTTGACCAATGAGATTTCTTCAACCTACACAATTCAATGTAGAGTTATAGTCTAACGAATGAGGCAACAACACCTCATGTGGCGTAATTTTCTTTTTGTCCTCTTCTTCTTAATTACATCATTTTAGGTTTTCAAACTTTCAAATCCTTTCCCATCAAACGTGGGAATTAAGGATCTGACCTTACCCTAACCCCATCAAAAATTTTATTTTTCAATCTACTGGCCAAAAAATTCGTTTCTGAATAACAATGGGAACCCCCCACCACCACCACCAATTTCCACCTAGTTTTTCTATTTGCCGGATTTTACATGATATTTAGATAGGGATAAAAAGTAATATCACCTGCATAGATACCTTGCTGGGAACTGACGACATCGCAAATGTCGGTGGGGAAGTTTAGAAACAGCGTAGGTCCGAGGACGGAATCCTGTAGAATGCCAGCATTACGAGGAAATTAACTCTCTATTTGAATACGTTACGAGGAAATGGTCATGGAGTGTTTCCATTAATCACACAATTTGTTTGGAACGATTGTATTATGCCAACTATTTTCCAGGGACACCGTACAAGAGCCACAGCTTGAGCTTCGTCGTTCTTATTTTAAAATTGATCGACTAATTTAGTGATGGCTGTTTATACTTCAGCAGTAGACCTAGAAAAACAGATTTCTTAATGTTTCTCCAAAAGCAATTCGTGTAAAGTGCAAGTGATGACTTCCAAAAATATGGTAACTTATTGGGTGAATTTATTTAGCTGCATATCAAATTTATGAGTAATTTAAAACCGAAATCTAAATATTTTCTATGCAATGTTTCTCTGACTCCCCAGGTCTACCGCCGATACATTAACAGCCATCACTTATTTTGTCAATCAGGTTTTAAGTAAGATCAACGAAGCTAAAGTTGTGTCTCTAGTACGGTGACGTGGAAAAATATTTGGCCTAATACAATTATTACAAACTAATCGTGTGATTAATGGAAACACTTCAAGATCATTCCTTCGAAATGCATTCAACTAGAGACATATTGTACAAAACTTATACTTTCAAAATAACGGCATGTTTGAGTTAGATATTTTGTAGATCATAAAATACAATGATGGTATATTTACTACAACATCTTATAAATACTTTTTAGTGCTGCGTAGTCATTTTTTCTTCCCACTTTTATTATAAAAAGTTTTTGTTGACTTCAGTTTGTTGGTTAACTATTTACCCATAGCTAGGATTCTAACAGGAGCTACCACCCCCACACCAGGGTGGAACTAGAAACAATAGCAGTTAAGATGTCTATTCATGCTGCACAGAAAAACCAAACTCCCGATGGGAGATATTGCTGCCAGTGTAGTCTATCGTTTTACCCAGAACTATTCAATAAGTGATAAAAAACCTAGGAGATATTTTGAAAATGTTTTCTGTCACATATGGTATCCATATGACGTGGCTTTTTAAGCACAATTAAAGATCTATTTCTATCTCCCTCTTTCTTCACACACACACACACACACACACACACACACACACATATATATATATATATATATATATATATATATATATATATATTGGACACCGTCTTCATTTTCAATGTATAAGTGACAAGCAACACAGTTCTTAGTACCAACTGGTAGCCAATCCACACATTATTTTATTATAACGATTAAGTCTGGTTCAGAACCACCCACACTTTTTGGAAGTACTAGTGGGCCGCATGCCAAGAGTCCTCAGAATACTTTCTGTTGGTTTTGAATTGAGAGTTGTCATTCTCCTAAAAGGTTCTACAACCAAGGCAAAGTTGGTTCTCCTATTTTACCCATATATATATATATATATATATATATATATATATATATAGTGTATCGAGGGAGCAAGTAATTTTCTAAACATATGCTGTTAAATATGAGAGACAATGAATGTCTATTATGTCTAATTATGAGCCGTTCTAAACGTCGTATTTTTGCTCTAATTTCTGTTGAAAATAAAGACAAAAATTCTCCAAAATTTGTATAATTATTTATTGATTTTCTTCTAAGCTTTCAGCTCACATGAGCCATCTTCAGAGAGGTTGTTTAGACTGAAATATTATAACATCCACCATCACCGACAATTTTATTTTGTGTTGGCATAAATCTCCGCTTGACAACGGCAATAGTTTCCAAAAATAATAAACGCAGTTCTTAAATTTGCAATGCGGATTTATGACGTCACACCATGTGATAGCGCGAAATGACAATATAACCATGTAGTCAAATGCAATGTAATATGTTATTTCTGGATTTAAAGTTGATTTTATTGAGTGTTGGTTGTTTAGATTTGATGTACATGGCCTCCAATATCTGCAGGATCCTCTTACTGTGTGTATGAGTAAGGATCAGCGTATTGTTGACCAAAATCTGTCTGATACCCACAGGCACTCATTCACCAATTCTAGTTTAAATAAGAAACTGCGCTTTCTACAAAATACTGGGAATTGAAAGAAAGTAACTTAGATGCCCAAATAAAATGAGAATTCATATGCAAGGCTAGGAGTCCAAATAGCTTAAGAGATAGGCGTAATCTATATTTGACAGAAAAAATTAAAGTTTTAAAATTTCAAGACCAAAATATACCCCTTAACAAACGAAGGGAGATCATAAGTATGTGTCGCCATAGAAATAAATATAATTTACAATAATTATTCTATTCCAACAGTTAGTCCCGAAAAGGAAATTTCTGATTTTTTTAAAAAAGTTTACTTAGCAGTTACCTCCACAGCATTTAGCCTTCTAACCCTAGGGTCAGGCCATATACTTCCCACAACTAACTTCTTCCCCAAACCCAACCCAATGAAAACCAATACATTCCAATCTCTTTCTTTATCTAAAATAACCTCTGGGCTTAGAATTTTATTTATTCTTTGTTTGGAAGGGGTCGAAGAATGTATGCCTTAAAATGAGATGTTGAAAATGGTTATTTCCCCGCTAAGTTTTATCTGAATTTACAGATAAATAAAGATATATATATATATATATATATATATCAAGGTGAAGAGCATCCAAGGTTTTACCGTTTTGAGTCCCATGGCATTTATTTTTTTTAAACAGTCCTCAATACAATAAATATTGTAGAGCTTAATATAATCATATAATTATGAATTAAATGTATATTGCGACACTGAAATTTCTATGTGTCAAGACACAATCTAGTCATCAGCCAATGTTGAATGTTGGTAGTGAAAATGACTTACATGTAAATACAAAAAAAAACATGGTTTACTATTTATGTATGTGGGAAGATATATAATTTATATGTTTTTAATTCATATATATATATATATATATATATATATATAGATAGATAGATAGATAGATAGATATAAAGCTAAAATATTATAATATAAAATAAGCTCACTAAATAAACTAATAGAAAAAATCACTTCCACGTCAACAAGATATACCGGTAGTGGAATTTTGATATGATTGTACTAGTAATAACAATATAATATGTGCAGTGTTTCACCAATTTTGGAAACAAAATGATCGAGCATAAATCAAAGACAATAAATGATAGACGAATAAAAATTACATTTATTGAAAGGCAAAAGAACAAGATTTCAGCATCTGAAGCATGAACCAAAATGTTCAATGGGCCCGGGAGACCGTGCTCCAGATGCCGGCCGTTCAGTTGAAGGGATCGTTGAATGCGGCGTGCAAAGTTGATGATAACGCGTGTGCATTCCTTCTGGGTGATCGCTTAAATCTTCTCAGTGATGGATGCCTTTAATTTAGCAATGTTACAAGGATTGCCCTAGTAGATGTTGTCTTTGAGAAATTGCCTAAGGAAGAAATCTGGTCGTCTTAGTTAACTTCCTCCGAAATTTTGCTTAAACAATATTGAAAGACCTAGTTTCGTTATATAACTTCACATAAAATTCTTCAGCACTATCTCTAAACGTATCATCTTGCTATATTTGGTTGAATATATCAAAATGTTTGTTATTTATCAGCAATAATCTAAAAAGATAAAGAAAATAATGACTACAAGGAAGATATAAGAGGCTGCATCTTTGTGAGAGAGTTTAAAGGCTAAGTTTTCGCCATTTTATATCTTTAATTCTGTGCATGCGCATTGTTTTTTTATTTTGTCAACTGCACAGTATAGTAGGGACAGTTGGGTACCGTCTCTAAGAAAACGAATACCATGACGCAATTCACTTCACCAGAAACTTAAAAACGGCATGCACCACTACTTTGGAATTCGCAACAGAAGATTCAATACGAATATTGCAGAGAGTTCGGTTGTCAATCAAGGAACAATCCGGAAGATTAGATTTAATCTAATACTGATTACGAATGTATTTGGAGTGATTACTAGTAATTACACACGTTATGCCTTCATTCATCTTCATAAAAAACTTTAACAGGTTAAAATACAACAGGTTTATTCAACAGGTTGAAATACATTAAGTTCTTTGATGGGGGTTAGTGCTGCCCTGGGTCAAGAAGGGTGGCTGTTAGAAAAATTTGTCTGGTAACTGAACTGTTTATCACATCTCATGAGCAGCAGTACCCAGTCCTTGCTGTTAGATAAATTTTGAGACTATATGAAACCTTCTGGCCTAATTAACTCCCCAGACTGCACGCCCTTGATTTTAAAATGTGGGGTGCAGGTAAGCAAGATACCAAAAATATTCTTTGTAACATCGAAGATGAACTGAAGGCAAAGATTATGGCAGCATTCATCAAGCTAAAACGTGGAAGACTTCCAGAAGAGATGCAAGAAATTCAGAAGTGGCTGGAAATCGTGACTTAAGCCTAAGCGTTTTTATTGAATGAATTTATTCTTTATTGTGGATCCCGAAAATGCGACCCGAACAAATAAATGAACAACGACCAGTAATTGAGAAAGAAAATAAGTGCATTAACGTAAGGATACAGACTTAAATGAAGATTAGTAGTCCAAGAATAAGGTTTAGTATAAAGTATATGTACAAGTCTCTGGAGGTGAAACCGTAGTATATTGAGCATGTCCGCATCGGAAGCTGAAGGCTACTGCGTAGTAATCTTCTCGATGAGTGGAACAAAGAGCTACTATGAATTACTGTGTACTTCCAGTTAACTCTCTGTGGACACGCTGTATTCTTTCTCTGGACTCTCGAATTCTCTCGTCTCGCTTCTATAGCAGTAGTATAAGTATACAGTAGACGAGTCCATTTTTATGAAAAGGGAGAATCCCACGACTTTAGTATTTCAAGATATGTTTGTGTAATTTTAATAAATATATGTGTTAAAATGAGATATTTTCATTTTTCGCGTAATTTAAGAAACAATTTGTAGGTCGTCCCTTATATATATTAAAAATATAACTATATGTTTATATATAAGGACCAAAATAATTTTCTTGTCTTTTTTTTTTCCGATAAAATCAGGAAGGGTGAAACACATCAAAAGAAAACATTTCCACTTTGTCATATATATAGATATATATATATATATATATATTGAGAGAGAGAGAGAGAAAGCAGAGCGAGAGTTAGAAAGAGGGAAAAAGAACGTAGATTGTTTGCATATTTCTCTAATTTATTCATAAATCTCTTGGCATATATTATTGACCAATATATTGTAGGACATTCCAATTACCTCTTCACAATCTATGATGCAAAATAGTCATTCTCGACCAGTTGTAATCTTCGATTATCACAAATAGCAAGTAGTAAGCTATCATTTAGGGGAGCCAAAGCCAAATGGAAGCAGTTACAGAAAATTATATGGGTTGTGTATTAATAGACGATGAAAAATATAACACGAAAATACAAAAACATACAGCAAAAATGCCTTTTCAGAGAATAAGCAATGTATTAAGTATATATATGTTATATATAGAAAATGTTTTTAGAAACAAAAACAAAAGGTTTGGGATATAATGTAATACATGATATATCGTACGCTAGAGAATACTGGACAATATGACAAGGCTGACAAAGTAAACCTGGATGCTGCTCTTCGAAAAGATCTCTATATTCTGTGATTGAACACCGTAGAAAACGACACGTAAAATTTAAAGTTTCCAAAACGAAGCTTTCTTTTAAGCACCAGAGACAAAACATTCCTACCTACTATCAAAATGGATAATGCTAGTCTCCTAGAGAGAAACACACTGCACCTCTTCGGTTTCACTCTCTAAAATGACCTCAAATGAATAATTTCATTGAATCCATAGCTGCATCTATTGTTAGGAATGCTGGTTCACTGTTTCAGCTCAAAAGTTTTTCTCGACAGAAATCCATTTTGCACATTTATAAATCTATCATTTGTCCTTGCATAGAATACCGTTGCCATATCTGGTCGGGTGCTCTTGCTATTTATCTTGAGGCTCTCGAGAAAATCCAAAGGAGGATCTGCAATATAAATGATCCTAACTTGACAGTCCGCCTTCAGTCACTTTCTCATCGACATGATGTGGCTTCCCTCTATCTTTTCTAGAAGTATTTTCATTGTACTGCTCTGATGAGATTTTTTCCTGCTGCCTTGACCAGAGGTATTTGCTACTAGATTGGGATTAAGGTTCCATCATTTTACCGTCGAACTATTTAAATGTAACCATCTCTTCTATTATAATAGTTTCTTTTCTCGCACTTCCAGTTTTTGGAACTCACTACCATTTGCTTACTTGCCTTGAAGCTATAATCATCAAACTTTTAAATACAACGTCAATTGCCATCATTTATCTACTTTTTCATTCATTTCTTATCTTTTCCTTCGATATACCCTGTACCTATTTTACTGAACTCCACATCTGCGCACCAATTGCATGTCTGCTTTGCTTGGAGTGAAATAGATATATAAAAATATCCTCATAGATGTTGAATAATCTTTAGGCAACTGAGATCTGGCTCTGATGGCAAATATTATGTATAACATGGACAGAACATATAAAACACTAGGAAGCATTGGAAAAATAGGAATGACAAGGACATTTGTACGACACATACTGAGGAAAGAAGGTCCCGAGAATTTAGCACAAGCAGGACGCAATTAAAGCAAGACAAGCTAAAAATGGTTGCACGAACGAATGGTATCAAAGCAGGAAATAGAGATAGTAAAGGATAAAATTTTACCTAGACCAACAAAAGATAGGAATAGCTCTGAATGTACTTGGTACATAAAAAAATAATGTCATCATCTATTTTGTTTTAATTATTAATTTTATTTATTTTAATTTAAGCAGTTTTCTTTCTTGTGTGGTTTCTTCTTCTTCTTCTTCTTCTTCTTCTTCTTCTTCTTGTATGTGCCTTGTCTTTTCAGGACGTCTCCCTATCCCTGGTGGCTCTTAGCACGCTTTCTTCTGTAACGTTTCTCTGCCCCCGTTCTGTCATCCACCTGCTCAGGCCCTTCAAATATGTTATCCGCTGCTTTCCTCAGTCTCTTTTTCCCTCTATCTATGTGTGGGGGGGGTATAATGTATAACAGTTCAGAATTTAAAATCGGAGAGCAAAGTTACAAATTCCAGTCGGGTTCGTTATATTTACTTAAACGCAAATATCCTTGATAAAGCTCTGAATATGTCCTGGTTGTGACGGTAAACTGCTACCGGCAGGAATGCCTCAGATTGGGAGGTTGTGACTAGTATGGAACCACCTCTTAATTACCGTTGTTCTGTTGACCTGGAGTGGTAGCACCTGTTAAGTTCGCAGCTATGGGCGAATTCCTCAAACTGGAGCCAAAGTACTATGAAAATACAAAAATAGACTTTTATAGAAAAATATACATTTTCAATGGAAAAATATTACCAACAACAAACTTTTGAATATAAAATTATTACCACAACACAAAGGAAAAAAATTATTCTCAGCAAAATATTTTTCAATACAAAACTAGAAGACATTATGAGTTTTCTAAAATAAAAAAAACAAAAGCAAAAAATATTTTCATTAAAATCTGATTAAATCAACCTTCTCACTGAAACCGAACATTTAAAAATCTACCTTAAACCTCCAAATTTTTTGGCATTAAATAATCCACAGATGTTGATATGGCCGTTAAACAAAACTTAAACTCAAAACTGTGAATACATATGTTCATCTCCCAGATATGTGTTAATTATTATGACTATTATATTAGTATATTAGTAAACTAATATTATCATCAAAATATATTCTTACATTCTATACATATATTTTTGGGGTTGCGATAACCTACAAAATTTTGATAAGTAATAAGTCAACGTAGTCTTGCTGAAATTTGTACTTCGCTTACCTTTAGTCATGTAACTGTCTACTGATTGTCTCGCAATTGTCTCGCAATAATTTTTTATTTTTATTTGAATACAAACATGTGGCACAAGGCCAAAAATGATGTGGAAAGCTGGTGGTATGTCAAACTAGCCACAATCACTGAACCAAACAAACTATACTTTATTCATTGCAGCAAAATACTGCAGTCTTGCTTACCATTTTTGCTATAACCACCATAATACCTCAAAGATGAAGTCTTAATTACTCCCAAATGTACAATTTGTCTGTTCAAAATGAGATATAAAATATGACATTTTAAAAGTTAACTTGGCTAAAATCCTAAAAGCAAAACAAGCCCAATATCTTGGGAGGATTGCCAATGTATAATAAGGGGGTTTACAAGTCAATGCTGCCCATGTTTAATACAGGGCTTCTAATTCGCCTCTTTTCACTCAACAGATACGTGAAAGTCTCACCCACGTTTTTACAAATTCTGATAGAGAGCGCTGTTACTTTTACGTCCTGATCTTAATATTGATGATACTTAAAGAAGGAGATTAGTTGAGAAGAAGTAAACTTCTCATTTTCATAGAAATCCTCGCATAACACCTTCAGGTATAGAGTTAACAGATCTTCTGGCATACATTGTGAGCCTTGCCTCCCTACAAGAAGAACAAGACCCTTACTAATTGCATTAGTATGGCATAAAAGTGCAGACGCAGTCGGTAAAGAAGAATTGGATAGATGTGTGAAATTCCATATTCCTCTTTAGAGAAAGATTTCTTTGAGACCAAACACGAACTGCGCCATCGGACTTTTTCCCGATCTCCGATTAATTCATTTTCAGCAAGACATTGGGACAGAACTAGACGTTGGGTATCTTGATTTTTCATCTATCCAGTAGCAGTATTCATTGTAGCAGACGATATTCTTTTTAACCACGCGCCCTAACAACAAGAGTTAGCTTGATAAGCAAAGAGATCAGCTCTGCCCTAAGGCTACTTCCCCATTATCACAGGATTTAGTCTCAAAGCTTTGGCTTCTTACTCCAAAGTCCTTTATCAACTCCCTTAATTAGAACTCGACTATGGAATCTCAAACGCACTACTAAAGCTTAGCTTCCCATATTAGTCCAACTTCCCACTTGTCGATAAAATTCAGAACTGGCTTCACATCTGGGTTTTTAGTACTCAATCTTTCTTTTATAGGATTTATTTTGGAATCAAGGACAGCAGTTTAATCGACCGCTAAAACTACCCGCCGAGACGTGGTCAAAAATGGCTCGATCCGCCTAAACAAAATACACCGATCCGTATTGTAAGTGGTCTCATAAAGCCCGGTTAGACGAATAGACTATTATTCATGGAAATCACCAAACATCTAGCATTTCAAACATGCCCGCTAAATCTGAGCACACACAGTATTCAAAGACCTGATCACTAGCCAGGAAACATGCTAACATAGGACAAAACTTTCAGCATATATTCACGGTCACGAGTTGAAAATCGGGGTTTCCTCTTCACAACAAACTTCCACACCGAGACGCTGAAGATCGAGAGCAAGACTTACCCTGTGAGTTTCTAAAATCAATCTTCGGCCAAATATACTATCCAATTAGGGAGCCATGTTCAGTTCGATTAGTGTTGGGAATCTGCATTAAACATGTCCTAGAATAGGACACCAACGGCCTGTTCTAGTGAACCTTGGTCCAACTTACTTTTGATAGTGCCGTCAGGTAACAAGCTACCAACGTTCCAGGGGGTCGTTACTTTCAGAACTCATTACAGAGATGTGTGAAGAAAAACAAAGATCATTTTGCATTATCTTCGTCGAAAAATACAAGGAAAAGGAATTCCCGAAGTTGTTATTTTCGTCTTCTAAAATCGCCTACATTTGTTGGAGTCCATGTCCTAATCGTATCACTATCCATATTCCCTGACATTTTACTGTTGCTCATCTCCTCCTCCTCCTCTGTTCTCTGTAAAATCTATAACTACTGCCTCTCTGGTTTTTGCTTTGCTAAAAGTCCTCCTCCGTGGTTCCTATACATAAAAATAAAAGAGAACCCCTGACCCTGCTAAATATCGCCCTTTCGTCCTACTACCGATTTTAGGCAAAATCATCGAAGCCATCATCAACGACTAGGCGTTCAACATCTCAAACTCACAGTCTCTTATTTGGCAAACATTTGACAAACAGTTCTACTGCCGATATGCTCACGACCATTACTGAGCATATACACAAAGCTCTCGACAAGAACGTCGAAGCTCAGATTGTTGCCCTACACATCTCCAAAGAGACTGGCATGCTGGCCTTCTACGCAAACTGCAAGGCTCTAGTATAACTGCACAGATTGATCTAATCTAGTCATTCCTTTCAAATTGCACAATAAAGATAGTATTGACCGGACATGACTTCCAATTCTACCATACGATCGCAGGTGTCCCTTAAGTCTTTATTCTAGGTCCTACGCTCTTCCTGATCATTAACGATTTCCCCGAATGTAATAAGATCCCAAGTACACATATAAGCTGACGACAGTACGGTTTACTCTCGCCTCGACCAAAAGTCTGCAGGGGCTGACAAAGCAAATCTCGCTGCTGAGCTTGAAAAGAACCTCCACACCGTGGAGGACTCGGGTCAGAAATGACTACTGAATTTTAATGCCGCCAAAACGAAACTGCTATCTATTAACCATTACAGGCAATCGCTCCTACCCAGCATTAGCATTGATCAGTGTAGTGTCCCTGAGAGCAAACCACGGTGCCTCCTTGTGTTAACTCTCACAACAGACCTCAAATGGACGACTATATCGAATCCATAGATAAATCCGATGCTAAGAATGTCGTTTCTCTGTGTCGGACCAGGAATTTTTTCCCGTCTGACACCATCCTGCACATGTATAAATCTACCATCAGCCCTGACATTGAATACTGCTGCCATATCTGGTCTGGTGATCCTGCTATCTACCTAGGGGCCCTTGACAAAATGCAATGGAGAACCTGCAATGTGATCGATCCCGATCTGGCAGCAAACATGCAGTCACTTCCTCACCGGCGCAATGTGGCTTCTCTGTGTCTTTTCTACAAGTAGTTTCACGGCTTTTGCTCCGATGAGCTTAGCACACTCGTTCCCCCTATGTATAAATTTGCTCGAGCCACAAGATTAGCAAATAGGTTCCATCGTTTTACTCTGAATCCAACAAAATGTAAATGAAAATTCTACTCCACCATCTTCTTTACTCGCACTTCCCGCCGGTGGAATTCCATTCCGTTCATTTGCTTCCCCGGCATCCACAATCTTCAAGAATTTAAGTGTAAAGACAATAGTCATCTATCTTGCTAAATTGCATCCTCTCTCACATGCTCCTTTCTTCGTCCACTCTACTATTAGTATCTTAACGCTTCCTTTACTCACTTCCTGACACGCCCTGTAACCTGTCACTCTTTCCATAACTTTGGAATTACCTTCCATTGACATGCTTCCACGACAGCTACAATCTCCAAGAATTTAAATGTAAAGTCAATAATCATATCCTATCTCACTAACCCGCATCTTCTCTCTCATGCTTCTTTCTCCGTCTCATTGACTCTCCTCAATATTCTCATCCTTCTCTTACCGACTTCATGATGTCCCCAAATAACCTGTCTCTATTTTCATAACTTTCCTCCTATGTAACCCCCTGCAAAACAGTGGCAGTAAAATGCCTTACTTGGGACGATATGATTACAAAAATAATTGCATCATTTCAACTGCACTGGCCAAATATTTGAAAGGCAAAAAACCCAAGAAACCACGTGCCTTATATCAACCAGAGTAAAAAATAATAGATATCAGAAACAATAACGAAGCCCTTACTCACCTGACAAGTCTATTTAAACGTCGATATAGCTAATGATTATACTGATAGCCATTTATAGATTCCTGTAAAAATTACCTGAATGTCTGTCTTCGACAGTCAGACATTTTTTATAGTCTTTTGGTGTCGAGTCACATTTATAGTGAACTTTAAGTAAAGGAATATTCTGAAGTGTGAATTGTTACTAAACACTATCGTAAATGATAAGTCGCCTTATATCAAAACAATCTGCTTTTCATTCAAATACACTCACACAGAATTGCTCAGTCGTAATTATCTATTTCTTTATAATTTCAAGTAAAACAAGGCGACACATTAATTAAGATGAAATGGGTTTATTGAGTGTGGGAGTATATGAGAACAGTAAACTTCATTAATGAGAGAGAACAATTAACATAGATACATTTATAGAAAATCCACAGGAATAAACATAAATTGTTACAGTGGCGGAAAAGTGAGTAAAGTCGAGACAAGTTTGAGACCATTAACATTTCAGATTCTTTCTTTGTATTTTATCAAAAATTTCTGAATATATACTATCCGCATCAGAGTAGTTACGACTGCAATGTTCTATGCATGATCATATTGTAGTCATATTGTAGTCTTATAACATAACATATTTTGGCCGGAGAAATTATCTAACAGAACAATATGAGTCAAATTTCCTGGCAGAGGACCTAGCAATTCATTGAGTGTAATATTTCCACTTTATATCAGCAGAAAAATTAACACACCATTTTTCTGGATATCGTCTAAGAACTTTGCGATTCTCAATTATTGATTTCTTTTAGAAGCTGAATAACTCAGTCATTACTGACATATTTCCAGATGTAATGATATTAAACTTGTGGCATTCATATATTTGTGTACAATTAGGATTTTATTAGTGTAATAATATTTGCATAGTATTGGCCAATGAACTGATCATTCTATAATGGCTATGTATCTACCATCTTTGTCTGATGGTTTTTCTTTGTGTTTTTTCTAAATAGAACTAACACATGAGAAAAAAACAACCCGAAAAAAATCTTACCGTAATTTTTTGTCCTCATTCTACTCTTGGGATGACTGGGTTAATATTTTCTTCAGATGTCTGACACTCGAATGACTGTCTTTTAATCAATATTTCCTAACAGAAGGTTAGATTTTTTTCTTCAATTGACGAGATAATGCAAATTATCATCCAAAGTAAATTTATCTGTGTGAAAAAAAAACTACTCTTTCTTATCTAATATTAAAAAAAATATTAACGTAATATATTTCTTAGTTTTCATATTCACGCTGATACAAAAATAAAAACTACATTAGAATAATGTCCGTAAATGAAAATAATATTTATGCATTGCTCACAATTTCCGATTTGGTTGAGGGTATCTATATTTTCTGCTGAGAAATAAATAGTTCACCGGCACTCTTTCACGGATATGTGAAGTATCTGTGCGCGTTCTGCGTAAGATATTTTTACCACGCTCATAAAAAATAAAAAAAAATTTAAAAAAATGAAATAGTGGATCTATCACTTACATTTAAACATCCAGATCCAGTGTTCAAGCTAGAGTAGGATCTCTTATATTAATTACCTAATTATCGATTTATTTCGGATGCGCGAATCATGCAACGGATACATGCTTTTAAAGTAAACCGGTGAGCAATGTTAAAATTCCGTGATGTTGTATTGCATTTACTTTGTGTTATGGGACTTAACCTTTTGTACCACAATGAACTCTTCTGATGGTTTTAATATACCGAGAGTCTATGTCTCAAGTCGGACGATTTGCTGAGAAGTTAAATTGGCTGAGACTTCCTGGTCTACATTTGGCAGTCAGCCTGACGTGTAACACATTTTTATTTGTTTTTCTTTAATATATGGCAAACTCCAGCTTAAGATCAACTACAGAGGTTTACCTACTTCATATAACAATTACTTTCTTCTTCTTCTTCTATGTGCCTTGTCCCTTGAGGACGTAGGCGATCATGGCATTCCTCGTCTCCCTATCCCTGGTGGCTCTTCAGGATGTAGGCGATCATGGACTTCCACTTGGCTCTGTAATTTGTCGCTCTCAATAATTTTTCTCTTGGTATCTCAACCAAGCCCCGCTCCTTCAACTATTTCCTCAGACCTAACAAGTACGTCTCGCGCTGCTTTCCCCTTGTCTCTTCTTCTATATATCCGACCAGTGAGTAGCAAGTTCTCCAGGCCTTTCTTCCTCATTAAGTTTCCGCGGAAACTAATTTGTATCATTTTGGCATTTCTTATCAGTTTTCTTCTCGTTTGCATCCTTTCCAACACCTCATTGTTGCACACGTGCTCGGTCCATGGTATCCTCAGCATCCTTCTGTAAAATCACATTTCTGCTGCCTCAAGCTTCTCCCACATCTTTGATGAAATCGTCCAGCATTCACTTCCATACAGAATGACAGATATCACATAGCAATCCAATACTCTTTTCTTTGTCTCTAATGAGATGTTTTTGTCTGAAATGCGTCTTTGGCCAGGCCAATGCGTCTTTGAATCTCCGTGTCGCATTTTCCATCCTCTGTCAAAGCACTTCCCAAGTATTTGTTTTTCGTTAATATATATATATCTGTTTCACTAATACCCGAGCTGTGTTTTCTTCCGGGCCTATTCTGGGTCCACAACACTTTGATTTTGACAGAACCCATGTATGAGAAGGAAAATTCTGAAGTACAAACAGCGCAGAATGCAGGGTTAAATGACACTAGTATTTGTTTCATGGACGTATGGCTATTTGCAGAAAATAAAAAAAATCTGTGGCGCGCCATAATCGTCTATGTCCTGAACAAACATGGCGTTTTAAGCGTATGTTAGTTTTTACTCTAATGTTGAATTAGAGTAAAATAAAAAGATACACACAGAAATTACAGTTAACTAATTCTCAGCGTTTTCTAAAGATAGATAAGGAAACTGAAAAACTGCAGCTTAAGATCAACTGTTGAGGTTTACCTACTTCATATAACGATTACTTTCTTCTTCTTCGATATGCCCTCTCCCTTCAGGACGTAGGCGATCATGGCTTTCCACGTTTCCCTATCCCTGGTGGCTCTGAGCACGCTTTCTACTGTTATACCGTGCAATCCTCGTTCTGTCATTCACCTGATTAGGTCCTTCAAATATGTTATCCGTTGCTTTCCCCTGTCTATTCTTCCCTCTATCTGGCCTGTTAGTATCAGGTTCTCCAAGCCCTCCTTCCTCATTGCGTGTCTCAGGAACTTCAACTGTCTCTTCCTGATGCTCAGTATTCATTTCCCTTTTGTTTCCATCATTTCCAAGACCTCATCATTGCTCACATGTTCGATCCATGAGATTCGGATCATCCTTCTGTAGAACAACATTTCAGTTGCTTCAAGCTTTTCCTTCATCTTTGATGGTATTGTCCAGCATGCACTGCCATATTGAAGGACGGACATCACGTAGCAATCCAGTACTTTCTTCGTAGTTTCTAGCGAAATTGTCCTGCTTCTCAATACGCTACTCAACTTCTTGAATGCGTCCTTCGCCATGCCAATTCGCCTTCGGATCTCTGTGTCGCACTTTCCGTCTTCTGTTATAACGCTTCCCAGGTATTCAAAATTTTTGTACCTGCTTGATTCTGGCATCCCCGACCTGTATTTGACATTTTGGGCTGCCCTTTATAAGGTGAAAAAATCAACCAGTTAAAATCCGCTTACGTATATCAAAACAAAATCCGGTCATTAAACATGCGTTTTTATTCAACATGTGCTAGCATTCTTAGTGTTATGGACTCTTTGTCCGTCAATAAATAATAATCTGAGTGACATCCAGTGTCGCAGATCTGACTGTCTAGAGACAGTAGAGATGCAGCGTAATTATACCGTTCGAACATACACTTTTATTATGCTGATTACTAGCACTCGTACTTGTATCTATGTTCTGTTATTCTAATACATTTCTTTGAACCTCCATTCTTGTTTCCGTGTCTTTCTGCCTGGTCCTAACAGGATGCAACAACTTACCGACAAAAATTTCGCCACAACAAGTTGGCGACGAAGATTCGCCACAACACTTATTGATTTTGTCAAAGAAACCTCGACCTATTCATGTAGTTCGCCAGCGATACATCACTGTTTTCTGCGCGAGATGCTCTGTAGCAAAAGAGCCATTTGAAGCGTAATAGATGTTGTTCCACTAAAACATTGGCTCATCTTTGCTCTCCTTGAAATCATTTCTAATTCTCTTGTCGCATTGGGGTTGAGTTGGATTAAGTTGAGTTAAATTGAGTTGACTCAGGGCCAAAGTTTAGTTGCATTTGTTCTCAAACAAGACGCTTGAGGGAAAAGCTTCTGCAGTTGACAAATGTCAACCTATTTTAAATGTTATTATATGAAGTCCTTGATTAGCGCGGCTAATCTGTACATTGATATTTATTAAAACATCAATTTTAAATTTTTATTGTTCATTTGAAGAATTATTTATGACCTACTCGAATATGATGTATGCACTAATCGAATTTTTGTATGTCAAAATTTTTAAAAATTAATTGAGTTCTTCAATATGGCAGTGAATGTTGGATAATATCATCAAAGATGAATGAAAAGCTTAAAGCAACTGAAATGTGGGTCTACAGAAGGATGGTGCAAATATTATGGACGGAACATGTGAACAATGATGAGGTGTTGGAAAGAATGGCAATGAAAAGAAAATTAATAGTGAGCATCAGGAAGAGACAATTGAGGTTCCTGGGACATGCAATGAGGAATGAGGGCTTGGAGAACCTGATATTGACAGGCCAGATAGAGGAAAACGAGACAGAGGAAATCAGCGGACAGCATATTTGAAGGGCCTGGTCATGTAGATGACTGACCGGGGGTTGCCTGGTGTAACAAGAGATAACTTATTAAGAGCCACAAGGGAAAAGGAGATGAGGAAAACCATGATCGCCTCCTTTCTGAAAAAGCAAGGTACATAGAAGATAAAAATCAAAAACACATTAATCGAATTAAGAAACTGAGGCACCTACTTCATTCGGAAATGTGCATATGTTTCTTTTCATCTATGTTGTTTGTTTGTCTTTTGTTGCGTGCATGTATATATGTTGCTTCCACTGGGAACTCCTGTCCAGTTATATTGTGCAATTTACAGAGACACAGCAGTATATATACATAAATAAATTTATTTATAAGATAGAATTCTTATTGGTTCATGATATTTCTCGCTGAAAACAATATTCACAGTACAATGAGTAGTGTATGAACTCACGAGTCAGGGACGACAAAGTGTGTACAAAGATCAACGCAGGATTTACTTGCTTACATTATCGTGAATTCTAAATCATGCCGAGGTAAGTTTGCAAGCTTAGTACTCCATTTCTGGAAAAAATATCAGGAAAATATCGGTCAAACAGAAAAGAAACTTATTTGATTATGAAAAATCTTTAGCGTAATGAATTCTTATTATCTTTATTTGTGGTTGTTAGGATTATGATATGAAGATCTGCAACGTTTTGGATTATTTGAGTTGATTCGGCCTTTCATTACATCAGAATAATAGAGGACATGGCTTTTATTAGTCCGTCTGTGTGCGCGCGATTTGAAACTATGGCTTCCAGAAATATTTATTTCCGCTGAATTACGCATTGGGTGTTTTCTAAAGTATGGCATTAAAGCAAAACTATTTCTTCAAATTTACTTATCTATTTATTTTTTTCCAACCGCTTTGCTGTGACTTCTCTATAAATAATTTCATAATAATTGTTAGAATTAACTCTACACTATGATATGTAGATTTTATCTATTTAAGGAGATTCCTAGTTTTTAAGAAGATCTCATCAACTGACAACAGAGCTGCGTAGAATTAACCGTATGTTCCATGCTAAGAGTTGTGTTTTTTATGCACTCCACACTTGTGTGACTCTCTTCTGATTTCTTTCTTTTAAGCGAAATTTGAACTTCAAAAATTAAAATTCGATGTCAGTTGTTATCTACTAACTTTTTGCCGATTATTCTTATACTGTTCTCGCTCCGTCAAAATGTTTCCGATAGTTTTCATTTTTTTTCATTCTATTGTGTCTTAATTGCTTTACTTTTTGCTTACTGTGACATAATAAAAAAAATAATCATATCATAATTTCTTAGCGCTATATTTAACAAATATTTTCACAAATCAATCAGGAAGTTTTTCCCATTAATCTTTGCAATATATAACTGATTACCAAGAGAAATATTCCACGATCATTATACTGTTTTAATCAAGTTAACCGTTTCTCTTCCCTACGTATAATGATAAACATTATCTTATACATTTTACTCTCTAAGCCTTTACCAGATCGTTCCTTTTCCTGACAACCATGCATTCCATCTTCTTGCAATTGATGCTTAGTCCTTTCTTCTCGCTTTTCTTCACTACCTTATGTGCTCTAAAATAACATCAGTACATTATCAGTACATAATACCAGAGGAACAAACACAGTAGCAGGATGGTGACACATCCACGCAACAATATTTTAACTATTTGTTTCCATAATTTTCTTCCTGTACAAAATATATGTATATGTCAAAAACATGGTAATAATGATGAGGACAACAGTCTGAACAATTTAAATACTACCTGATCTCAGAAATATGAACAAATAATGATCGTGGAATAATCCTCTTGTTAATCAGTTATATGTTGCAAATATTCATGAGAAGAAAATTCCTGTTTGATTTGTTGCGTGGATGTTTCACAATCCTGCTACTGTGTTTGTTCCTCTGGTATTATGTACTGATAATGTACTGATGTTATTTTAGAGCACATAAGGTAGTGAAGAAAAGCGAGAAGAAACGACTAAGCATCAATTGCAAGAAGATGGAATGCATGGTTGTCAGCAAAAGAAACAGCCCAACAAACAAATTTCATTATTTGTTCATATTTCTGAGATCAGGAAGTATTTAAATTGTTCAGACTGTTGTCCTCATCATTAAATACCATGTTTTTCACATTTCGGTCGTTACGCGCTCCGGCCTTCTTTAAATATAAAAAAGAAATGAGCTAAAATGATGTAGTTATACTGAAATATTCTGCAGTTTTCGGCAAAATTACCGAGCAAGAATATTTATATTTTCCTCAAACTTTTTTTTTAAAAATTATTTCAAAATGCAATTTAAGGAAAAAAAATTATTTTTAAAGTTTCAAGACTATTCATCAGTTTAGCACATACCACCTGTTCATGAAGAATTGAATAGTGGTTTGTTTGCGCATTTTCTTTAATGAAGTTTAAAAACTATTTAAGTGGTGTATATATATATATATATATATATATATATATATATATAGTGTGTGTGTGTGTGCCACGTGTAATAAATAACTAGATGTTTATTATGAATGTAAGTATATGCATGCGAAAATAATGCGTGTCAAGCGCGTTTAAACTATAAACGAATTAATGTGTTTGCGTTTATATATCGGTAACTTTATTATCTGTGTGAATGACAACATTTCCGTTCAAAACTATAGCAAAATAATGTATATACATTTTATAGGTTAGAACAATTCTCTATTATAAAAAATTTAGAGAATCATTTATGAACTTGTGCGTTTATTTGTCAATAAATGAAATATATTACCATTTAAATTTCTAGCAAAATAATTTAGATCCATATATTTAACATATATATATATATATATATATATATATATATATATATGTATATATCTTTTATTAACATCCCTGTAATCCCTCTGAAGATGGCTCATGTGAGCAGATAGCTTGGAAATATCATAATAAAAAATATACAAATTTTATTGACAATTTTTGTCTTGATGTTCATCTGAAATTATATCCAAAATACGATGTTCAGAACGCCTCATGATTACACATAATAGACATTCTTTGTCTGTTATGTTTAACTATATATATATATATATATATATATATATATATATACCATTTGTTTTAAAAAACAGCGTCTGCAAAATCAAACTTAGAATTATATGAGTAGGCAGTTATTAAGGAAACAATATTATATTTTTCTATCCCGGTTCTGCAAGGATTGTCATCGATAATGATCTGCAAAGAATGATCGCGCAAATTTGCACAAATTGCAGCAACAATAAGTGAGCATCCTGGTAAACTGCTGATACTATTTATTTGAAGCAAACACTGAAGTGGAAATTAAAATCGTGATTTATCGTTCCTTCGTTGAAATTTAATTTGA
Source organism: Ascarosepion bandense (assembly GCA_037127315.1). Lineage (NCBI taxonomy): Eukaryota > Metazoa > Mollusca > Cephalopoda > Sepiida > Sepiidae > Ascarosepion > Ascarosepion bandense. Next base: position 775,180 of record JBBBDQ010001347.1, on the reverse strand, counting down.
CTGTAGCCTACATATTAATTAGAAGAATGTCAGTTTCATCATGAATCAGCCAACGATTGCATACATTTATTTCCAAGAAGTAAATTATCAAAGCAGAAATTAATTATATTAATTAAATTAATTATGCCATAAGCAGTCATGCATGCCAGTCGCGCCTTTAGATCGCTATTTAGATCATCTAATAAAAAAAAAACGAAAATTTATATACATTACTATTTGGAACAGAATGCTCATAGTTGCCGTTTTAACACCCAGCCATATTTACATGTCTAGACATCAAGCAAACGTCATCAGTAGACCTAGCATAGAAATGAATATCGTCTGTAACATTTGGGGTAAAAAAGAAGTTAATTACTTTGTCTCTTGACACAAAATCCCTCTTCTTCCAGTGCTGTGTTCCTTCAGGACGTAGGCGATCATGGACTTCCACTTGGCTCTGTTTTTGTCGCTCTCAAAAATATTTCTCTTAGTATCTCTCCAAAGCCCCGCTCCGTCAATCATTTTACTCAGACCTAAAAGTACGTCTCGCGCTGCTTTCCCCTGTTTCTTCTTCTATTTATCCGACCAGTGAGTAGCAAGTTCTCCAGGCCTTCCTTCCGCATTAAGTGTTCCCAGGCACATCATTTGTATCTTCCTAATATTTCTTATCAGTTTCCTTCTCGTTTGCATCCTTCTCAACACCTCATCGTTGCACACGTGCTCTGTCCATGGTACCCTCAGCATCCTTATGTAAAATCACATTTCAACTGCCTCAAGCCTCTCCCACATCTTAGATGGGATCGTCCAGCATTCACTTCAATACTGAATGACAGATATCACATAGCAATCCAGCTCAATTTCCTTTGTTTCACATGATATTTTCCTGTCTTTCAGTACTCTGGGTAACTTCTGAAATGTGTCTTTGGCCATGCCAATGCGTCTTTGGATCTCCATGTCACAATTTCTATCCTCTGTCAACGCACTTCCCAAGTATTTGAATTTTTTTACTTGTTTTATTTTAGATTTATTTTTAGATTTTGCAGTTGGCATATTGGTCTCCTCTTTTTGCTGATGACCATACATCCAGTATTCTTGAGGTTTATGCTCAATCTTTTTTATTTTTTTCATTTTCTTTTGCTAACTTCTGTAGAAGATCCTGCATTTTCCTTTCCGTGTCTGCAGTCAGGGGAGTGTCATCCGCGTATTGGATATTGAGATTGTGGCCGCAAATGACAAATCCTGACAAGGCTTTTATTTCTATCATGTACAGGTTGAAAAGATCCCGTGAGAAAACACATTCTTGTCCTACGCCCCGTTTTATTTTTCCATACTTGGTTAGTTCACCTCCTACCTGTGCACAAGCGGTTTACTGCCAATATAGATTCTTGATTATTCTAACGGCTTTTTCAAATAGGTCGAGGCTATTTTCTATAAGAGTGAATAATGGACTATGAAAAGAAGACTTTACACAAAACTGATATGTTTCTAGGGATGAAAGCTGAAACCATCGTGCACAAATCAATGTTGGAATTTTAAGGAAAATTGCAAAAAAAAGAAATTTATACTTAAAGTCAGGAGACAATGAAAGTTTCTTGGATGCGTAATGAAGAAATAATGCTCTAAGAATCTGACACCCATTTGGCAACTATTCTACCTAACGATGACTGATAAAAATTTGGAATAGAGAAATAAACTTTTAATGTGAAGGCTAGAAAGTTGTAGAGAAAAATGATTGCCCACGTTCTGAAAAGATACGACACAGTTTAGTTTCTATATCAGATTTTATTTTTTACTAGCGGTATAACCCGGCGTTGCTCGGGTGTAATGAAAGCTTTAAAACAAATCCATAGTTTTGGAGCTCAAATTCTTTGAACGTTGGCAGGAAAGACTAAAAAGCAATAGTTGTTTCCAGTTAAAGCGAAACCGTAGACTGAAAGAAAATGAATGGATGTAAATCAAATTTTGATTTCCTTTTTAGTTTTTCTCGTCGTAAACTAAATTTTTTAAGGCTAAATAAGTCTTCTGAGTAAATGGTATCATGGCTGAGACTAAGAACTACAATTATAACAACTTAGAGCCAAACGCGAAGCAAAAACTAAAATAAAAGGGATGAAAAAAATACAGACATACAGGCAGATAAACAGACACACACACAAACATCTTGCCTTTTATATATATCTATTATAGATTTTCTGCTCTATTGTAAGAATTGCAACCTTGAAACTTCTGGATATCGTTTCTTATGTTTTTGTCTATGAGTGTATCAAATTTGATTAAAACCCGACCACTCCTTCTATAACCCGATTTTTTCGGTTATCGATGTTAGATATTTATCTGGTGCACCTCGACACAAAACCTAGCTAAGAACACTCGCAGACGCTTATAGTACAACAGTGTAAATTTTCAAGAAAATCGGTTCAGCCGTTTCGGAGTCTATAGGTAACGTATACACACACACACACACACAGACAAAGTTACATTTATAAATAAGTTTAGATTTACCTGATCCAAATATTAAAAACCTATTGATTAACGATATTGACAGAAACACGATTAAACATGTATGAATTGCATCACAATTCTGAAATACTTTCGAGATACCTTCAATTATATTCAGTGTCAGATTATTAGTTGCTAAATAACATTTACAATTTACTCAAAATAATGACTGTGTTTTTAACCAAACAATGTCTGTATACTAAAATATGTAATAACGAAGAAGAAAACAATATTTTGAATATATCAAACATTTTAAATTATATATACAATGCCGGGGAGCGACTACATAGCGATTCGTCAGCCTCTTTAGTCATAGCAGCAAATCTTTTAAGGTTATCATCAGCAAAACAAAAAAATTGTTGGTCACGTCAACATTAACAACTATCTCCGGGATAAACCATATGATTTCGTCACTCAAGGACGAGTGATGATGTCATTATGCATAGAATCAGTGGAAATACTTGATAATAAGCATAACCTTAGATATATCTCGAAAACTATAGACAAGGGTGCGGCATTGGATGTTGCCACACAAATACTCAAGATAAGGAACTCTGGATATGTCTTCCCCATTTTCAAGCCCTTCATAACATTTTTTTAATCATTTCGCCCCAAGCAAGGCATTCTACTGCCACTGTTGCGCAGGGGGTTATATACGGGAAAGTGATGAGAAAGAGGGGTTAGTTATAGGAAATGGCAGGAGGAGGGTAATAGGCGGATACCGAGAATGGGGGTGCAGTAAATGGAAAAAAAGAGGTTGTGAGAATGGATGCGAGATAATGAGATAGATGTCTATTGACCTTACATTTAAATTCCTGGAGATTGTAGCTGTCGAGGAAGTAAGTATATGGAAGGGAATTCCACAGGCGGAAAGTGCGTGGAAAGTCAATGCTGCTATATGAAGGCTACCGTTAATTACCACTTCTCTAATGTTCATGAGTTCAATGCTGGGAGTTAACAAAATGCTTCCTTGATTACTATATTCCTTCTGCTTTTTATTAACAATTTATTACCGAATATTGCCAGATCTTTCGTCAATATATAAGTTGATGATACCACAATTTATGGATGTACCTCAGAATATTTAGATGACCAGACAATGACAGCTAAATTAGTGAAAGGCTGGTCTGAATGATTCTTAAACTCTAAAACAAACCTTGTAACGATTCATCATCACCAAGTAAGCCCTAAATTTATTTTATTTCTGACGAGAGGATATAATTTCAATGTGATTCCTTGCCATGAATGTCCGTTTGTACCAAAATTCATTCCAGACTTCGAGGGAAAGTCGTATATTTGTAGAAGTGGTTGTTCTTTGCATCGCTCCAGAAAGTATTAGATTATTGCAAAAGACCGTGTCCGATTAAAAAATTAAAAACAAATTTCTACGTACATTTATTTGTCAAGTACATAAGTTCTTGAACCGCCATATGTGGGAAAACAGCAACAACTTTATATGTTTTAATCAATTTTTCAGTTACTGTATAGAGTTTCTGAAGCTCTACAGCTGTGTCATATATCGTAGAAAAGATGTGAAGTTTTGGAGAGCTATGTTTATGAAGGATCGTCGTCTCTTGCTCAAATGCAAAGGTAAGAAATATGTACTGAAAATTCGGAAAGGAGATTGAAATCAAACCCTGAAATTTTGTCGAAGGACAGTTCTTTCATTATTTTATGTAAGAAACAAAATCTGGTTTCTTTATTCGGCTTTTCACAATACAAAGTCCTAAGTAACAAGTCTAAGTTTCTGGGACAAGTAATGAAGAAAAAGGGCTTAGAGAACTTGATACTCACAGGGCAGATAGTGTGAAAGAAGACAGGAGAAAGCAATGTATGGCATACTTGATGGGCTTGTGCAAATGGATAGCCGATCAGGGAGTTTGCAAGAGTAAGAAGGGAAACGCTGTTAAGAGCCAGAATAGAATAAAGAGATATGGAAGACTATAATCGCCTACGTCCCGAAGGAACACGGTACATAGAAGAATAAGTAACAAGCAATAAGTTATATTCTATACCATAGCAACAAACTTTGACATGTCAAGTGACGAGAAGATCGTCAGTGGGTTTATTCAATAAATAAATAAATCTAGAAGGGATTTAAAGACAAGTTAAAGTGAGAAGTCAAGTGCCATACGTGATAAGCGCTTGAGCGATGATGTCTCTTCCATTTTGGCTTACGGAACATATTAACGTTAGAAGATTGGTTCTCATACGATCACCGAAGTTGAGCAACGCAGAGCCTAGTCGATACCTAAATGGGAGACACCTTCAGAATACTGTTATGTTAATTTGGATGTGCGGATGGTGAAATAGATAATGTCTCGGAAAGGTATGAATCCAACTGTTCCTTCAGCTATGGGTTAAATAATGATTTGGATCAGTAAGATCCTTATAATCTCCTAAAAATTGTTACTATGTAAAAATAATTTATGGCTGTAAATATCCTTTAAAAGGTTGATAAACTGTAAAACGAAATTAATCAATCTAACCTTTAGTAATCTGCACATCAGAAATAAAAATGAGGTTTTCCGGGAGACTAAATTGTATTTGTTTTTCTCAGGAAGCTTGACGTCGAGCGACATCTTCTCTACCGATACAGCTACGAAAACCAGCGATTACAGAAGTCCAAATCTAAATATATAGCTTTATTACCTAATACTCGCTACTAGTACATTTTAATATCTTCTGATGTATTTAATATTATTATAATAGCAATATTACTTTGAATCCTGAATTTTTTTTACTAATTAGCAATGTTTCATTTTGCAATAAATTTCTCGTGTACTTGTTGACATAATTTTTGCCTAAATTTCAAAAGTTTTTAATCATTTCACCACAATCCGGACAATAAAATACCTAAGTCATATGGGGTTACCAAAAGTGAACTAATCTGAGAAAAATTAAACATTTTAAAAAGCAAGAAAATTAAAGAATTAAGAATACAGTAAATAACGATTAATGTTGCTTTTAAACATTTGAAGATGAAAACTGGATGGAAAGAAAGAAGTCGGAAGTGATTTAATCCAAGCAAAAAATACGAGTAAACGAAAAATCTAGCAAAGAATTAACAGTAAGATCTAACTATTTCAACTATAAACTAATGAGACCTCGTTGACAATTTAGTAAAGCGCTTAAATGCATAAAGTCTAATTACCATATAGAAATGTTGTTACCATGAAACTTAACATGATTTTTTTAATCATTTCACCCAGAGCAAGGCAGAAATGCCACTGATGAGCGGGGGGGGGGGGGCTACATAACTGTAAAAAGGATTAATTAGAAAAGAGTGAGGAGTACAAACTAGTTAGAAAGGAGCAATAGAAAGCTGAGAAAGCAGGTGCGATGACAGATACATAGGTGGAGAGAAAGGCACAGATATACGGGGGTGGGAAGGGCTAGAGTCAAGTGGTTAATAGATGAATATTGACATTGCATTTAAATTTCTGCAGGTTGTAGCCGTCAGGAAAGCAAGAATATGGGAGCGAGTTCCACAGGCGGGAAGTGCGAGAGAAGAAGATGCAAGAGTAGAATTGTCGTCTGCATTTGGCTAACCTGACTGTGAATGGGTGGGACCCAGTTGCCAATCTGGTTGCACGAGTAAACACCTGTTGAGGAGACACCAGTGACTTAAGTTCGTCCGAGCAGAAGACATGAAAGTGTTTATAGAACAGACAAAGGGAGGCCACATTTCGACGGTGGGGAAGTGGCAGTAGACGAGCCCGCCAGATCAGTACCTATCACATTACAGACTCTCCTTTGGAATTTGTCGAGAACACTGAGGAGAACATCCTGGATCGACATAGTGACCCAAACTTCTTAGCAGTAGATTTAGCTATGGATTCAATATAGTGGTTCCATTTAACAGTAAAATCATAGCACAGCTACATTACTGTGTTGGGAATATAAATAAAGCCATGATGTCAGATCAGGATGAATAACATTACATATAGTTCTTATGATTTTCTTAAAAATCTTTAGATATATTGCAGGAGCAAAAGACCATATGTATTAGCAATATTCAAAACTTGAACGAATAGTAGATTTATAAATATGTAATATATATTCGGGCGAGAAAAATGTATAGCACAGCAAAATGACACAAATATTTAAGCAGCGCACTTAGCAATTAATTCAATAATGTCTTTCCACTTCATGTCAGAAGAAACGTTAGCTCGAGATGGAGCAATGTGTCAATTTCCTAGATGGAGGTTAGCGTCTGTCATGGAAGGGATTAACAATATGTAGAGAGTAGTTTCGTTTTAGAGGCTCTAAAATTAACAAGTCATTCATTGCACCAGTTAACAGCAGATTGTAGATTATTTTTTAAATCAGCATCTAATTGTCCCTTATCGAACCGACCAAGACTATTTTAAATATATTTTTCAACCACATTAGCAATATTAGATAATGAACGGATTCTTGTCGCGACATATGTATACGTAATCAGAATTAACCCCTAGGCGCTTTTTCTTTTGTTTTTTTTTAAATTCTTGGCAAGTTTTAATTATTTGGGGAAAACTGAGAAAAAGAAAATATTTCGACAGAAAGAAGTTAAATATTTTCGGTCTTAGTTTACATTTCCAGGAATATGTGCGCCTTGCTACAGACATTCTCAAAAAAATCTGAAGAAATTCTAAAGACATTTATTTCAACTCCAAATCATTAGAACCGGAATTAGTATAGAAAAGAAATAAAATAATAATTAGATCAATAAAATACATAAAAATTATCTACTCCATTGGCGCCAAGGTCTCATCATCTCTGGGCTGAAATGACGTGATAAAACCTGTTATTCTTCTCGCATTTCCGCTTGAGGAACTTACTTCCGGTTTGCTGTTTCATTAGTAAAAACTATTCTTCTTCTTCTTCTTTGGGTCGTGTCCCTTCAGAACGTAGGTTATCATGGACTTCCACATTTCCCTATCCCTTGTAGCTCTTAACATCCTTTCTCCTGTTATGCAGCTCAACCTGGTTTACCCTCTATTACGATCTGATGCTTAAAACTAAGTTAAGAAAAAAATTCTGAAACATTTTCAAAACATTTTCATAATAATCTTTAATTAAGCTATTTTGTGCGGAAAACCTAAAATAAAATAATGAAAACCCTTGATATAGTAGTAGTAGGTGGTGGGGAACTAACTGCTTGGCAAACTTTTAAATTATTTTATAAATTTTTATTGGGACTAATTGGGGAAATAAGAT